>VWZO01003290.1:33250-44161 GCA_013396975.1 Bucco capensis
CCTTACTTTACTCTGTGCCATGCCTGTGCTTCTAGTGATTGTGAACCTGACTAAGGCATGGTCACTACATCCTAGACTTCCCTCTATCACCACCTCTTTAATGAGGTTTTCTTCATTGGTCAGTAGCAGGTCTAGCAATGCATTATCCCTAGTCAGTTTATCTAGAACCTGTGCCAAAGTTATCATCCATAAATTCCAGGAGTCTCCTGGACTGCCTACACCCTGCTGTATTGTTCTCCCAGCAGATGTCTGGGTAGTTAAAATCCCCCACCAGGATTTTTTTTTTATAGGGATTTTCCCTCCCTATACCCTTAGTGTCTGCTTTGAGAATGAATGCTGACATCTGAAGACTTGGTCCAGTGCTCTGTTATGTCCTGCTTAGACAACAGACAGAAGTACTGTCTCCAAGAGTTTGAGTTTTGCTCTTCTTGATCATAGGAACTGATGGCAAAATTTGACTGGATGAACTTGGTGGCAAAGTAATTTCAAATTCAGTTCCCTTTACCCTCACTCAGTTACTTGGTCAGGTAAGGCAAGGAGAGCTACAAGGCAAACAGTTGCTCTGTGAAAGCAGAAGCAACCCCCAAATAAAAACTTGCTTCATCAAGGAACTTCCTTGAACTCTACAGGTGGTGCCATAACTTCCCTTTCCTGAGTTGCATCACAAGGATGTTTATGGAAAATCCTAGCAGCAATTTACATGAGAGTGAAGTCATAAGCTGCTGTCGTTATCACTGGGCATACAGAGTACAGCTTTTTGAACCACAGAAGACAACTGACACCTTACAAGCAACACTGGTTTTGGGACTAATAAACAACCCTTGGTTTTGAATGAAGTACCAGAAGTAAGCCAGTACACAAATGTAGGTAGCCCAACCTGCTCCACTAAGTGCACTCCTTACCTTGACAGCACTATGGATTCGATACTGGAAAGTTTCATTCCATTCTGGGTTATCAGAGTTGTCAACAACCTGAGTTTGGGAGACTATGGGAGATGCAGCAGGTAGCTTTAGTTCCACATAGCAGTCTGCCTTGGACACTAGAGCAAAGAGTGTAGAGACAGACATCAGAACAACTTTAACCAAACATACTTTTTTCCCATGAGTTCCTCATTTTCTAGATCTCATTGCATCATAGAAATGTGCAAATTTAAGGTCGGACTTATAAAGCTGAAGCCTCTAATGAAGTACATGTCTTTAAACCACAGCAAATTGAACATTAGGTACCTAATTAGGTTACTAGTTCCACTACTGATCACCACACTCTGAGCTCTGCCATTCAGCCAGTTTTCTATCCAGCTCCCTGTCTGCCCATCCAGTTCATACCTCATCAGCTTCTCTATGAAAGTCCTTTGGGAGACAGTGTCAAAGGCCTTACTAAAGTCCAAGTACACAACACCTACCACTGCTATACCCTTGTCTGGTCTGGACAGAAGCTGAGTTTTCTGTTTCCATTCTCTGAAAATAAACCAATGCCTCAGAATCCTTCCTCCTTCCACTTAAGGCCCTTTTAACAAGACAAGTATTGGAACCATTCCTCACTCCAGTTGAACTGAAAGGCCATAAAAATAAATTCTCTTCACAGTGTGATTCTAGTCCTCAGTCTTTCAGGAAGGTTCTGCATTCCCTTGATAATTCGAGTAGTTCACCATTGGATGCCAGATAGAAACTTAAGGCAGTGTGAAGGAATTAAATGAGTTTTAAGGATCCAAATGCCCCAAAGAGCCCTGAGACTTTTACTCAACGCAGATGCCTAAGAGGAAAGAATATATACCATTACATTGATGCCTGAAGATTTAAGTGTATTTTGTAGATTTTTAGAACTTTTAGGATTATGTGAAGCTCCCTGGATTGTTTGCATATTAGGAGCCACTAGGCCTGTTTTTAAGGTACTGTCTTGGACTTTCCCATGCCTTGGCAAGGACGTGAGGTTTTGGAGAAGCCACCTGCAGATAGCTTGAAGACAAAACATGAGATGAGGGCCAAGCCCCATGTGGGCTCTCTCCAGGGAGCAGAGCTGAAGACCACCAGGGGTGGGCTATTGGAAAACCTAGTGCCAGGGTTGGCTATGGATATCAATATGTTAATTACTAATAAAACATATAAAAAGGTGCAATCCCTTTTGGCAGCACGCGTATGTACAGAATCTGGANCTTTTGGGGGGGGGGGGCACATGTCCATGTACAGGATCCTGAAGGTGGGCAAGTTTCCAATTAAAGGTAACTCTATCTTTCTCCATTAACTTTGTGCTGAGTGTCTGTTTTCCAGAAAATTGGCTATCAATATCAAAATGAGGAACAGGCAAAAAGCATTTTGTCTTACAATCAGTCAACCACCTAACTTCTTAAAAAGCTTCACTGGCATAAACAAAACAGCAGACACATGAAAGAAAGCACTACTACAACTGAGAAAAAACAAACATTGGGAAGCTAGAATTTAAGATTGCTACTTCCAGGTATAAGACGACAGCACAACAGGAGTAAGGGTTAGATTTGCCATGACCATAGGGTTGAATCCAGATAAAGGAACACAGTAGGACATGTAAATGAGAAAGGAAACGAAGCCTTACCTGCACTTACCTGATCTTGTTCTGCAAAATAGTAGGATTAATCTGCAGCTTGCCCTCACATCAAGCTTTTAAAATGTGTGTAAAGCTTTACAAAAGAAGCCTTTGTTCAGACCTAATAGCAATGCACTATGTGTACAGTAAGATGTTACCCTAACAACGCTGCCTGTGTTACAAGTATGCACTAAACAAACCATCTGTTTTCATAATATCTTGAAAAAATACTTACACAAATCTGTACCCTTGATGTTTCTGGCTCGGAGGACTTTTACTGTTAGGTTGTAATATGGGTGCTTCTCCCACTGAAAAGAGAACAAGCTCAGCATATAACTTAACTGTAACTTAACTGCCTGTTGTATAATCAAACTAGCCAGACCAAAATAAACTATAAATGAGTCAGTTTGGGAACATATGCAGCACTTGCAGTGTTGAGGATACTCCTTCCCTCATTTATTTCTGGGAACAAGACCTACCTTCACGTTGAATTTCACCAGATGCTAAATTCTCTTCCTTTCCTAATCACCTCTGTTTTGTTCAACCACTGACACCACTGGCTTCTCAGGCAGAGCTTGACCTTTCTACCTCATCAAGTTGGGGAATGGACTACAAAGAGGAATTCAAGATTGCATATGTTATTCTCCCCCCACTTGCTAGAAGTGCTGCAACATTTCAGCTTGCTGAGAAATGCAGCTATGTATTCACACCCCCACTGCTGTCAGAGCAATCTTCACTCATGCAGTTGGAGTATCGCCTGGAATTCAGACACTGCCAGAAGAGCAAGCACAGAACACCCTAAAGATAGCACAGCCTTCTTTTACCACACACCATCTGCCAACACAGTTACATGTTCAAAACAGAGTGCTTTCCAAATGTCTCTAACAACCTCTGGTTTGCAGTCGATCATTACACAACTGAGGATACATTTTTCACACCCAGATGATAATTTAAGGCTCTGTAACACAACAGACATTTCACTGTGCTCCCAGTTCTGGCTGTTATGCCAGACCCTTCCCACGTGCTTTTTCTATTTATCTTTTAGCCAAGGCACAGCAAGGTCATAACATGTTCCAAGGTGAGCCTGCAGAGTAATGAAGCATGAGAGTATCAGATCCGCTCTATCTGAACACACCAGGAAAAGAAATCTGTATGGGAGACAAAGAACAAATAGCAACAGCTCTGCCTGTGCCTGCGGTATGTGACAGCACACCAAAACGTGACAGATGAAAGCAGACAATTTTTATTTTGCAGTTTAATGACTTTTCAGAATCACCATTTTTTCAGAGCTCAGCAGAGTACATCTGAAGGAAAATAAAAAAAACCAAACAACTTTAAAATCCTTAAATATAAGACTGAATTCTGCTAACAACTGTCTCTATCTTTCATCTAAACTGAAGGTGTTGATGCAACAGCAAGTGACTGCAAAACAGGTTATCCTAGCTACAGGACCCAGCAGTCCTTACTCACATATAGCCCAGAAACATGCTAGTGTATAAAGGCAAGTAAAGTGCTGGGATTCACTCCACATCTCTTCGTGGATGTGCACAACTCACCAAAAGCATGCCAGTTTCATTACAAAAATGTTGTTAATAGCAAACAAAAATCTAATTTATAAGCCATATTCTGTTTTGCCTTCATAGACACCAGACAAATCAGATAGCTCTAAGAAATGTCCCGTTTACCAAGGAAGCACTTTCCCCCACCTTATTCTTCTTACTTATTCCCAAGTAAACTTTGCTGCCCGTAATTCCCTTCTTTGTGGTCAAAATGCCAAAAGCAAACTCCTGGCTTTCATAAGCAGCCGTGGCATTTTCCTTCCTCCCCCAGAAACATGCACCCACAGCCACAAAAGGAGTCTTCAGACCCAATCATAAGAACCATGATCTTCTGGAGGGCACATTTTATCATCAGTAGTGCTAGGAGCTCCATATTGCAACAGCAGTGGCAGATACTGGGCTCGCTCCCAGTTTATTGTTGTATTTAGGTGTGTGAAATTAAGGCTTAATTTAGGAAAATTAAAGAGATCTGCTCATATTGAATTCACTTACAAAGCCAAAAGAATGATCTGCAGCCTCACCCCTTGCTCAATTACTCTTAACTAGTCAGTACAAAAAACTCTCCCCATCAGCCAGCACAACTTTGCTAAGTAATGTCGAACTTTGCTGTTTCTTTAGTACACATCTGAGGGGAAACACCACATTTAGCAGTTTATGGGTTAATGGCAATCACAGCAGGCTAACACCAGTCTCTTCTACCCTGATCTCTGAAGTACTAAACAGCAAGATAAAAAAAAGCAACAAGAGAAATCTTTTCATATAGCAAGCATGGTTTGGCAGCATGTCATCCTGTGACATCTAAGGGTCACCACGATTTTAAGTTGTAGATTTTGGGGACGGAGATGGGACAGGTAATCAGATCTCCTAGGCAAAGACTTCTTCACATTTATTGTAATTCAAAATTGAGAGTGTTCGCCAGACTTTCTTGTACAGTGAAACAATTAGAGGACAAACGCACTAAAACCACTTTATCTAATGTGGTTGTGCTGCATTATGAACTGGGGGTGAAGTCACCAGTAATTTTGTCTACTTCAGATTACAAAGCCCTGTGGGATTCGGTAGAGAACAGAAAGGAACGGAAATGGTAATCAAGGATATTCCGCAAGAAAACATGAATACTGTTTTGTCTGTACTGGTAAGTGCAGTGTTCTGGACTCTCCCTCCCCAAAAAGTTCTTAGCATCAGCTTAATGCTGCTCCCCAAAACCTAAGGACATAGAGACTTGCTCTGTATTGCCTGACACAGAGCCTGAATTTAAAAAAGAAACCCTGGAACATCCACTAGCATTACCGTTATCCAACAGAACTTTTTGCTGAATTCCTGCACAAGTACAGGACTGGTTTTCCACATGTGTAAGTAGCAGGAAGCCACCGCGAACACATCAGCTAAGGAATTCCGTCTCCAATTTAGTGCTCCCATTTGTCTTACCCGCCAGTGATAAAACCCAGTCTCTTTCCTCTCCTTCCTTTGGAAAAGCACAGCTGCCAGAAAAGGCAGTGCTCTGGGTGGAAATGGGCCCCGTAGCACCTCGTGGAACATGGGAAAAACGTCCTGTGGTCTCCGCAGAAAAACTTGACAGGGAAAAAGGCAGGAAGCAGGGAGTCTCGTGAGGCTGCCTGCGAAGAACTGCAGGCTCACTGCGAAGGTATGCGCAGGACTGGGCTGTGCTCCAGCTGCGAGAAGCAGAGGTGTGGCCTGCGCTTCCCAAACAGCCCAGTTCCAAACCTCGCTAGCAGGTTTGGCAAATCCTTGCAAAAGGTAAGGACAGCAAAGCAGTACCCAACAGGGAAGCCCTGGGTAGCCATAAACTACTCCACGATTAAGCCACAACCTCCAAACTCCCAGTTTAGATTTTAGAGAGTTCCAGACACTTGCTCTAGGATGTTGGCTGTTTTAAAACCTTTCAGAGTTTCAGCATGCTCTGAATTTTTAAACAGAAATTCCCATCTTACAAGCCTAAAGCAATCCCAAATTTATCATTGACAGAAGCTGTTCAGACAAGTTTCAGGGAGGTCTGAGCAGAGACACCATTTATTCTCATTGCCACATAGCACAGTCTTGATTCTTCCACCAAAGGTTATTGAAATCATAGAATGTCCTAAGTTGGAAGGGACCCATGAGGATCATCGAGTCCAACTCCTGTCTATGCATAGGATAACTCCAAAAAGTACACCATGTGCCTGAGGATGTTGTCCAAATGCTTCTTGAGTTCTGCCAGGTTTGGTGCCATGACTACTTCCCTAGGCAGCTTGTTCCAGTGCTCCGTCACCCTCTGGGTGAAGAACTTTCCTAATATCCAACCTAAATCTCCCCTGGCAGAGCTTCATGCCATTTCCTCATGTGCTCTCACTGGCCACCAGAGAAAAGAGATCAGCTCCAATTAAGCAATGTACAATAGACAGTGCAGATCTTTTATGAGTCTATTGCACCTTAAAAAATATTTAAGCAGGAAAGGAAATTGTTAACTGGAAGTGATTAGTTTATTAACAGCTGGTGACACTTGGCTTGTCTGGAGTTTTTTTAATAAAGAACTTAAACTGAAGAAGCAACTCTGAAAACAAAATTCAGTGTTTCAACAGTAAGAAAGGGGCCAGAGAACGTATGAAATTCAGTAATGGAGCATGTCACCAGCTCCACACAACCATGAGAATGTGACACATTCTCAGCAACGTCCCATTCATTAATCATTTCCTGTCATTAGTGTCAGTCACTAGAGTAGAATTTAAGAAAATTAATAAAAGCATAGGAACTAACATCACAACACAAACAAGTCAGTATTGGTGAGTGACTTCAGCAACTCAGAGCCAATGTACAGGCAAAGAGCAAACAATACCATTGTAAAACAGCCAGCAGCTGCTGGGAAGTTTCCACATGGTATTGTAAAGAGAGACTCTGGGCTTTGCATTTCTACATATCACTACATTGAAAGTAAAGGACTGTCATTATTAGGTTTTATTTCTGTTTAACAAATTGCAGAAACACAATTGTGATTTATTTTGTACTTTATTTACATTGAAACTAACATAGCTTGACTATAAGTTACAGGAAAATTGAGGCAGCCTCATACACTAAGCTAACATGGAGTAATCACAGTTATTCCGAACAGTTTACTACAGGCAGTATATAAAGCCTGTATTTTATCTTCTGAGTGCACAACTGCACTTAAAAATCAGGCTTACCTGCCTTCTCCTGGTGTTCTCTCTTCTCTTCCAGTAAAACCTCAGTACAGGGATCCTATGTTTGTAGAATTTCTCTTTTAATTTCTCTCAAGAAAAATGGAGAGCTCCTCAGAACATAGACGTAAGAATTGTTTGATAGACTACAGATTCTCCATTAGCAAATGGTCTTTTGTGTGCAGTTTTAGCTATCTGCAGGCACTGTTCACAGCCCACTTAATAACCAAAGAGAAGCTACTTGCTCTTTTTATTTCCTCTTAGACTAAGAAAACAAGCAAGCAAAATGGCATCAGACATGAGGCAACAAAGATAGTCGCACACCTGCTAACCTTTCTTCTGCTTGAATTAGCATTCCCATAGTGGTGAAGGAAGACATTTCCATTCAGTTTTTTTTGTGATCAAGCATGAACAAAAACCACCATCACCAACTATGCTATATAGTACTTAAAATGTGCACAGATATTGCAAGGGTCCCCTTTTGGTCCCATTAGCTGCATTAAGAGGAGAGCCGAGATGCAGTTTGTAATTAGAAGAGATGAAGATTCCAGAAGATGCTATCAAGGTTTCAATTTTATGGGTTGGTTTTTTTTGGTGGGTTGTTCTTCACTAGAAATACCAAGATACTCAGTTGTCCAACAAGAAGACAAAATAATTCTTCAGTGCTGAGAGCTCCCATTTCTACAGAACAGGAAAACTGAAGATCCATATTCTACTTCCAACACTAGACTAGTCTATGACTTAAAATTCAAACAACTGCAAACCTTTGAATTTAAACACTTCCTGATTTGGTCACACACAGTTTAACATCTCTCCTCATCCCAAAACAGCATACCACAACTACAAAAAAAAAGTCAGTAATTTTGGTGTTCTCTAGTGAGTACATATTTAATAGTACAAGACTTCCAAAAACATTATTCAAAAAGAGAATACAAAAGTGGTTCTAGTAGGAATTTTAGAACATTCATAAGCATCCTATAAACCTGTAGATATAAAACCAAAGCTGAGAAGTGATGACAACCCTCATAGGTCATAGCCTTGTTGGAATTACACATATTAAAGTAGGAGTCATACTGGGAGCCCCTGCACTGGGTCTGGCTTCCAGGAGAAAGTGAGGACTAATATATATTAATAAAAATTTAAATCCACAGCAGCTGAGAGACGTTTAACTGCACAATGACTGAAACACAGACTGCTTCACAAGATTTATTACAATCTATTGCTTTAGATAAACCTGCTGTTAGAAAACCCAAACCACATTGTAAGAACCAACCAACCAACAATATATATTACAGCACAAACCACATCTCCGTAAAAGGTATGCAGTGGAGGTGAACAGACGCACAACCTTAACTGTGTACATAAGAGCACAATGAAGATCCACATAAGTGAACACAGCTCTCCTGGTAGCAGATAATGAAGGTAAATAAAAATCAGATTAACAGTACTAAACATAAGATAGCTAAAAAATCAGAACAGTATTGTTATATCTGTATACAAAGAATACAGAGCCTTTTTCATCCCCTTCTTTCATTCTCTGTGACCTGTAAACACAACTCTGCCAAACCATCTTCCCTCTGTACCTGAACTATAATTTAGAGATCTATACAGAATGTGCAAATCCAGTATAAGTATTTTTAGGCTCTCTTCTTCAAATAGAAGAAACACAAGGTTAAAAACATTAAAACCACAGAATCCCTCTTTCCAGCCTCTGCAGAAAGACATCAGTAGCTATACTGCCCAGGATATCCAAGTACAGAAGTGGCAAAAACACTGGACCAAGAAATCCATCAGAATGCATGGCATATGACCAATAAATACAAACATATGTGGGGGGGGGGCGGGGGAAACAGTTGTCAAAGGAAACTATTAACACTGGCAAATGATAATGAATTAGGGCTTCTGTCAGCCTACAGCAGATTCATTCCCAAAAAACATTCACATAATGGCTTAAGTAAATCTACAATCTTAGCTAAGATCCAATGACACCTTAGGCAGACAGGTTTTATTCATCTTTGTTCATTAAAAGGTAATATCTGGTACCTACATGCCATGTGCCATACTATTTAATAATTACATATTTCTAAGTATTGCTAGATGAGGTTGTTTGGAGTCAAACAGCCACTCTATTGAGTTATTTGCTACTGCCGCCTTTTCATTACCACTGCACATAGTCTTCCTGCCCCAATCAAACATTTTAATATCCCTCATACCCATCTGCTATAGACTAAAGCTTATGGAAAAATAAGTTAGACAAAAATATTACAGCCTACAAGCAGTATGGTACAATCTAGTTCTTGTAGTTAAGAATTCTGGCCCAAGAGTAACTTAAGAACAGTACCAGCCTGAGCAGAACACAGTTCTAGAGCATTTAAAACAGACAGATGTTAAAATAGTCTGGATTTTACTTCAATGCCCGAAAGTGAACCAGAGACCAACGAACTCACATATGCAAATCTTCAGTGTAGTCTAGAAGCTCAAGCAGTAACTATTGTTCACTCCCTTCAGAAGTTGCTTTACAGGGTGTTCATTCCTTTTTGGTATGAGTGCAGATGTGAACTTCTTAGAATAATCTCTGAGCTTCCATTCATGCTAAAAGTGGGCATATTCAGTGCAAACACCACACAAGTCAACTCAATTTACAGCTCTCAAACTAAAGTAAACAGAAAAAAAATGCTTACTAGTGGCATCTACTGATTGTCTGACTGTTCTGTGGAACTTATAATCAGAAGGCCAGGTGATAACACTGAATACCAATAAAGATTCCTTTGGCCAGCACTTTAACATTTCCATTACTCAGATGAAAGTTAAATTGTATTTTCTAGGTCTAGAAATAGGCATAGATGCCTTCTCTACCCCAAACACCTAGTGATCTCCATGCAACACTGATACAGTTGCAAAGACTTTAAAGGAATTTTCTTTTTTTGAAGAACTATATACATACAAGGCCAAATCACAACATTGTCACCCTAAGGAGGTTAAATTTTATAGTAAAACTTGACTTGTGGTGAATGCCCAACAGTTGTCTAACAACTCATTTGCAAGGTTGGAGCGCAATACAAAACTCACTACAAAAATCAATTTCTATTCTTCATCCGAGTACCAGGAGCTTCAGCATAGTTTCCAGCACTAGAATAACATAGTTAAAGTCATCTTCTGGTAAATCAACATTGCTGGATAGGTACAGTCAGTCCCCAGATAAAAATTACTTCTACCCAGTGTAAGAGAACCTAGTAACAAGCCTCAAAAATCTCAGAGGCATCTACTTCCCAAGTTGTCAGTTCTGAATGTCGTATGAATGTTGGGATCATTGATCACGACAAGGTCAGGTGTCCAAAGTGTTGACTTCTTTGGAGCAGAAATAATGCACAACTATTGCATTAGGATATCGAGCAAACGCACTGTAGAAAGACAGAACACAAACATCAACTGTCAACACAGACAAAGCAGTATTCCCTAGTCAAACAAGAACATTCAAGTTGTGCAGAATCACAGTAAGATGCTTATGTGAAAGTGACACTTTTTTGTTTCAATTACAGCCTGAATATATTCTTGAGAAAACCACACAGTATCATAGTATCACAGTATGTCAGGGGTAGAGAAGGGACCTAGAAAGATCA
>VWZO01003290.1:44336-103086 GCA_013396975.1 Bucco capensis
GATGGCAGCACAGCCTCCTGGTGTGCCAGCCACTCCTCTGAGCTTGGTATCATCCGCAAACTTGCTGAGGGAACACTCTACCCCTTCATCCAAATCATTAATGAATACATTGAACAGTACTGGCCCCAGCACTGACCCCTGGGGCACACCACTAGTCACAGGTCTCCAGTTAGATTCTGCTCCACACAAAATCCATAGAATTCCTTTGTAAGTTTCTTTTTTGTTTTTTTGTTTGTTTTTTTTTAAATAGTGTCTATTTGATTTCTATAGGGACACTTTACTTGAAAGTCATTGATAACAAGTTAAAGACTGGACAGCATGCTGACAAGCTTGCTCTTCAAAATACTGTGGAGCTTAACAGCATCAGAAAAAATCCTAGACAACCACAACAATACTGCATATGCAAATTTAAATTGTGGTGCTACATACTAACAGCAAAAAATTGAATATGCACAGCAGCAAGCATATTTAGACCTATGTTCATTAACATGGTCTGGAAAAAGAACCTTTCCCTGTCATTGTGAATGCTACTGATATCTTAAAGGTTCACATCAACAAGAGCAATGAGTAAGCTAATCATGTGGCATTTCCCTGGAGTTCAAAGAGGAAAAAGTGCAAATAGAGTTTGCTTATTATACTAACCCATAATTACCTACTGGGAATGGTAGAAGAAAAGTTACTGGTATATGCATATGAAGTGAATTAGTTCTACTTTTAGATGTTCTAAGATAATTAGTTTAGAAAATGTAAATTGGGGAACTACAAAGTCATCAGACACAGAAAACTCTTACACATGTATCTTGCTTTGAGATTCTTTATATTGGGGATGTCCCTGTCCACTTCAGGGGGGTTGGACTCGATGACCTCCAGAGGACCCTTGCAACCCAAACCATTCTAGGATTCTATGATTCTATATCACCCTTCTCAATTCTAGTTAAGAAGCAGGTAGTATGCAGTGTTCTTAGAAAATTTTTCAAATTCACTACAAGAGGCAATTTTCTGGCTTCTAGAGTTGTGATGTAAAAAGTCTTATGAGTTTCTGAAGGCGTTTTATGTTGAAAGCATATTAAACTTTTGCAGTAAACTTCACTGACTAAAGTGTTGATGTTTTCCCAGCCACCCAGCTGAGAAATGACATTTGTAATGCACTCTTTAAATGTCTCCCTCATACTGCTGTCCTCTGTGTATATACACACCCAAAGTTTTGCAACATTTTTTGCTTAAGTGTGAATGCACCAGATTCATATTTGATTCAGCTTCCCCAGCTTTAAGGTACATATGCACTCTCACCTGTTACCTATCTTCTTTTTACATACAGTGCACACCTTCTCCTCTGTAATAATGCACTTCACTTGCTGATGCAAGATCCTCTCCTCCTGGACCTAAGGAAGAATGGAAAACAAACTTGCTCAAAAAGCAATGCTACACAACAGCTCCCTTCTAGTCTGGTGCAACTGGAAACTTTCACAACATTAATTTTCAGTGGCTACATCTACATTAGCAAGCTGTACAGTATAAAAGAAGCAAGTCTGTAGAGCAAAGGAGATGCTATTGAACACCCAAGACCTACACTATAAGAACTGTAGGATTTTACTTTCAACTAGACTGGTCCACACAGTAAGGCATTCTAACCACTAAGGGGTCATCAGGTAAACTATTCAACTGCATCATCTGGTTTACTTTATTTAAAAGAAATCACAGTATGTCAGGGGTTGGAAGGGACCTAGAAAGATCATCTAGTGCAACCCCCCTGCCAGAGCAGGATCACCTAGACCAGCTCACACAGCAATGTGTCCAGGCAGCTCTGCAATGTCTCCAGACAAGGAGACTCCACAGCCTCCTGGGCAGCCTGGTCCAGTGCTCTGGCACCTGCACTGCAAAGAAGTTCCTCCTCGTGTTAATACTAAACCTCCTGTGGTCCAACTTGCTCCCATTCCCTCTTGTCCTAACACTGGATGCCATTGAGAAGAGCCTGGCTCCCTTCTCCTGAAACTCACCCTTAACATATTTATAAGCATTCATGAGGTCTCCTCTCAGTCTCCTCTTGTCCAGGCTGAAGAGACCCAGCTCTCTCAGCCTGTCCTCNCTCTGCTCCACCAACCACAACTCTCTGGGCTCTGTCCTTCAGCCAGTTCCCAATCCATCTCACTTCACAGTCTCCCAAACCACACTTCTCAAGTTTGGCAATGAGGATACCATGGGAGACAGCATCGAAAGCTTTACTAATGTCGAGAAAAACCACATCCACTGCCTTCCCCTCATCAATCCATCTAGTTATGCCATATATATATACATAATCCAGTCCATGCTCTCCAAGGTCATCCTGCAATGCACAGCAGAGCACAGCGTGTCCAGAGACTCAAAGGCACAAACCTCATCTAAACTAAAAATGAACATACTCGCTCTCTCCTGAGAAAAAGACAATGAACATCTCCTAATTTCAAGTGCACCACAGCACCATCTAGAGGACACACACTAGCTACAAGAACAGTTAAACATTAGATGTCCATTTTAAAATACTATTCCAATAAATGACAAGCAGGAGGTACTTACCCTCAGAAACTCTGCATGGAGAAGATTCTTGAGTACTTGATTAAATCTTTTCTTCTGAGCATTTTCTTCAAGGACCTTCTCTAAGAAGATTCGAATCTCACTAATCTGTGTATTTGCTGGGAGTAGGTTTATTGCCTGCAGCAAAACACACTTAGTTAGGAAAAACTATAAAGGAATAGAGAACAAAACAGAATAGAAAACAGCACATTTAGACTGACACTGTTACAATCTGTTCACTTGCCTACCCTAGAACCTTCTGTCAACAGTGCAAGCTGAGTACTTCCACATCTTTCTTACCTTGGTGGTATCCAGTTTGCTGTGGTGTAGCTCCAAAACCTGCAGAGCAGCCTGCAGATTGGCTTGAGGCTCCAGCACTTCCATCTTGATTGGTCCCAGGCAATGAACACTGGGTGGGGAGAGATACATCCGGAGGAGTGACAGATAGACCTGTTGAACACAAAAGGAAAGTTCTGAAACCACTGCACACAGCCACAATTGACAGCGCTGTAAGAACCCAGCAATGGCATAAGGAAGTTGTACCCATACTGTTCAAAACTCTGAAGTGCTCTTTTAAACAGCTCTTATCTTAAACCAACAAAACCTGAAAAGTACCAGTGACGTGCAAGGCCTTGAAGATTTGCATTCTACACTAAAGATTTTCTAGACAAGTAGTTTTGATCATGCCTCCCTCATTTCTCTTACACAACTCATTTACAACCTTTAGAGACCAACATTTCCTTGCTCTTTACCATCGACTTTTCTGTAAATCGATCTGGAATCCATGCACATCATTTTGTCTTCTGAACTCCAACAGAACTTTATCTACAGAATATATGCTTAACTCCAGTGATGCAGTAACATTCTCAACAAGAATTTAATTTAAAAAAATAAATTAAATAAATTAATAAAACTAAATTAAAAGCGTAAAACCCAAGCAATAACCTAGCAAATCCTAAATTCGAAGAGCTTATCTAGAGATTCCTGTCCACCTACACAAACCCTGAAGAGTCTATACAGAGCAAAAGCTTCCCTAATGAGGAGGGGAAAGCAAAAACATTCCTAATATGGTATGTATAGTCTAATACATGCTTACCAAAAAGGAAGACTGCAAAGATCAAGCTACTTACATCTTTGTTGCCATCTTTGTTTCTGTCATAATGTTTATGGCAGTAGCTAGAACACAGGAGAATCAAGTGAAATCCAAGAACAGTTTTGGAACTCAAGAGAATCAGCCATCAAAGTTGGCTGATCATACATCCAATTCTGATCAATTAATCAAGTTGCACAACAAAACTACACCATTACTCTGCATTACAATGCTGAGCATTTTAATGGAAGTTTTGTGCAAGTCTCCCCCTTTCAATCAACTTAAAAAGCCTTAATGCAGAAACTAAGTTTAATTCAACTGCATAAAAAAGGGGGAAAAAAGATGACTCCAAGTAACACATCACAGCATAAAAATGTCCAGATATATCTAATTACTGTCTCTGAATCATAAAGAGAAGGCGCTCATTAGCATACACTACGTATAGGAGGTTGAATGCCCTCTAACAGGCATTTGCTGAAGCTTGCTTTAAAAGAAGCTATGTTGAACAGGTCCCAGTGTTCAGATACACCTGCTAGTGTCAGTTATTTCTATTTTCACCTCAGTTCTTTAGGTTCACTCAGAAATTCCCTAACACAGATCAGATCATGGCCAGGCTTCGTGAACACAGCTCCGGGGAGGGCTCCATCCACGCTCTCCACAAGCGCTTTTTCCAAGCGCTGATGGCTGAAAAGGCCAATGCGGGACAGACAAGAGCGGTTGCAAAAGGCACAGCAGAAGGACTCCTCAGGAGGTAGAACCTGCAAGACACGATTCTTTCTACGCTGTCTTTTCTCCTCCAGAGTGATCCTGCGTGCCTGCTCAAAAACATCCGCGGCATTAAAAATAGTGTGTGTGCAGAGCTCCTGATTGGAGGCCAGAGGAGAGCAGTTCAGGTGATCAATATGGCCAAGGCTGAGCTGTTGTTTCAGGGAGTCCTTGGATCTCCTCTTCAGGGCTCCTCTCTTGCCACAGCCAGTGGCAAGTTCCCCATAGAGCATGATCTTAGGAAGGCAGTTGTTCTTCATCCCGGAGACGTGAGCTGCCCAACGTCAGGGCAGCATGGCCTCAATGCTTGAAATTGCTGCTTGTTCTAGGACAGACGGATTAGTCACATCATCTGTCCAATGGATGTTTAGGATTGTACAGACAGCGCTGATGGAAGCGCTCCAAGAGCCGTAGGTGGTGGCAATAGATGACCCAGGACTTGGAACCATATCAAAGAGTAGACAGCACATTGGCTCTAGAAACACTGATCTTTGTACTTTTCTTCAAGTGTTTGTTTCGCCAGACTCTTTTTTATAGAGTTTTCCGAAAGCACTATATGCCTTTGCTAGCCTAAACACTAAACCCTAACACAACACAACAAAATGCCATCTCTTACTAGAGGGTTCTGCTAACTGAAGGAGCTTAACTTTGCATCTAGGCTGGTGAATGCCTCTCTGAAGAGAAAGGAAGCAAAACAACATATAGAAGTTCACAAGCTAAGGACAGGTGGAAACAATTCATCAATGACAGTTATATTGCTCTGAAGTACAATGATAGAAGAGCGTACAAGGTAAATCTCAAGGGGACAGAATCACTATCTGTAATGAACAGATACCTGGAAGAGCCTAAAAGTCAAGAAAACATAGAAATTCAGAAGATCTTAAAGGCTTACAGCATTCATGCTCCAAGTACAGCAACATTTCACTACACATACTATCCACAGGGCAGTAAGCAAGCTAAGCCTTGCAATCAATCAATCAATGAATATATAAATAACTCCTTACTTTTCAGCCATGCTGGTGTCCTTCAAAATATGAACATAAATAAACAGAGCTTGCTCATGCTTCCCCATACGACCCAAGAGTAGAGCGCGTTCTTCTAGGAGACCTAGTGATAGCATGAAGGATTAGTCAATAGCTACAGAAAGAAACAACAGCATAACCTCTGTTAGTGATCAGACCAAAAGAAGGAACTATAAACTTAAGTCTGAGCATAGGCTGCAAATCTACTTCACACTAGTTTCAGTAATATTTTATGAATTCTTAAGTAACAACAGACTTTAGATCTGTTGAGCAATTCAGGCTCAACAAAAAGTTAGGCTAAATATTTACGTGATAGAAGATGCCATAAGGCCTTAGGCCAACAGTTACAGGAATCCTGCAGACACTGGTAAACCCAAGCACACCAGCAAAAACAGAATTAGTATACACTGGAACATACACCAGTGGCCTAGAACTACAGATACAGCCATCTTCTGTGTTTCTGGTTAGCATGATTCTACAATAAGCAAGGAGGTTTTGCTGGAGAACACAATAAGCTAGGGTTGACTTAACCCATGGAAACTGAACTCACCATCAAAAGGGAAGTCACTGATTAGTCGACTAGGTTCATACCAACTAGACTTCTCCAGAAAAAGGAGAAGCTTTTTCCGGTAATCTCCCAATTCTCCTCCTTCCTCCCCAGCAGGCACTGGAGTTTTATCTATATGGAGGAAAACAACACAAGCTACAGTATTACAACTGCTTCACTACACCAGTACACAGAAGATAAATAAATCATTGTGAGTAGGAACCAAATGCTGATGTAACAGTTTCATGGGCTGGGATTCTGGTACACGTGCCAAATTACTTCAGCTCCTTAACATACACCAAGTGGCTGGTTAAACAACAGAGCTACCCTTAACATGCAGAATTCAGAAAGCAGTAGCTGCCATTCCACTTAATCATAAACAAAGTGTCACTTGGTCCCTCAAGATCTCCAGGGAGGCAATAAGCTAGACTTCCCTGCAAACTCACTACTTTTTTTGTTCCAGTTCCTTCATGACTTGGAACAGGGAAGACTTACAGAAATAAACTATGAAGGCTCCCCTGTGCTGTCCCATGCCCCTGGCCTTCCCACCAGAAAAGGCTAAACATACCTTCAGGGTAAGAACTGAGATACTCTTTCATTAAGCCCTGCACTTTCTCACAGTACAGCTGGATCAGACAGTTGTGGAAGTCTGCACCAGTTTCTTCCCAGACATGAATGATGTGTTCCTGTAAATATATGTTCAGGTTCAATTATAGACACTTCCTCTGGGAAACAATTTGTTACAAGCGACAACTCCATGCTTGTCTTTACCAAGCTTGACTTCAGGATGTCATGTATTCTAATTATTTTTTTCTTTGCCCAACTTTGGTCAAAGCTGGCATTCTTCTGAGATAGCATTAGGCTACAATACATTGAGAATTAAAGCCTTACATGTAACAATAAAGCCTTACAAGTTGTACTGAATGTAAAGCACTAGTAGAGATGGAGTTCTTACCAGATAAGGAATAGTCAGACTTTTAAAGTTTTCTATCAAAAAACTGAGCACTTTGTCTCGTGGCAAAGCTTCCACTTCAGGGAGGTCTTCTGTAAATATCTGTTAAACAAAATTTTATTCACAGAACAGGGATTTCTCAAAAAAATTAAGTGTCACAGTGTATTTTCTGAGGCACTGAAAACCAGCATATTATCATCATGTATGTCCAAAGAGTAAGCACAAGAAATATATATTTAAAAAAAAATAGAATCTGAGCAGTTTATCCAGGCACTCAAAAGCTATCTTGCATCTGAAGGGATTAACAACCATCTCCACTTCTGCCTTAGTTAAAACTCTTCTTTTATAGTGCCTAACACTTCCCAAATACAGGAAATCAATTCTATATCAAAGAGGAAAGGAAAAATAAGAAAGGCAAACTAACATTTAAATACTCAGACTCTTGTACCAAAAGTGTGACATCAGCAACACTAAATGTGGTATATCAAAGGTTTCCAACTACACTATTACAAGATAAAAGTATTCCTTAAGAATGGAAAAGCAAAACTGAAAGGTTGTCCTGCTCTATCTACCACAGTAGATAATCTGCTGTGATCTTACCTCAGTACTGAACATAGCAAATAAAAACTCTGTATTTAATTGGACTTAGCATTAATACATGGCTTCTTACATTGAGTTCTCCCAATTCTCAAAGCCTGTTTCAACCACACTTACCTTCAGTCCATCTTCAGGAAAATCTCTTAGCACCCAGACAGAGTAGGAAAATACTAAATGCAAGTTCTCTGTGCCTGGAATACAAAAAAGCAGCAGCGCTCTGTGTTAAAATCCTAAAGATCTATCTACTCACAACATAAGCAAATGCTTTCAGAGCCAGAAAAGCTTAATTTACAGAAATAATCTGGTTTGGTTTTTCTCCATGCTCAAGTCAAGTAAAGCACGTGTTCCAGGCTAAAGCCACAAATTCATCACTTTGCAAACATGATTTTTAAATAGAAATAAGAATTAATTCAAATACTAAGTGCCACCAAATGTAAACAGTTTAGACCGAAACCAGTTGTCTTAATCACATTCCTAAAGTCCTCCCATACAATTTGTTTCTATTAGGGTAGAGAAAACACTGTACTTTTCACTTGTGCAATTTCCTTCAGTGGAATATGTCCCCTGCCAATGGCTGGGGCATTGGAACACGATGATCTTTAAGATTCCTTCCAACCCAAATCATTCTATGATTTTCAGCCTTCTACTCTAATGGATTCACAGTATCACAGTATGTCAGGTGTCCAATTCTGGGCCCCTCAGCTCCAGAAGGATAGGGAGCTGCTGGAGAGAGTCCAGCACAGGGCCACTAAGATCATGAAAGGAGTGGAGCATCTGCCCTAGGAGGACAGGCTGAGAGAGCTGGGTCTCTTCAGCCTGGACAAGAGGANTCCAACCCCTGACATACTGTGATACTGTAACAGCTGACTTAGGTCAGTTGAGATGACAGCATCAAGATGACAGAATTATTTTTTAATAAGATGAGAAGTTTGTTTAGTAAAGGTGTATGCTGAGTATAACATACCTACACTTCTCTAAGATAACTGACATGATCAAGTGACATCAGTGAGTAAAAAGTGTAGGAGAAAGACACAGCACAAAGGGAAAAGGTCTCACTGTCACTGAAAGTAATGTATTCTCATTCAATAAATATGTTGCTTACAGTAGTCACCAGCTCTTAAAAGTAGTAATTATAGAAAAAAAGAACAAATTGAACTTTGCCAACAGTATAAGACTAGAAGACGAACAAAGACATTTCCCTCAAACTACTTACTCTCAGATTAGAAGTGTGATACTTTTTTCAAAGAGTTGTGCATTTAGAAATAAATAATATTATTGGATGGGAGGGGACTATTCTCTAAAGTAGCAAACCCAACAAAAGACTTGGGAGTTTACAATGAATCGTCAGCCAAGGAAGTTCCTACCATGATGCCATGGTCAGCAACTGCAACTGTTAGGTCATTATCAAGATCTACCTAAATACAGAAAACAAAAGCTTCACATACAATTCTTCATCTAGGGAAAGATACTAATAAGGTCCAGCAACTGGAAATTAAGACCTTCAGCTAGAAAGCCTAACCTAGAAGTCAGTTTCCTTTAGTTAGTGATGGTAAATCATCAACAGAAGAAAATTCAAAATACTATGGCACATTTTCTACCAATGGAAATTTTTTTATCAGAAATGTTTTCCCATAAGATACTCAAGTTTCAACAAGATGCTTGTAAACTAATCCTTGAACTAAACCAGACAGGATGACAATGATACCCTTTGGCTTGATAGTCTCTAAGAAAGTTGCTGAACAGCAGAATAACTGCTAAGCCCAACAAGACACAAAACACAATGCTCTCCTTCACGCTCACCCAAATGCTGCAGATACTGCACTGTCCTCTCATGACCCTTCAAAGGAGAGTTGGCTTTCTTTGACTGATCCACCAGTACCTGTAATGCTTTCAGAACAACAAAAAGGTTAATTCCTTTGTAACCACAAGTATCATTCCAACTTGAACCACAAAAAAACCTGCATTCTTTCTGTTTTGTCTCTAGTAGAACACCACAGTTTTGTTTTAAACACACACACAAAATGGGTAACAGGAACAAAGACTGATTTAATCACAAGACAGACTCAGAAACAAAATCTCTTCAGGATAGTGCCTACTCACTGAAGACAAGATAAAACTCAACACCAGGAATCCTCTCCCCACCTCCACCTCAAACATACCTTTCTCATGCAAACCTTTCTTCTCATATAGTATTATCAGTTCACTATATTTGTGGGCCTTCTTTAGTACATGCTCACTCTCCTCAATATGGCAGTGATTGTTCTCCAGTCGTAGTAATGGTGCCACCAGTGCTACATTTGTCTGCAAGCAAAAAGGGAGCATTTAACATACTTCTAACGTGGACCTCCTAAGCTTTTAGTACAAAACATGAGTTGGAAGAGAAGGAAGAAAGAAAAAAAAAGCCTTATAGCATAAGAAATGACAGTTTAATATCTTAGAGCAAGGCTCAACTGCATTTCCATAATTTGTTGTGACAAAACGACAGTATTATCACAGTTATTCCCCTTCAATAGTAGAGGTCCACTTTAAAAAAAACACTGTTGACAGCAAAGACTGAACTCTCCTGCATTAAAGAGTAGAAGGCAACAACACAAGAAATATTCACTAGATCTTCAAAACATACAGGCATGGCTACGTTATTTTGACAGAGGCAGAGACCAGAAATGGACACATCTGCTTTATTCCATGAAACCACTTCCTGAGCAGTCAACAAACTAGCTAACACCAAAGTTTCACTTATCATTTATAGACCAAAGACAGATGGTTTTGTGAGTATTTCTGAAATAGCTCCTTATCATCCTCCTTAAATATTTCAGTCTGAAATTCCAACAGAGCTTGCATGGTAAAGGAAAGGCCTCTATGTCAGGAAGAAACTCACATGGAGGTAACATTTTAATAGGGTGGTATCAATGATTTGTAGCAGCTTCTTTTTGGATTTGATCGTGGGTGTTCCTTCCATAAGGGGTGAGGTACTGGACTGATGGTCAGAATCATTTAGCTTCTTCACCAGCTGAGTTCTCTTCTGCAGGACATCAAAAGAAATTTTAACAGGAAAAAGTCATAGATTTCTCCATCCCATACCAGCAAACATAACCCACCAAGTAAAAAGACTAAATTAAACCAATTTAAGAACTTGTTTTAATCAATTGTTTCCCAAAGAATTTATCGTTGCTATTCCACACATCACCTTTCCAGCCACATTTAGGTGTATGCATTTGTTTTATAAATTTATAGTCTTGCAAAATGTCCAGAGTCTTGAGTCAGAAGCAAACTCTGTTAACCTGAACAGAGACATTTTAGAGAAGTCAGGAAACATTTAAAACACACGGAAAACAATTTAGGTTCAAACTATTACGCACAAAAATTATCCTCCTTCAGACACAAGCTTCCTTTTACTAGAGTAAGAATGGCAACAGAACCATTCAGGTTCCAGTTACAACAAAATAAAGAGGACAGGAAGCTACAGTACCCACTACTTCCTGTTCCATCTCTTAAGGCTTCTGACCTGTCTGCTGGATAAAGTCATGGCTAGGCTTTGCGAACGAAGATCCAGGGAGGGCTCCACCCACGCTCCTCATCAGCGCCTTTTCCAAGCGCGCTGATAAAAAGAGGANGATAAAGTACCCTCCACAACAGTTACCAAAACCAAAAGATCAAGAGCTCTAGTCCTCTTTAGAAAGCTCCTAGAAATAAAACACTGGACTCATATTCAGATCTGGTCCATGAGTAAACTTTGTTCAGTCCTCACTAAAGTCATCCGTGATGTCTCCTGCCTGTCTGCAGGGCAGTTCCCCTGCATTCTCAGGAGCTGCTGCCACAGTTCCCCACCATGAAGACAGCCCAGTAAGGCAAGCATGACAGAATACTCCTTCCTGCATCTCAAAGTTAACAAACCAAGTATGGTAAAACTGAATAACCCTGCTCTAAAAGATAAACAAACACTCACTTGAGTTAGGTAGTCTATCAGAGCTAAATGTGCCTTCTCCAGCTCTGCCCCAGAGAGCCCTGGCAGGGGGTTGGGATACTGTAGCTGTTTCCTGTAATCTGTGGGCAGGAGGTCAGGATACAGACCCATCACATGAGTGGGATCTAAGTAAAAAACAACTAGCATTAGTAACCATTCATAACATTATGTTTGCAAACTCTTAAAACACGTGTAGCCTTTGAGCAAGCTTAGCCTTCCAAAGGAGCTGACTGTTTCGATGTCCACAAGGTTCCAGATAACAAAATTTGCTTATTAAAGAAAAGAAAACAAGGCTAGAAAAGCAAGAAAAAGACTGTTTCAAAGTCCAAGCACAAGTTCTAACCTGTGTCTGCCACACCTGGACAACAAGCCATCATTATAATCCTCTCCACTGCTTTTCTTGCTGAATCCCTAACAACTCTGACAGAAGGACAGGATTTCTACAAACAAGCAATGTTTTAAGAGATTTACTGTGATTTTGAAACAAGAACTCAATAGCATTACTGCCTCCAAATTTCAAAGTATTCTCAGTTCTCTGTCCTTGTCTTTTGTTTTAGCTTTTGAAATACAGATGATATTAAGCATCATGCAAACAAGTAAAAGTTTTAAGTTTAACTGCACAAGGGATATGCTGTTACCAATAAAACAATCTCAGTCTAAAGCACTATTCTATGGTACAGTCCAGTGTTCAGATGATCTTCCAATAATCCCAGTACAAACCAGAGGAATAGCATCAAAGACTATTTTGACTTCCAAGAGCACAGAAAACCTTCCTGGCTTTTAGCAGCTTGGTCCAGGAAACAGGGTTAAGGGTCCTCAGTTTGATCTGAGTCCAGGGATTTAGCATATGTATAGATATTTCTTATTTTTCATTCCAAGTCACAACAGGCTTTTGGCAGCTGCTGAAACCATCAACTTTAAGGGTCTGTGTACATGTTATGCACACTGCATAACAATACAAACATATTCTGCACAAACAGCAAATTCATGATTTTAATTAACTTCAGTCAGTGAGTTAAGTAAGTACTATAACCAGTCTCACAAATAAAAGCTAAATAGCTGCCTAGGTTATCTGCCATTCACAAGTGCCTGGTCTGCACAAGATACTACTGTTTTAAAACAAAAAATAGCCACACAATAGTATGTGGGATTCATTTCATTCCTCCTAGCCTAGGTATCTCAACACCACCCCAAACATTTACCTGTACCAAGCTTGGCAAAAACTTGCATGGATTCATCAAAGCGCTTCTGGCAGAAGAGGTTGAAGGCAAAAAGGTTCTTAATGTGGTGAATTTGTTGTCGCTTCTCACTATCTGAATCATCTTTCATTTCCTACACACATACAAATTGGTAAATATTAAAAACTCTTGGGCCTCATAAATAAGAATGAAACACACTACAGAAATAACAGGAGTATTATCCTTTTGAGGGAGAAAGAAGAAAAATAATCTTCCAAAGTGAACACCTGTGATGGTGATTCTCAGATGCTATGATTATTGTGTGACTGAGATAACCTGGAAGGTTTGAAAGCTACCTCTGGTTATTTATGTACTTGCTCTACCACAGCAACTATCTCTTCACTCATTTCACTCAGTCCAACTGACTTCAAAGTCTAAAAGAAGGTAACTGATTTACAGCTAAGAGAGAACATCTTTCACATACAAGATGATAGCTCAAAATCCAAACCACAATAGATTGATATGGAGAAATGGTAGCACAAAACTAGAACTTCAGTCAAAAAAGGCTACTTTACCAGTTTGTGCAAAGTGGACAGTAGGGAGGTTAAATTCTCAGACTAAAGTCAACAGAAGGCAAACATCCTTTTGAGTGCTTTTCCACAAGCACACCCACTGCAAACTCAAAAGGTTTTTGAGTACTCACTGCCAACTGCAAAGCCAACTCAAACTGTTTGTCCTGCAGGAGCTGCTGGATCTGTGTGGCTATGGACACTGGAATCAGCCTCCAAACAAAGTGATTACTTGCCACATATATAATATTTGTGCTGTTAAAAAGAAAAAAAAAAGGATGAAAAGGACAGTTACTAAGTTCCAGCACTAAGAAGTAATACCTGAACTGGAGAAAAACAATTCTGGTTAATACAGACATGGATCAACCAGATACAAGGGCAGCTAGAGCAATATTGCAAAGCAGAAAGGAGAAGAATGTATTTCCAGTGATCAGAAATTCCCAGATCCTCAACTCTATCATTNGCCCTGTCTGTACTCATGTCTGGGGTTACTCCTACCCAAATGCAGGACCTTCAATGCTACTTCTTAAGCTGAGGGAGTTCGGGGGAAAAAAAAAAAAAAGTGGGAGAGGAAGAGCTTTTCTGAGTAGTACCATACATCCAAGACAGCCCAACAACATAATACTCAGTTACACTCAATACCCTCCAGAGGTGATGAAGCGTGGTCTCTGCAGCTCGATGCTCTGGACCAGCAGCCGGGGTTCAAAAGTGCGGATCTCTACATACCTTGGCAGAACAGCAATGATGTAGGGAGGCTGGTGTTCTATTGGTGAAACAAGTGAAAAACACAGGTTGATAGTTCCCAAGCATTTCTTGAAACAATTTATGACTTAAAGTAAGGCTTCTCTTCAATTTTCTCCCACCCACCCCTGAAATGAGTCACAGAATCACAGAATGTTAGGGGTTGGAAGGGACCTAGAAAGATCATCTAGTGCAACCCCCCTGACAGAGCAGGATCACCTAGACCAGGTCACACAGGAATACATCCAGGCAGCTCTGGAATGTCNGAGTCCCTTTTATTTTTATTAAAACCCAAACTCAATACTCAACACTGACAGCAGTCTGCAAACTGATTACTACTAGGCTTTTTTTTCATAATTCTATATAAGGAATTTCTGTGGCACTCCAGTGCCCAGAAGTACAGTCCATTAACACATTATCTTTCATTTCAAATCTTGTCCCTTTTCAAATAAAATATGCAACACTTCTGCTTTCTGAGGAGGAGACAGGCACACAGACTACAGCAAAGAAAGTGAAGAAACAAAAATAAGCACAGGAAACCTTCCACACAGTACTACTTGAAATACTTTAGAAACTGGCACACTCTAAATTCAGCTAGTTTCTAAATACCAGGAACATAATGATTTTGTCATATACAAAGAAGAAACAAAGAATTTCTTTTTTAAATCACTGCCAACTCTCACCCATAGCAATAGGAATATCTGTCCAATTCAAGGCACATTTCTGAGTGCAGACTCCTTCTTCATTGAGCACAACTGTTAGATCATCTTGGCCAACTGCAACTTTTCCATCTGCTACAGGAGCTACCAATGGTTCCAGCTGCTTCCCTGTGGGAAACAGTTCTTTGATGGATCCTTTTCCATCCACCTAGGATAATAAAGAAAATAAAAACTGCCTGTTTCTCAAAAAAATTATTTTAAAGCTGCAAAAGATCAAAGCTGAAAACCCCCTAGAGGAATTTAAAACACAGACTAATTACTAACAGGACAAGTTCAATTTTAAAGATTGGCAATAAAATTTTCTGTATATCATCATTTATCTTTCTTATTTGGAAATAAAGCATTAATACTTGTGTATCTGAGATGATACATTCCTGTAACTTTAACAGTAGTTGAGCACATAGTTCATACAGGTTTATAAAATGTTGCCATAGTACAGTGGCAACATCAGTAAACGTGTCCAAATACTCCTTGGTGTAAACAGAGGTTTTCATTTAGGCCAAAACTTCAACATGGTTTTATTCTGGCATAAGCAAGCATTGCCACATAACAAAAAAACGCAGAGACTAGCAACCTGCCTAGCCTTTTTTTCCCTGCACTAGCCACTCATCCTCATCTTCATCTCCTTTTCCTCTAATAGCAGCAGAAATCAATTGTAAAGGCAGAAAAGAAACTCAAATACAGCTGTCAAATGAAGCATAAGTGGAAACAGTATGCTAAACTAACAACATTAAGTTTGTTAACCATAAAAGTGGTTAAGCAACACTGACTGCCAGATCAGAAGATATTTTTGGTCTTTCTTCCTATTTTAGAGCTACTTCCTTTCTTATTACATTAAATAAAATGCAAACTGAGCTTACACAGTCTGCTGTCAAACTTTTCCAGTGCCTTTTTTTATTGCAAGAGCTTCAAACACTGGTTTCAACAGCAATCAACAGATGCTTTCCTGACAAAACATCAGTTCTAGTCATCAGGCTTAGACAGTTCTTTCCCAAACCCAAAATAGAGGAAGAGTACCAGATGCTGTTTTTCATAAATAACTGTTAGCTAACTCCCTGAGCACAGGAGAAGCCTCCATATTGTCTACTGCTATCCAAACCTTTTTAAACATCAAATTTCAAACACCGTTCTTACCCTTATCAGGTAATAGTCTCTCTTGAAGCCTACACAGATGGAGTTTTCACACCAGGCCATAGACTTGGGTACATCAGGTACACTGAAGTCTCCCTGAGGAGAACAGGTAAAACAGGTTAAAAAGGCTGTTACAAAAGAAAAGCAGAAATCAAATCTGGCACCACAGAGTATAACAGGCACCACTGCTGATGACATCCTACTCCCCACCTCACATGCCTGACTTCTGCTGGTCAAGAAATGGCAGAATTCAAGTAAAAGGCTAGACTCCTGCACACTGAAGAGGTGTGCTCTGAGTTAGCTGGTAACTTTCTAGAAGAGTAGCATAGCTCAAAGTTTCTCTACCCATTTTCACTGGATATTTTGATTATTATGGTATTCACAAGTGCAGCTTGATCTGTTTGTTGTTAGTAACTACCTTCTGACTTAATTACTTATCTGGAAAACTTTGAATAGAAGTGGACCCACTTCCTCAGTGTTACTGTTAGGTACACATTTATAGAGGCTGCACACTAATACATTTCACTGACTTACAAGTGTACTGTAACCAGAATGTTAAAATATAGTTAAAATAAATCAGACAGTCTCTGATTTAATGTATGAAACTGTATTAAAGCCATTAACAGTGACTTCAACCATGAATTTTCACTTTAATTTCTGCTTCATTGTTAAATCACTGCAGAACCAACCAGAGTCAATGCTCTTAAGTGTCAGCAGTGCCTCTAAGCAACAGAGACTGTACAGCAAACACTGAAGAGCAACTACAATCCCTGCTGAGGCATCCTAGACTACAGAAACAAGACAACTCACCTGTAGCTCATGGAACTCTCTGTCCTTCCAAAAATAAAGTTGTAGCTTCTTCCTCACTGCCACACACATCCTCAGCACCTCTTCCCCTGTATCTGACTGCTGTGAACATGAACACAGACAGGCCTAACTCAGGAGCACTCAAACTATGAGGCAAGTAAAATAGTACAAGGCCAGAAGAATCCTCAGTCTGAAGTAAAGCTGTCAATTGAAGAGCAGCTTTGTTCATCCATGCCAGAAGGGCATTCCCCAAGCAAGGAATCACAGAGAGAAGGGATACTTAAAAAAAAAACAACTTTGGAAGGGATTGTGACACCAAGGAAATACAAAAAGAGATAAAAGAGCACCAAACACACACACACAAAACCAGGAGACAGGAAGCTATAATAAAAAAACTAGAATAAACAGAACTTCCATTAGGATAAATAGTTTGAACTCTAAGCAGTGCAGGAGAGGGGAGGAAAGGGAACAATGCAAAGAATGTGTTGTACTAACAAATAAAAATGTTAATAGCTGTTTAATATTCCAGCCCACTAGGAAAGTTTCCTGACAAGAAACACTAGCAAAGCTAAAAGCCTGTACACACAAGAAGCAATGCACTTTGGGATGAGCAGATGTAAAGGTGCTTTAAAAGACATCAGCAGCTTAAACATCTGGAAAACCCTAAGTAATTATATAGAAAATATTTAACACTAAGCTTCCACGGGATAAAGAGATAAAATGTGACAAATACCACTAAGACATTTCTTCTGATTCTGAATAAAGTTTCTGAATGACATGGGTAGGCTGAGAAACTCACTTTGATAAAAATGAGTCACTAAAACCACAGCATATGAACAGAGAATTGCTACACATATAAAACCATTTGACAGCCTGAGTCTCCCACAACTGCCCTAGGACAACTCGGGCCAATACAGTTTAACAAAAATGTTACAAAACCAGTGATGGAGAAACGTGGTGAAGAGCATCTCTATGAGCTAGTATCCTTGCAATTTAAGAGAAGGAAATGACTTCTGTACTTAAGATGACCTTTTGAAAAAGATGACAGTCAATGTCCTACAGGATAAAAATGCCTTGAAGTTTTGTATCAGGAGGTTAAAGGCTACAATAACAACAGCCACAGGAAGATACCTCATGAAGCAGAGGAAGAAAATCAAGGTGACTACATTAAAAATTGTTTTCTTAAGAAAAGCTTTAACATCCAGTAGGTACTGATTTGAAGCAGATCATCCTGAGTTCCATTATGCAGTACATGCAGGATAACCAGGTGATCAGAACCAGTCTGCATGGCTTTATGAAGGGCAGGTCCTGTTTAACAAACCTGGTCTCCTTCTATGACTGGGTGAAGGAAAGTCTGTGGATATTATTTATCTGGATTTTAGTAAAGCGTTTGATACAGTTTCCCACAGCATTCTCCTAGAGAAATTAACTGCTCTTGGCTTGGATGGGCATACACTCCACTGGGTTAAAAACTGGATGGATGGCCGAGTCCAAAGAGTTGAGGTCAACGGAGTGAAATCCAGTTGGCAGCCGGTCACAAGTGGGGTCCCACAGGGCTCAGTACTGGGGCCACTCCTGTTCAACATCTTCATTAATGACCTGGACCAGGGGGTAGAGTGCACCCTTAGTAAGTTTGCGGATGACACCAAGCTGGGTGGCAATGTCGATCTGCTTGAGGGTAGGGAAGCTCTGCAGCGGGATCTAGACAAGCTGGATGGCTGGGCCAAGGCCAATTCCATGAAGTTCAATAAGGCCAAATGCCGGGTACTGCACCTTGGCCATAACAACCCCCAGCAGCGCTACAGGCTCGGGGAGGAGTGGCTGGAGAGCTGCCAGGCAGAGAGGGACCTAGGGGTGCTGATTGACAGCCGGATGAACATGAGCCAGCAGTGTGCCCAGGTGGCCAAGAAGGCCAATGGCATCCTGGCCTGTATCAGAAACGGTGTTGTCAGCAGGAGCAGGGAGGTGATCATGCCCCTTTACTCAGCTCTGGTGAGGCCTCACCTTGAGTACTGTGTCCAGTTTTGGGCCCCTCACTACAAGAGGGACATTGAGGTGCTGGAGAGAGTACAGAGGCGGGCTACCAAGCTGGTAAAGGGCTTAGAGCATAAGCCTTATGAGGAAAGACTGAGGGATCTGGGCCTGTTTAGTCTGGAAAAGAGGAGATTGAGGGGAGACCTCATTGCTCTCTGTAACTACCTGAGGGGAGGTTGTAGAGAAGTGCGAATTGGTCTGTTCTCCCTGGTAGAGAGTGATAGGACGAGGGGAAATGGATGGAAACTGCACCAGGGGAGGTTCAGGCTGGACATTAGGAGGAATTTCTTTGCTGCAAGGGTTGTCAGCCATTGGAACAGGCTGCCCAGGGAGGTGGTTGAGTCACCGTCCCTGGAGGTGTTTAAGAGACGGCTGGATTTTGTGTTGGGAAGCATCATTTAGTGGGGGGATAGGGCTAGGACAAAGGCTGGACTCAATGATCTTCAAGGTCTCTTCCAGCTGTAACTGTTCTATGATTCTATGAAACAGCACGAGTACCAAAGTAACTTGCATGTAACGCAAATTTATCAAACCTAGTCCATACAGCAGCACAATGAAAGTTATCCTTATTACAAACAGTAAGGACCTCCATGCTGTTGTGTTCCTCCTCTTACCTGAAGATCACAAGTGAAGAGAGATGCACCTTTTGCCTTGGAAACGGTGGTGATTTGTTGAAATGTCAACAGGTCATGGACATAAACATTATTTTCTGTTTCAAACAAGATTCCAATTATTATTCAATATTTAATATACGCAGAGCTTATTGCTAATTCAGTAAGCCATCACACTGTTTACATAAAAAGATTTTGTGAAGCAAAGAGTTGCAATAAAGGAAAAGGTATCTTCCCAAAAGCTGAAAAGTAATTGCTAAGGAACATGCAAATACAAGGCAATTACTAACACCAGCATTGGTAAAGTTACACAAGGAACTGAGAAAAGGTGCTAACCAAGCAGAGGAAGTGGGAGTGCAAGGGACAGCAAGCAGGCCAGAGCAGAGCAAGTTCATGATGGAAGACTGCATGAACAAAGACCATTTTGAACTGGCTTCTGAAATTAGTGGAAAGTGAACAGTTGCAAAGGGAGGGTACTGTGGTCAAGTTCTTGTACGCACGAGGATGCAGGCAGCAGAAATCTACGCATGCTGGAGTTGGAAGAGCTGGGACTTGGAGATTGTAAAGAAAGGAGTAGCAACATAAGCAATAAAAAAAAAGGACATAGGAAGATCACAAGGTTAGACAAATACAGTCAGAGATAAGCAAACTTAGATCTTCCACAAGATGGCAAGAGATAGCCATCTGTGTATCAACATATCTAACATACCAACACTTGAGTTTCATACATCAAACAAGTTTGGACAGAAGTGTTAGACCCTATCACCCAGTACACACAAACACATGCATGTGTGTATATAAGTATATATGCACATGCCAATACAAAGAAACTATTAGGCTAATGGTATCCTGGCCTGGATCAGAAACAGTGTNGAGGTATGTATACACACACACTTCAGTGAATTTTTTCACTTTTTATCACAAAACTTAGCATTAATACTTTGTTCTCCAATCTGGTTCAGAGCAACAAAAGCTGCTTCTCAAAATATGCTTCCTCTGCAAGGTGAAAAAAAACCTATACAATGACTTTTCAACAACTAGAGGACTACTTTAAAGGTGTGTGGAACGAATGCCACATTCAGCCAAGCAACTGCATCAAGAGAGCTGATCAAATATTAGAACATTTTCTTCACTTACCTAATAGACTGACCAGAATTTTAAACTGAGAAACAACATGAATCTGAAAGAAAGAATTATTTTAGTGATCCCATTCATAAAGAAAAACTCAGAACAAGGCTTGATTATAGATAGTCTAAGAAAATGCTTCATGGATGTTCTCAAAATAATGGAAACAGTAAGGCACAACCTTATTCCAGCTATTGCAACCCCTTTCACTTACACTCAGTTTTTTAAGCCAGCACATAGAGCTTGCAATCTAAGCTAGTAAAAAAATGCTGTAAGTGGTATGTTACTAATACAGAAGAACTTCTAAACGGTATGCAGGGCATTGTGGAAAGAGGCTGCATAATCTTTGAGGTAAGTGCTTTCCAGAGTATCAGTATAATTAATGATTAAAAGATTTCCCAGAAAAAGAAACAGAAAATAATCAGTTAGTTTGGTTCCAAATTACAAGAGGAATTACATTCGCACTCCTGTAGCATTTTTTCTGAGAGCAAAACTATATACTACAGTCTGTTGGTGTATTACTATCACTTTTACTAGTATTCTCAGACAGAGCAGCTGAAGATTTACAGCATTCCCATAGAAGTCAAAAGTAAACATGTAAGCTCCAATTCTTTGCTTTCTGCTTTAGCAATCAGCAATAAGCTTACTCCTGTTACAGGAAAAGTGAGCTAAACCACCAGGCTGTGCCACCTCCAGAATCATCTATAGCTTGGGGAACATTTTTTGCTAAGTTTAGCAGAGATTCCAGAATTACATTTGATACTTCATTTCTTGGCTGAAAACACATCCCCGTGTCAAAAAGGTAGTATATCTTACCTGCTGAATCTTTTTTGAGAAGTTCTTGTTGGATTTCTCTAGTGTCACTTCAAACCTATTGCAACCTACCAGAAAGATTTGAGAGAGTATGTAAACTGAAGTTGCCCTGAAATTTGTGACTGAATATATCTTACACTACATAGATTACAAAGAACAGTGAAAGCAAACTTGGCCACTTAGCACTAGCAGAAATGATTCTTCTGACATATTTGTGCTGTCTTAATAGCTAAACGCATCAGAAGGTCTTCTACATAGTCACGTGAAAATGTAAATTACACTTCTTGTACCATCCAAGGGCTTCATCAATAGTTACATTTTTGCTTTGCTGAAATTTTAGATTATAAGAGTTATACCTAAGTATTTTAATATACAGATACCCATCCAGACTTTATCCACACCAACGAAATACCAGCAATTTAAATTGCTACGGAGCACATCACTGCAAAGTAAACAAGAAATAAACACTACACCACAAGGGTTTAAAAGGAGTTTTAGGGATAAAGACTTACAGACACTTTCTGATGACATAACCTCTCCTGGCATTGATGCAAAAAAGGGGGAAAAATTTACCACGTGAGATAAGATACTAAAAACTCAAGACTAGCATGTTCTGATTGGAACAGACAGCCTACAAGTTTCAGAAAAAGCAAGCTGAACTCAGTCTCTAGAATCATAGTAGCTATAAATGAACATCCTTCCAAGAGCTGATGAACTTGGAAACAGATGATTGCTTTTTTTCTTTCTTGCCCCACACTACACAACATTACTGTGATCAATGACATCAGTTTCCACATAATACCAGATAACACAAAATACCCATCTGTTCAGTGAAAATTGATTTTAACCAAACCAAAAATAGAATAATTCTATTTGTGGCATCTCTAGAACAGACGGTGAAGACATACAACTCTTAAAACAGGCAGAGAGAAGAGTAAATACATGATAGAACTAGTTAGGAGGGATCCCTCTTCCCCATCCCTTGATGCTCATGAACCCACTGAATAAAGTTGCTCTTTCACTAATCCAATCCTTCATTAACAGAAGACAAATATCAAATCTCTGGCAACTAGCACATTGCACTGCTTTTGTGCATGGTTGTGCACTATGTTCACAAAAACTACACTTACTATAAATTCAAACACACAGAGACCTCATAGAAAACATACTTTGAAACAGATAAAAAGGCTGATGCTACTTTGTCTCTTTCTCTTGCACATCTCATAAACAGTATGTATTCTTTGACCAAATATCCCACACAAATAGTCATTAAACTCTATGAAGGAAAAAAAACAGTAATTAAACATCCTTGTGTTAACATCACTACAACCTCTCAAAGTGCAGGAAATAAAAATAATGTAATCAGCTTTTTGTGCCGTTCTTAAAAATCAACTTACCAGTATCTTTCTTGATCCTGTAAAGAAGAAGATGCCCTTGTTTGGTACCAACAAGGAGCCACTCCTCTACAAAGATGAGAGAAAGAGTCTAATTAGTTTCAACAAAGATTGCCCTTCCTAGCCACGCCACATCTATAAAAACACTTGGAAACTTGTTTCAAATGCAGAAGAGGAATTTCTGTGGTGGATAAGCACACCCCCTCTTACACCTCTCTGGTAGAAGTAGCTTTCCCTTTCAGGAAGGACAGTTTTCATTTTCAGGAAGGACAGCCAGAGATAAAGCCATAAAACAGAACATACAGCATAGACATCACATCCCGCTTGTTTATACAAAGGTAAAGAAGCAACTCTTTGCATCTTTTGTAAACAAAAGACATGACTATCTTCAAAAGAGGAGTAGTGCTACATAATGGTAAGACCTGTCAGGAAGAAAAACATGCACTTGTTTGCTCTTGGTGTTTTTAAATACCCAAGTTTTTATAAGATCTCTCTGAAACAGCCAGCTATGCCTGGAAGGGCAGGGGCAGCTTTGCTGAAGTGGCATTTAAATTGCATGGATGACCAACAGTCATTTAAGATTTATACAAGAGAACATTTTTATATATAAATTCTGTGGCAGAGTTTCATTACAACATTTATAGCACACAAAAGGTATAGAATTGTTACTGGGTCACGAAATATGACTGAAATTCTTCCTCCTTGCTGAAGATCATATAGGAAAGAAGCATACACAAATACTTCTTTGCACATCTTGTACTCCCTCATTACAAAAGATACTTGTATTTTAATAAGACAGTTTCCTGCAAGACCTTTCTTCCACTATTTGGTAGAGAAGTTGTAGTGCCAGAATTACCTCTCTTTTTACACAACCATACTGTCACAGGTCTGTGGGTTTATGCTTTTTCTACTTCAATAAAATAAATACTTTCAAAAAGAAGAAAAAAGCTTCAATGCAGGGATAAACTATCTTCACATCTTCTCTACTACACAACTCCAGCATAAACAACCCCTGTTTAAACGTGACGCTACTGTTCAGGTTGTAATTCCGTTTTTAAGACAGATTAAAGGTGTCACAATTCCAGTGTCTGGAGATTTTTTTTTTTAATTACCAAGGTTGTGATGGTTGTACATCCGATAGAAACAGCTCAAGGAGTCTGAAAACCCTTATCAAGTTCTATCATTACAACAGCTGGTGCAAACACCTGACCCAAACCTTGACTGCCAAGTATGCCCCAAAACATAACCTACATTCACATATAAGTAACACAAACAGATTCTAAACGTGAGAGACGAACACACCGCTGGCTTCCCATAACACATTTTAGTGAAAACACAGGGAATACTTTTTAGCGAGAAAGCAGCCGGCCCGCGGATACGGCACCAGAGATCACGGCAGCCACCTCCCGAGCAGGGCTGCGGGCGGCAGGCGACCGCCAGCACCCCACGGGCGGAGCTCGGCCCCGGCAGCCCCCCCACTGCTGCAGACTCCTAAAGCAACGCAATGAGCCACAGCACGAGCAAACGCTGCCTGCACGGCCAGGCCTGCGAGGCAGCAGGGCTACCGACCAGCCCGGGGTACAACCGGCGAAGGGCCGGGCGGCGCGGCCACCCCCGGCCCGCTGTGCAGGCTCCAAAAGCGGCTGACGGAGCATCCCGGCCGCCCTGGATTGGAGAAAGAGAAGCGGGTCAGGCCGCAGCTGCCGCGGCCCCCCTCCCGCCCTGGCTCACCCCAGGCCGCCAGGCAGTCAATCTGCAGCGGCAGCTTCTCCAGGATCGGCACATGCTCGAAGGCGTCGTGCATGGCGCCGGTTCCTTCAGGCTTAGCCGGCCGGCTTGAAGCAGAGCGCCGCGGGAGGCTCCCCTCCCCGCACGGTGAAGCGCCGGAGAGAGGGAACAACCCCTACTGAAGCACCTCCGCCGCTGCTCCACAGCTCCCCGCCCTTCCGGCAGTCCCCGTGCCCGCCCCGCCGCCGCTTCCGCGTCAAAGCTCCGCCTCCCGCCCTTGCCTCGTTCCTCCAGAGCCCCAGTGGGGGGCCGTACCCCTGAGGGAGGGCCCTGTCACGGCCCGGTCGGCTCTGCCAGGCACAGAGCAGATCCGCACTGGCTCTTAGGGCTCGGACACCAAAGGGACACTTGGGTCAGAACGGCCAGTACCGAGGACCGCGGAGAACGCGCTCCCTGCCCCTTAGGGGCCTCTCCTTGCCCTGACATAACCCCTGTGCATTTTCGCACAGCCTGAGAAGCAGATGTGCTCTAAGACACTCGTTTTCTCTTCCCACAGCAAGGTTAGTACCAGAGGCATCAGGTTGACATTGGCTACTGTAAAACACAGTAGCCAGGAGTCACCCTAAATACAAAGATAAGAATTGATCTTCATAACCGAAGGAAACCAGATGAGAACAGCAAAACATCTCTTGCAGGTAAATGACTATTTGTGGAGGTCCTAAGTTTTACTTTAATGAACTTACCCTACGAACCTGACCAGTGAAGTTCAATCTCCAGGAGGAAATCTTTAGTTCAGTTAACTTGTCCCTTCCAGAGTAGGCTATGACTAAATTTACTTTGTGGGTGGAGGCACAACATTCACTGCCCTAACCTAGAAGCTAAACCAACTAAACCAAACTAAAAAAAGCACATGGTGCTCAATCCTCTGAGCATCTTCACCACTGGTTTAGAAAACAGGGACCAAAGACAAAGACACTCTGCTGCAAGACTGATGCACAGTAAAGGGAAAACTAGCTCATGTTCCAGCTCCTTTCCTGCTCAGGTGTGAAACTGTTAAAGCACAAAACCATGCTAAGCCACATCCCCTTCACTGGTCCCAGAACTACAAACTGCCAAAGGAGCTATGGCTTGGGCATGTACCAGATCTCCTTGATCTACGGCTCCCACAAAAGGGAGAGGGATATAGCACTACTTTAGTGAATGGAAATAATGAGTTCACATACAAATGGCTGTAACCCATTTTTACCGGAGTGCAAGTTGCGTGCAAGGCATTGGCCTCTAGGTTTTCAAAAGTAGCATACTTCTCCTTTAGCATGCAACATGAAATGCCATAAAAAAGTGACCAGGATTTAAAAAAAAAGCCCACAAACCCCTGTATCTGCTGAACAAGACAAACATACTCATCCCTACCCTAGGTCTCATGATCCTGATTCATTCTCTGCCTATCAAGCCTGTTGCACTTCCTTAGCATGCCATGTGATCTCTTACTACTCAGTCTCTCCTTCAGAGCACCTGGCAGGAACATCTCCTCACCCTAATGAAAAGCTGCTCAACAACATCATCTTCTTCACTATAACTCTGTTTTCTGTATGGCATGCATCCATCAGTAATACTTCTCACAAATAAATCCACAAAGAACTAACAAGGCACAAGAACATTAAAAATTCTCCCTCTATATCTGAATTCCTGGTGGATCTTTTCTCTGTGAGTAGAGCATTATCTCAATTAGGAACAGCTTGTTCAAGATATTTGAGGTCAGCAGCCAAATTCATAGATTCACAGATTCATAGAATGGCCAGGTTGGAAGGGACCTTAAAGATCACCTAGTTCCAACCCCCCTGCCATGGGCAGGGATGCCAATCACTAGACCAGGTTGCCCAGGGCCACATCCAGCCTGGCCTTGAACACTGCCAGGGATGGGGCATCCACAACCTCTCTGGGCAACCTATTCCAGTGCCTAACCACCCTCCAGGTAAAGAACTTCCTTCTAATCTCCAATCTAAGTTTCCCCTCCTTCAGCTTATAGCCATTCCCCCTTGTCCTATTCCAATTAGATCACCTAAAAAGTTTCTCCCCTTCTGTCTTACAATTCCCCTTTAGGTACTGGAAAACTGCTATAAGATCCCCTCAAAGCCTTCTCTTCTTCAGCCTGAACAACCCCAACTGTCTCAGCCTATATTCGTAGGGGAGGTTCTCCAATCCTTTAATCATCTTTGTGGCCTCCTCTAGACTCGCTCTAACAGCTCCACATCTTTTTTATGATGAGGACCCCAGAATTCTCCAATGGAAATTCAGCTTCTATGCACTACTCTAGTAACTGAAAACTTCTGCAAATCTCAGACCTAAGAATAGATGCATCTTCTCCCTCCTGCTTACCAAGTCTTCAGACTAGCTTGTGGGGTTTGTTTTCCCATCTCGAAAGAATTAAGTCTTCCTTGTCTACATACTTAAAGGTAACAATGCTGCAGGATTTCAAGTTTCATGCATTCTAGCAAGCTAGATGCTGACAAAGCTTTCCTGACAAGCCCTGCAACCTACATTTCTTTAGGAGCAAAACCATAAATCAGGAGAGGCAAAAGATCTCCTCAGTGGAGCCCACATATCTGATCGACCATGCAGTCATGGGAGAGGACACATTGCTGCAGCTTCCTTGTATACCTACCCTTCCCTCCTCACCCACATCTTACCTATGCTTTTAACCACTGCAGTTATAGTTGCAGCAGTAGTTGTGTGTGTGCCAGAGCCTGCAGGAACTGGGCTCTGGTACAAGTTCTCCCTAAGACCGCAAACAAGGAAGTCACAGAGCACGTGCCTGCTGTGTGCTGGGAAGCAGATGCTACCTTCCAAGGATATAGAAACTCTGCCAAATGAGCAGAAAAACAAGAACAGCTAACTAAGGGAGCAATAAGCCCCTGTGTAATTCAAGAAAACTCAAAATACTGATCAGTTCATACAGGGAGGGAAGGACAGAAGGCAGAGAGTACTACCCAACACCACTGTTAGCTGTAGGCTGGAAAGCATCACACTGCTACTACATTTATTTAGTCTTTGAATTATTAGAACTATGAACGCAATTCAAAACTGTTTAGATCTTTTACTTTTGCTCACAAATGTATGATTTGCCCTATCTATTAGTAGCTTTACAAATGACAGGCTTCCACTCTATTGTCAAGCTAAACAAGAAGAAAAAGGAGCTATTGGGAATAACTGCATTATAAGTATCATGCAGTAGACAGTGAAATAAAAGTGAGGGAGCTTTGTGAAGATGTTAACACTTCCTCATGTGAGAGAAACAGGCAGCAAGAAAGTGGAAGGACACAACGTAAGCCTTTCTACTCTTTGCCTAGCTTTTATTAAATACTAAATACAAACTTTGTGCTTCCAGTAGAGAACATTTTTCCCTATTTGTCTCAAAAAAAATAAAATCACAAATTCAAAAAATAGGACTTTAAAAATTTTTTTCAAAAAAAAAAAAGCATTAAATAGTGAGTTTTGTGTAGCTTTATTTCACAAAATTTCCTCTCCTCAAAAGAACATGGAGGTAACATTTTTTCATCTATCTCAATTAAGCATAGCAAATTAGAAGTGTTTTCTAATTAAAGATTCTACCTGTAGCTCAAAGGGAGAGGCAGAAGAGATGCAGCAAATCTTGCAGAAGCAGACTGAGGTGGTACAGCTACAGCATTTTTTTTTCCTGCCCATTCACTGAGGGTTTGCTGTCTCCATGGCCCAGCCAGCAGAATATACTATCCACTTGTGCCTCAGCTTCTCTACTGTAAATGTGCCACGTTCCAGCATGAATTGCTGATAAAGATGAACGAGAGCTAAGCTACCAGACCTTACAATGGAAAGCATGAAGTACAGGCACATGGTCACTTCTGCTGACACAGTGATGGGTGAAGAACCAGAAAAGGTGGCTCCCTATGCCATTCCAGCAGCAGCCACACCAGCTCTCTAGAAGTCCAGCTGGGCTGCTGCTTGCCTGGTAATTATCAGTTGTAAAAGGCTACGAACCCAAATTAGAGCTTTTGTCATACAGTCCACACTGATTTTTTTATGTGTAAATTATTGCAAGTGAAGTCTCTACAGCCAAGCACAGAGTAAAACCAGAACATTATCCAAAAGCTCTTTTCATTTGAAAATGAGAAACAAAAAGCAATTAGAGTAGAAATATGTAGCTATGACTCAGTGATCTCAGAGTACCTCTTGGCCACAAGGCCCAACTAGGACAGGAAAGGCCATCATCAAATCTCTTACACGGGAGGCAATTCTAAACAGACACTAGGAACAGAACTATCCCAGCACTGTGGATTCCCATTAAAGCCTCTTTCAAGTAAGGTAGGCAGTGCTTGACACCACCTACAGAGCAATTCCATCTTACAGAAGAGTGCCCACTTCTCAGTGGGAGCTGTTGCAAGTGCAGGGAGAAGAGTTCTGCTGAAACATCTAGTTAATATTTGCTTAACACAAGTAGTCAAGCACTTGGAGCACTGCAGGAGTGGGTTTGGTGATGTTTGGGTTTGGTTTTTCTTTTTAAATTACATCATGCAACACATGGAAGCTGGGAGGCAAATCATTTCTCCAGGCATCCACCACATTGCCGGCAATGAGATGTGCCACAACAGCAAGTGTTAGCTCTAGGCAGCTGTTACCTATAGGTCAATGGCATTTAAAATAGAAAAATCTTTCTTACACAGTGTTATGAATAAAATTGCACTTGATTTTGTTAAAAACTCATATCACTGTAACTTTTCCAAATATTTCCTTTCTGGCATCTTAATTTTCTTCATTAGCAGGAGCTTCTGTCTAAGAAAACTCACTCATGTTGGACACACCACATAAAACAACAGTAAGCCATTATCTACCAGAAGATGGCTCTGTTGTTTCTTCAGTGCTTATTTCTGGCCCCCCCCCCCCCCCCCCCCCGGAAAAGGTACAGGCAGTTCACCTCTAAGTGTCAACTGAAACTGAAATATAAACTCCTCAAGCAGACATTAGGGATTTTAGTTTCACAGATTAAATATTTGAAAAGTTGCAGAAGGTGCTGGAACAGTACACATTTAAATTGCTTAAAAATCCAAACTTGCAGCAACTTTGTATATGCAAATTTCCAAAACGTTTTTCATGTCCTTGTGAACTTCTTCCACAGCAAGACGCCTTCATGACAATCAAGCATCAAACTTCCAAGGCTGAGATCAAGAAACAATCAGCAGATCAGCAGGATGCACTTGCTCCACCAAGCAACTTTAAAAGAGGCGTCTCCACTTCCAATAAGAAAAATCTACTCCTTCATTCCATTTTGGACCTTTCGAAGTGTGTAATCATTCTTTCCTGGAAAATAAAAATACCCAGTGTTGTCATTTCTCCCAATAGGTAATGTTATTCAGAAATCAGGCGGTATGCTTTGCACATCCACAACAAATGCACACTTACATGCATTTTAAGTCAGGAGTCCAATTTATGCTGCAGATACACTATTTTTTTTAAAATGCACACTTGTATTCTAAGAAGTTGTGCCATGCTTATTCCCACTATCCTTCCCCTTCTTGTACTGCTGCATTGGCAATATCACAGAGTCCCCTTCTAATAAGCCAAGTCTTTTAACAACTGACTCATGACTCCTTTGGCATGTCAGAAGACTAATTTGAACTGAAGATTTGTTTACTGACCTCATCTGAATCCAGAAGAGCTGGAAGAGCACTGCAGTGGAGGGGGGAAATAAAATTAGAACATGTAATGAGAGCATATTACTGACAACCATTTTCAGCCTTATGTTGCATCTTAAGCTTTGTAGGGCACAGGAGAGCAATAATGAATATAAGACTTTCCAATTAACAGATAGAAATTAGAGAAAGACACAAATGAGAAAGAGCCCAAGGAATATCCTCAGTGTTCTCATTTGTGTCTTTCTCTAATTTCCATCTGTTAAGTGGAAAGTCTTATATTAATTTTTAAATTTTAAAACATTTTTTTCTAAGCTTCTCATTACCAACTGAACAATTGTAAATGTGCCATGAAATAAGCCACATCATTCATAAGAAACACTGCTGAACTACACAGAAGATATTACAATAAAGGAGCATATTGTAAAAACCATCTCAGAAATCAAACAAGTTATACTGGTACCATAGCCTTTGAGCTACAATAGACCTCTCATCTATTGGGATCTCTGATCATACTCTGAAGAACACAAAAGCCTGCAGCAGACTACCTCAAAGTGTCCTTTCCCAGCTTACACCAGTCTAGTTCTTGTTTTCTTAAGAAATCCTGCCATTCTTCAAAAAATAAGTACTAGAACTAGGAAAAACAAATTCAACTGAGAAAATGCATTTTTTCATCCTCTTGAAGCGTCACTTGATTTCTTGTCTTTAAGGAGCGTTTTGTACTTAAATCCAGAGGCTCTGCCAAAATTACCTGTTCTGATTTGTGAACACTATCAATCTGCAAACTTTTGGCTTTCCCTGAAAAATCTACACAGACACTGATATATTTAGGATGCAAAAGTTAAAAGCAGAATAGACATGAACTGCCTACATAGCTGACTACATTGTCAGAATAAAAATTACTCAAATATTCCAAATAAAATTAAGAACTAAATGACATTATTCAGTGTTTCACATTTGCCCAGACACTCAAATAACTTTTCAGAGTGCTAAACAGAAAGAGGGGATTTGTTTGTTCTTTATTTTCTGGATTTATTTAGTTTTAACTTCAGCAAAGTGCCAACAAATCAGTCTGTGGTTTCACAGTCTGAGACAGTGTTTCATTAAGTCAGCATGTGTCCAAGTGGCATGAACTGTCAGTCTGACTGCATAGCCAAGTGGAAGCAAGCTAAGAAGTCAGAGACTAATTCAAGGCTGAACTCAACATCTGCTCTCAGAAGCACAGCATACAAGTTCTAAAGCATTCTCATGCATTTGTGTTTGTGTCCAACGAACCTGCTTTTATCGCAACTAAAAAAATACTTACACATCTGTCACTGATGAAGGAACATTCTCCTCTACCCACTTCAGGTCATCCTCCTGTTACAAGTACAGAAGGTAAACAGAAAACAAAACTCAAAATGCTATCATATGTAAGCCTTTTCTTATCAGCCTACTTGACAACAATGCAATTTATTTATGATGTCAGATAAAAAAAAAGAAAAAAGGCAAAAAAACCACTCTCAACTTAATTTCTGGATTGCAGAAAGCATATTCCAAGAAGGGGAAGAGGAAAAAACAAACACCACCAAAAAACCCCATAATCACACCTATGTATGTATGGCTAGGCTTCGTGAACGAAGATCCAGGGAGGGCTCCACCCACGCTCCTCATCAGCGCCTTTTCCAAGCACGCTGATAAAAAGAGGATAGTGGATAGCACCCTCGGGCCTGCGCTATGGGTTTATTTTAGGTGAGACACAGCATGCGCAGAGCTGGACCCACCCTTTAGTCCTAAGGTTCATCTGCCAGGGCCTAGCAAGCTTGGACGCTGGCAGCGAAGCCCTTAGGATGGAGGTTTNCTTTTTATCAGCGCGCTTGAAAAGGCGCTGATGAGGAGCGTGGATGGAGTCCTCCCTGGATCTTCGTTTGTGAAGCCTAGCCATACATACGTACAGTGGGCAATGAGTTTAATGCTCCCTCTGCTGTCGGCACAGTTATCGCACCAGGGGCCACAGATGACCCCAACTGATTTTCAGACTGTGCCTGAATCACACCTAAAACTTGTCAATTCTGTAATAGTCTAATGCTGACTAAAAAAAGCAAGCCCTGAGACACTTTCATTATTAACATAATCTAGTTTAGTCTCCCACAAAAGAATATTATCTTTATAAGCTGTTATAGATGAAAAAGCTTTATAAAAAGCAGAAACTCTATCTTGCAAAGGTAAGTTAAACTGTATTGTCAGGATTTCTCACTTTTATCTGATGAATACCCTAATTCACAACACACAGGCACATGTGAAGTTGGAGAACTGACCCTTTCTGATTACCCCCACCCACAAAACAAAAGATTTTCGTGCTATCCTCAGATAAGGAGTACACTGTTGCAGCCAACCTTTGAAAAAATGATGTTGATCACAAAAATATTACTGTTATTATCATGAATTCCTACAGGTTCTTTTCACTTTTAAATTTATGCATGAATTCCATTAAAAGATTCTGAGACATTTTCTACCTCCTAGCTGAGTGTGAAACCACCTCTGCTTATAAGCCACATGGAAAAAATGTAGATATATTAAAAATGCTCAACCCAAACTATTTAGGTAGCTACATCACCCCATTCTAGTAATGAACCACAAATCTCATAAGGCAAATAATTTATTTAAAACATGGCTCAGCCTCCCTATCAGCCTGAAAAACTTGATAAATAATGTACTATTCATGGTAAGAATACAGTATTATACAGTTCTGTCTGTACTGGATAGTGCAAACATCCTTAAAGGACAGACAAAATTCTAAAGCTTCCATTGCACTTACAGGAAATTACATTAAAATCCTGTATTTACTATCTTCCCAGAATTACTGTAAAGATATGACACTGACTCACTCCCACTCCAAAGCAATCCAGGAAACCCACACTTATAGGCTGAACACTTTGCATATTTGTCAGATACTACTGGGAGGCAATCAACCAAGAGAGATGGATCCCTATCCTTCAAGGTAGGAAGGCTATACTCACAGCTTTGTTTGCTTTCACATTTCCATTTGGTTCTTGCTTTGTACTTCTCATTTTCATTCCCTCTGAAGACAAAGGAAGGAGAAAAGATTGATACAACTGAACTATAATTGTTCATTGACTACAAGTGAAAGTGTTGAGTATTTCTTCAAAGTATTTCATCAAATCCAAAGAGACAGAGAAAAATAGACACGTTAATCATTAAGACATTGCCTTCCCTTTGCAAGGCTTCTGGTATTTTTTCTAACAGGTGGAATACCTACTTTATCCTGAATTTTGCAATTGCACCTAGGAAATTCGTATTTCTATTTCCTTTTTTTTTTTTTATACCAGTCATCAGCAGCATAGAACTCAATGACAGAGCCGCCCAGAGAGGCTATGGAATCCCTATCCCTCAGAGATACTCAAAAGCCATCTGGGGCCCATCCTGGGAAACCTATTCTAGGTGGCCCTGCTTCAGAATGAGGTTTGGACAGGATGACCTCCAGAAGTCACTTCCAACTTCAACCATTCAGAGACATACACAACTCATAAAAGTTTATTTTATCTATTAACCGCTGACCAGCTACTTGGTTGACTTAAAAGCTGAGACAACATGCATCTCCCAGCCTGGCAGACAGCCATATAATCTATGGGGATTATAAGAAAGAAGGGGAGAAACGTTTTAGCTGGTCAGATTGTAATAGGACAAGGGGGAATGGTTATAAGCTGAAGGAGGGGAAACTTAGATTGGAGATGAGAAGGAAGTTCTTTACCCAGAGGGTGGTTAGACACTGAACAGGTTGCCCAGAGAGGCTGTGGATGCCCCATCCCTGGCAGTGTTCAAGGCCAGGCTGGATGTGGCCCTGGGCAACCTGGTCTAGCGATTGGCATCCCTGCTCGGTGTGGGGAGGTTGGAACTAGATGATCTTTAGGGTCCCTTCCAACCTGGCCATTCTGTGATTCTGTGATTCATATATAGCTGATTTAGCAAATGCACCTAAAGGATTAGACATTCCTCCTCAGGTCCTAAACCAGTCAAACAGCACTGATACAGCCCAGCAGAACTGATCTATGGACAGAAAGCAACCATGGGAATGCTACTCTACCTTTTACACAGCTTATAAACAACAGACATAGTGTTACAATAGAGCTGCCTGGACACATTCCTGTGTGACCTTGTCTAGGTGATCCTGCTCTGGCAGGGGGGTTGGACTAGATGATCTTTCTAGGTCCCTTCCAAGCCCTGACATTCTGTGATACTGTAGTAGGGAGATGGGAGACAGGGAAGATTAAGGGTTTTACAGCAGGATGAGGGTGGGTGGATAGAAAGATGCAACCCAGTGTTAAGAGAGCAAGACTCATTCATACATAATTTCATGAATAGGTAAGCATATTCATCCGTACGTTTACACTGGACATTCTCATACCAGGCCCTAAAATGAAAAATGAAGAAAAACTGCAGAGTTCAGAGAACAGATAATAAAAGAAAATCCTTAAACTGGATTTTAAAAGACAACAGCAAACTAAACCACTGCCTAGCAACAATATCCAGGAGATCCTTGTCTCAAAAAAAAGAGAACAAAAGAGATTTCTCACCAAAAGTGTCTCTTCAATACTGAAATTAGGTGGAAAATATTTTTCTCTTACCAAAGCTTTCCTTTAACATTGGTTCTTTCTGCTCATCATCCTCATCCTCTTCAGATAGTGGTGAGAAAGCAAACCTTTACGAGAGCAAGAATGGAAGCTACGTTAGAATCTTTTGCCACTCCAGAGATTCATTACCCCAACATTCACATGCATTATTCTGGGTAGTTCATTGTTTTTAGGACCTATGCTAGAATACATATAATCCAAAGTTTAACTCATTTCTTTTTAAGTAAATTCACTACCAGGTATAGATTGAATTTCAGCTGCATGACTTCCTTACACTTACTTTTCTTCAAGCCCCTACCCACACTGCTTAGTATCCTCATGGATCAGTATACAGCAACTAAAAATCACCCATCGGTATGTCTCTGGATAAACAAGCATTCCCAAAAACCAGTATTTTTAGAAACAGTTAAGAAAAGCTGAACCTTTGGTTGTTAGCAGATGGTCTCCACAAAATCATGATGACAAAAAGGATCATTGAAAACAACAAACGCCAGATGGCATCATCCACCCATAGCTCCTGCCAGTCCTGTCAGGGAAAAGAGCAGCACAAAGAAAAAGTTGTGAATAAAGACACGCCCATATCCTCAGCTCTTTGCAAGGCTGAACTTTAGACATCTGACAAACAGGCTCGTTACCAACAACAGTGAGAAGTCTAGTATGTAGTATATTACTCTAGACATAACCCACAGAAAAATCTGTTCAAGAATGTCCTATCTTACCTCTTATACTGCCAAATGTAAACTTACCAAGAGGCTGTAATTGCAGTAAACATTCAGAATAAACTCACCGACTGACAGTCCACCAGCCTGAACTTCATGGTGGTCCAGATGATAAATACTATAGATGCTGCAACATTAAAACAAGCTTATTACTATAAAATATGCTAACAGGACTGTGTTGCCAAACAAACAAACAAAAAAAAAAGACCTAAAGAGTGAATTTTTGGAATTCAACTTAGTTTTTTTGCAAAACAAGAGACTGATTTATTGCACTGACCTTATATAGTAATACAGGCACAGAGCAGTATCTTCTGCTCTTGATTCTTCTAAGACAAGGCATAAATCAAATATGAAGTACTCAGCCAACACCTCACCCCTATTCACTATTCTTGCATTTCATTCATCTAGCCTCCAAACGATGGTTTCATTATCAGCTAACAAATAAAGTCTGCCTTGAAGTAGGCATGAACCATCTGATCTGTCTGAATGCCTAAGGATTCAGATCTTGACCCCTAAGAGTAAAGATGGTTAAACTATGCTCTCATCACAGTTTTAGAAGATGAGACTTCCCTCCACTAATGTGTTCTATGAAGACTAGAAATCAGATGCTGAAAGGCATTTTATCAGAGCTGTTGATTAAAAGGAATGCATTTTTTGTTGTTGTTACAAGTTTTCTGCTCATTGTATAAACAGCACATCCAAACAGATGAGGAGCAGAGCACCTGGGAGCACCAAGAGATTTATTCTTAGTTCAGTTCATCACTACTTCAAATGGAAGAGAATTTGAACCTGTATTCTTCCCCAGAACACAGACAGCATGATGTTACAATACCAAGAGCACTATTTTCCCAAGAATCACTCTGCTCTTCAGACACATCCTAAAAATCCCATAGTCCACAGTGATGGTAAGATTCTGGCAAAAACAACCTCTCTGTGAAGTTAACAGCACAGGATAATAATCTTTTGTTCCCAGCAATTTTAAGAGGGATGAAGGTACTCTATGCACTATATGCAGAGGAGCTGCATAGAACTACTGATCTTATTAACAGCATGACTAATAATCCACTGCTTCTGAAGCATCAATGGCATAGACCCACTCTCAGAAATAAATCAAGTGTTAGAAATACCAAGTGCCTCGATTATATTTACTGAAAGGTCACCAAACTGCTTTAGTGATGAAATCAAGAAGCCATACACGGAAATGGCAAGGGCTTTTATTTGATTAAGAATTTCCTGCTTACCTGCTACTGCCAAGATGAGTGTGTTGGTGAAGTGCCGATACAAAGAGAGTTTCACAACATTCCTTCGAAGTTTTAGTAGTTTCATTGTTTGAGTTAAGCTGATGAATATGTATGTAAAGTCAAGGAAAGACTCTGAAGGGACAAACTGGTCAGAGACCTTATGATCAACAGCTCTCCCATCCACACACTTAGCCCTCCAAAAAGGTAGGCCAGACTCAGTAGAAAAGTTCATCCTATGGCAAAGGTACAAAAGAGCAGGATCCATCCCTTTCATGTTATTTGGTTATCTACACCTAGAACTCTTGTCACACCAAGATGGTATCCAAGCACCTATTTTGGACTATGGCCCATTCCTCCAGAAAAGCATCAGATGTACTTCCGATAAATAGAAAATCAAGTCTGAACTAAAAGTGAGTTAAAATCCAATTGACGTCTTCATCCTTTTGCCTGCAATTTTTTTTCCATAGTGACAAAACAAGTGCTTAGTAGAGACATCACGGTAGGAGAACTGTGATTGTCATGGCTGGGCTGCAAGATATTCATGTTTTAAACAGAGTTTTGTGATTGACTTTCACTAAAAACACTTTATAGGGATTTTGCTATACATGGCTTTGAGTTCAGCATTTGACAGCAGTTGCTAAACTCACACAAGATTTTGGTTGTTTGGATGTAGTATGTCAAGACACCAAAAAGTTAACACTGCCCCGTTTTGTCACCTACTTCAAAGTGAGTTCAAATTTTAGGTAAGAGTTTTAGGTTTGATGTTGCTGAACAACCTTCTCTCCAAAACATAAAGTGAGTCTGTTCTCCAAAGGCTACTACTATGGTACCCTTACAGTGATACACTAGAACAAATTAAATTCATACTTCAATCAGAGACTGATAACAGAGAGATTAACTACTCTATTTGCAGGAGCTTCTTTAACACAGATGCCTACTGGCTTCCTAGTTTTCCACTGGCTGTTGCAGAAGCTGACCTGAACACTCAATTTCAGAGGTTCTATTAATTTTACCAGAAGTAGAAAGAATATATACTTGAAGTCGATTTAAAAAATACAAAAACAAACAAACAAAAATTCAGCCAAAAAGTCTCCCCAAAACCCAAATCTGAAAGAAAGCACACCCCACCAAGTAAAATAGTGAAGGATATCCACCAGCACAGGGCAGTATCTAGGAAAGCCAGGGGAATAAAAGCCAAGGAGGCAAGATCATTCTGGGCCTGGAGACAAAGAGAGAGCCAGTAAGAACAAATTGAAAAGGAAATAAGACACAGAAGAAGTGGGAAGGGTCAGGCTATTTTATGAAAAAAAAAAAAAATATATATTTAACCACAATGCTTCTCAGTTTTACTACAGAAGCAGAGGGTTTGAACCAAGAGTTTAACCCAATGCACAGAGAGGAACTGACAATACCACACTGTCAACTTCTCAGGTCTCCACCAGCAAGGCAAGAAGTAGTTTATCAGACTGAGTCAATCTAGAACCATTAAAATGAACCTCTGCTGACGAAATTGCTGCAATGATGTGCTCTGGCCACTTCCATTACAGAAAACTAGCAATAAGCTTGTTAGAGAGGTAGCAATTAAATCTTTTACACTACCCTTGAACAAACTCAATGTTCCACTGGCAACCATGAGTTTGAAAGTGGCAAAAATTGCTTTTTCCATCAAAACTATCAAAGTCCCAAGGGAAACAAGCATATCACCTTTTTTTCCATTTAATTGTAAGAGAGAAATAAGTTGTGAATAAACTTGTAACACTGAACAGTTTATGAAAGGATATCCACAAAATAATACAGGCATCAATCATGGACAGGGCCAAGTTTGCTATCAGAGCCACAGTTTCATAGAAAAACTGAAAAAGTACCAAATATAGGACATGTTAAAGACTTCATCCTAAAATAGAACAACAGAAACAGCAAACATAACAAGAGAAATCTACACCCCAAGATGCACCACGTCATGAATTAAGTAGCTGCACCACTTGTATGCTCCACCCCCAGGTACAGCCTCCAAAATTGGAGTGCTGGTGGTTTTTCTCTCTCTCTTGTTTTTTGGAACTCAGACTCATGGCCAGGTGACCCAAGTCACATGTTTGAGTCTGCAAATGCCCTGACTAATCCAAAAACCTGACTAATCAGAAAAAAGACTAGGATTATTTCAAAATACATAGAATTACATCCTGATAAATAGAGAAGACATCAAACTTCAAATAATTGTCAATAATCCATATGCACATTCTCAGAGTTTAATTGCTTCATTGTCTCTGTTCCCTTCTTTCAGCATAGCCCTGGGATTCTCCCTTAGTGTCTAAATAAATAAAGCCAGAAGCACGTGTAGCATATGGGGAAAAATAAAGCAAGTACTGACCCCTGTGACTCTAAGAACACCTTCCATGCCAGAAAATAAGAGATAAAGGGCTCCAGCCATAACTACTTTGTGAAGAGTAACTCCGAGGCGAGGCCTGCAGGAAAACAAAGTGAAATTTAAAGTGGGGAAAAAGTGAAGTCATGTCGAGTTTTACATAAGACACGAAGCATGTGAATAGAAGGTCCTCGTGACAAGCTACTTCCAGAAAAAATTTCATTACGGTGCTCGAAGCTTACTAGTCATTTTATCTCATGGTATGATGCAACTAAGGAAGAGACTGGCAACATTCCTGTTTCCTAGCTGACCTGTTCAGCTTTTTACAGTAATTTTTAGAAGTCTTAGCCTACCTCTTCTTCACCAGTTCCCTCTGTACACCCATACTGTACTACTAAGTGGTAGCTTCCACCACCAGACAGCATGTTATTTTACTGCTAAATACAGCTGAGAACAGATAGGTGAGCAGTGATCTTGGCAGAAGTCTCCTCCAGCAGATCCCCTCCCTTATCAGTGATTCTTGACCTCCCCTATCTCTAGAGGCTCTTCTATGTCCAGAAGGAAGCCATATGAAGCTTCCATTCCAGTCAGTGAAGCATCTCAACAGTGATTCAGAAACATACCCAAGAGTGGCACATGGAAGGGGATGGGAAGAAGAGTAATCACTGTATGGAATTGTATGGCTGTTGACTAGTGAAAAAGCCTAGACCTTTACAACACTTAACTAAAGCAACTACCTTTTAAGCAGCAAAGTATGGGGAGACAAATACTGCCCTAAACCAACAGTGAAGTCTTTCAATGGAATGTAACAAACCAATAACAGAATTACTCACTTGACTATCCCATATCCCAGGCTGACTATGATGACCAGAGTTCGAGCCAATGAGCGCTTCACAGCAGAAAGCAGTTCTGCCAGTATTACTGCTCCTTGAACTACCAAAAGCAAAGAGGATGAAGTTATGTTATTAAAATATAATTTCTGTTTTAACTACTGTATGCAATTGTAGTATGAGAGCAGACAACTATTTGCAGAAAGTAGGCTATTAACGTGTACAGGCTTTTTACTACCTACATCAGGAGTAGGCTTTCAGAGAGATCAGTCACTTAGTATAAAAAAAGCAGCTACTGAAAAATCTGACATCCACAGAGGAGAGTAAATAATCCATAAAACATTTATCCATAAGATCAGTCTGGATGATCTTTCAACCAACCAGTAATACCTCCTGTATTATGTCTGTGACCAATTTAAAAAGTCATAATAAAGTTTTACTTGTGGAGTTTCATTTGTATGCATCTATCACCCCAATTTAGCATAAGCCATTAGTGCTATGCCCCATGAATTAACCTGCAACCTGCAATTGCTACCTACCAGATTCCCCTGTGTAGCGGATATTTTGGAACTCTGCATAGAAAACTGCTTTCTCCAGCATTCCCAGGAAGATAACTGCACCAATCCAGAACTGGATCCTCAGAAGATCTCGCCAGTAGCAGGCTGACCACGCAAGCCATAGAACCCCGAAGAATACGTACACAATACACATCACCATGAAAAACTATCACACAAAAAGAAGCAAGAAATAGGAACCTCAGACCCAGAAAATAATGTCTCTGTTTCCATTCCACAGCTGTAAGACAGTTGTATTTTCTCCCCTAGTACAGCAGCTTCTGAAGTTTTTATACACAAGTGAATAGAAACTAGCATTGCTTCATTTGTCTTCTCTGGCAGTCAAACTTCTCACTGCCAACAAAGGGAATGAGAGTAATTGAATTTCTGAGCAATTTCTCTCTTAAGAACAGTCTGCCAATTTATTCACAGGCAATTTTTCTAAGGAAGATAGCTACTAGCTTTCAAAATGTCAGAGAACAGGTCAGGCAAATCACCAAGTACTAGAAACCCTGCTTCTTCTCACTTATTTTTCTTTTACTAACTTCATTGTCCATTTACAGTACTCTACAAATAAACTTTGAGTCATCTTTACACACTATTCCACAGAATGAAAATAAGCACTTGATGATTGTAATCCTTCTGTCAAAAAATCTGACAACTTCTCTCAAAAGTTGATTCCCACCAAACTCAGTTTTTGACCAAGCCTTAGGTCAGCCATAAATCTGCAATTGAAAGATATGCCCAGATATTCATTTAAATGTTATCATTTTATGATTTATTGTTTTTCCAGTCCAGTGTTACTTGCTTCAGAAGATCTTTCAAGGTACATGTCTCCTATGGTGAACAATAAGCTTGATAACACTTCTCAGTGCTGAATTGATGGCACATACCAAAGCAAGTTAAGTTTTCAAAAAGGACACTGAAATTAAGAAGAGGGAAGAAGGAGAAAGTAAGACATTAAATGAATTGCAGGAAGTACTTAGCCAAAGTATAGGATAGAAACAACCAAGCAGTGTCCTCTTGCAGAAGGCAGATTTTTTTTAAACGAAGCAAACACTGAAGTTAGCAGCACAATCTACTGAAGCTTTCACCAACTGAAAGCACCTTCCTTGGGAGAACAGTTTATTAATCCTAACAGATTAACAGCTATGGGGTGCTGTTGATAAGTTGGAGGGGCAAGATGTCATCCAGAAGGACCTGGACAAGCTGGAGAGGTGGGCCCAAGTGAACCTCATGAGTTTCAACAAGACCAAGTGCAGGGTCCTACACCTGGGTCAGAACAATCCCCACTATCAATCCAGGCTGGGGGATGAGAAGATAGAGAGCAGCCCTGCAGAAAAGGACTTGGGGTGCTGGGGGATGAGAAGCTGNACTAGATGAGCTCCAGAGGTCCCTTCCAACCCAAACCATTCTATGATTCTATGATTTTCACATCTGGCTAATCCATGCAGTTCAAATGGTAAGGACCTAGGCCACGCTAGTTCACATTGAAAAACATTTAGACAGAGACCTTTTTCTGGACATGCCACATGGGGTTATCAACACTAGTGAATTGTGTGTCAATAGAGCTGCTGGAGGCTTTTTACTTCTGCAGGAAGTACGAGGTGTTTCAGAAATGCCATCAGGCTCTCCTATTTGCAGGCCACTCTTCCCAATACAGTCAGGCTAGCAACCTTACTTGTTATTGATCCTAGTGAAAGTTTGTCTACACTACATAAGTATTTACGTTCTTTTACTTTCTTAGCCTCCTCAACAGAGGCAACTACCAACCAAGTCAACAACACCTTTGAAGAAAAAGGAGATTAGCTCTATGTAGTTCAGTTATGCTTTCACTGCTAGGCAGTATTAAGGACCTCCTCATGGGGTGGAGGAAGGAAGATTAAGCTGTAAAAGAACAAAGAAAGCAGTGACAAATGAAAGTGTAGCTGCAGACAAAAGCATAGAATAGCAAATTTCAAAGGTGTGAGCTAAGCAAAAAAAACCAGCATCAGTAAAACTGCTCAGTTTAGAACTAATGATACTGGTAACTTCTAGAACTAGAAGTTGACATGCATCAAGACAAACAGTCCAGAAAAGGACAACATTAGTGGCATATGCAAATATCTGAAATCTATGTCTGTTCTCTCTACCCTGTATTTAGTACAAAAAAACCAAACCAAACAACAAAAAAAACCCACCTTATTTCCTCTGAGACACTGGTTTTGTGTTTTGTAAAGCATGGAAGGAGAGTATTTAATCAAGATTGAAATCAACTGACAATTTTATAGGTCAAAGAAAAGCTGGTTTACTTACAATCATCAGAGGATAGTCTGCAAGTGAGAGATACTCATATGGCCCCTTCAGTTCTACTATCACTGTCAAAAAATCCAATAACTAAATTAAACAAGAACCAAAAGGAGGAAGCCAGTATAAAGTACTTAACTGATTTTTACTCAAGCATAAAAAAATCCAAAACTTCACAAAGCTTTAAAATCTAACTTGAACTTCAATCAAAGCTAAGACTCATACACACTTAGTTAAAAGGATGCAATTAAAATTACACACTCCATTACAAAGTAACTTGTGCCAGTACTTAAAAGTAATTTGTGCTGGCGATTCATGTGTAACAGGAAAGCACAGAAACATGTAAGTTAACTTTTTAAGGGGATTTTCAAACTTCTCTGAAGGTAACTGTTAAACACACTATACTACAATTTCAAGGTAACAATTACCATCTTTGTATTCTACATGACTGTAGCTTGTTGGTATAAAACACTGTTGGTCTGGACATTTTTAAAACACAAGATCAAGCCTCAAAACAAAACAGCTTGGGATTCTTCTTTATGTGCATCATTTAGCTGACATACCAACAGCCTTAGGATTTTCAAGACACTAATAATCACCTATTTTCTTATGATAATAAAGAGTTGTAGTAGGTAATACATCTATGTGTAGTGAAAGATAGTGTCTTCGGAAATCGAACCATACAGTATATATTATAAGGACCTTAGAGCACACTCAGACTGGTATACATAAAGAAATGGCATTGTATTTTTAGCTTACTGTATAAACAGCTATCTTACTTGTAAAGGGTTTGTTTTGATACAAGGAAGGTGTTGTTCTCTCCATTCTTTTAGCTCTGGTCGTAGAATCCTTTGCAGTTGTAATTCCAATTTGCATAATAAATATATATGGCCCATCTCGCCAAGTTTTGATAATACCATTCATTGCCTGAAAATAAAATGGCTACATGTAGACAGTGAGTAGGCAAGAAGACATGAAAAAGACAGTAGACTCATCATACATGGGTGGTATCTTCCATATTAAACCAACTTCACCTCTACCCAGGCCTCAAACCAACTTCACCTCTACCCAGGCCTAAAACAAATTATAAATATTTGATACATAAATTTTAAATCTTTTTATTAGACATAACAGGTAAAATTTTGTTGTTTAAATCCAGAAGAATCCTCAAAGACCTGGAAACTGATCAGGGCTTATTTGCAAATTATTACTGGGTTACTGCAAGAGTCATCTCAAAGACACTGCAAAAGCTATAAAAAATTTCAGCAGTAAAGCATCCTACATTTTGTTTTTAGTCTAGAAGCATTAGGACCATCTCAGAGATATTTCTTTCCTCCTGAAATCAGCTGTTTGGCAAGCGCACAGCTACATGGAACTCAGCTCCCTGGTGAGGCTGAATTTTACAGTGTAAGATACAAGAGCTGGTTGAAAAGTATACAGTTTCCACGGTACTCACTTTCCTGTGGAAACTGCTACTGCCACTGCAACAGCTCTCACACCTAAAAGACTAAAACCCTGCAAATGAACTAATTAAGGAAGTTTGTCTAGAAAAATATTTGTATCATAAAACAAATCAGAGATCTCCGAGTTTCAGCATACAAACCTGTTAATTCCACAATGAAGAAATTCTGGCCATCTCAGAAACTACAACATTTACCAAGACCTTTCAGATCAAAATTAAGACTATCTACATGTATGCCACTCATGTAACCACTGGAGAATTAACACAAACACTTTCCTTGTAAAGGCCTCTTCAAGCGAATTGTATTAAGAGCACGCATTTCTTTTAAGAAAACTCCTTGACTACAAGACCTAAAGCCAACAGAATCTTATGTAACAAAAAAAGCTTTTATGCTGATATTGACTGAAATGAAAAGACTTAATTAAAATAGAGTAAACTTAAAAGAAAATGGATGTATTTTTTTATACATCAATTTTCCTTTAAAATATCTCCATCTCTTCCTGAATTAATTCCTTATTTCACAATTGTACACACAGCTATTTATGTTTTAGCTTTAAGTTAAATGGCCCCATAAGTACACAGAAAGTTAAATACATCATCTTTGTTGGCATCCAGGACATTCGGTTTGAAGTTATTTCGACAGTTGTTCCTGGTTAAGGCTTGAGCATAATATAATAAAAGTACTAACAGATTTGAAAATCAAAACTAATCACTCATCTTCTTAGGTACAATGTTTTAAAAGACTGACTAGTTAAACATGAAACCAAACGCAATCTCTAAGTATTAGTCACCACTTAAAATGGATCATATCAATGACTATTTCAAATTAGCATGAAAGAAGAAATTTTTCATTTATACCATCAGTTTAAATAGTACAAGCTCTGTATTTCACATATAGAAGATAGTTACTCTGTTTCTGTTACTGTTTTCTGCATCTCCACACAGTGCTAGCTACTTTCAAGCTAAAAAACAAAAACTGTCAAAACTGCACCATCCCTGTAAATGCTACCAGTAATTTCTTGCACAATGTCTAAATAAAAACAAAACAAATATAAATTAAAGACTGCTGGATTCCAAGCCTTGTTTAAATTCAATATACATACAGTTTTATCTTGCCCCACTGTGTTGTTTCTTCCACTCTCCTTCGTATCTTTTAAGCCCTTAAAGAAAAACAGAAAAATGGATAAATCTATAGGTCAAAACCACCTGTTCCTTGCCTCCACTCATTTATTGGAAGAAAGAAAAAAAATTACCTCTTGCTTCATAGGTGAGAGAGGCTCTGGTTGAATATATTTTTTATAGAAAATCTGCAAGGGATAAGAAAGGTGCAGCTTTTACAGGCACATTATATTAACATGACATTACCAGAACAGCTTCCAGTAAACTTGATTAATATAGCTGTTCAGAGAATCCTTCCTTATAGAGAGCTTTCATTTTCTAAACCAAACAATTGTCCATTTGTGGACAGTCTTATATACTTAGGTTAATATTTTGTTATTTGAATGTTGCTTTTCCTCCTTTTAGACAATAGGTGTCTATTTTTAGAACTGGACATACAGATATGACAGAAGTGAAGTTAATTTTGTTTTCCAAATACAAATCTGTTTGGCTATCTCAAATACCAGATGAGGTCTACACAGACAGGAACAGCATTTGGAGATTTCTGCCTTAGTCTATGCAAAGGAAGTCCCTAGATGAGGAGGTGCCAATTAGTCATCCAGATTTTATCCAACTCTCCCAAACTATGGTGACTTGAAACCGAGTGAAACTGCCATACCAGAAAAAAGCTGAATAATCAAAAGGAGAAATTTCTGTGAAACTGTAGAAATTAATGAGATTTTGTTAAAATTTCAGTACTTTTCATAGAAGCTGGAGGAAATGTCACTTAAAGACTTTTAAAACTCCAGTTTTGCCAACCTGAACATTCAGTTGATACCAGAGTTCACATTATACAGCTAAACCCACAAGATCTCTTCTATAAAGCCAAGTAAAAGTAGAATAGACACTTCTCATATTATTTAACAAAAAGTAGGCAGCATGTAAGTTCTTTTTTAAAAAAATCTTTCAAGCCATCTTCACATTTCAAAGGGATTAGAGGTATGCTAAGAGTATTAAAAACCCTTTTCAAGTCACCTTTAGGCATGTCTTTTTTTTCTTAATAAAAAAAAAATAAACCAAACAACTGCCCCAAAACACTAAGGTTCAATAGCTATGAGACATTTCCCAGTATTCTATCCACAGCTCTTTTTCTATATCAGAAATGTCCGAACACAGATCCAACTACACAATTTGCCTTGAATTCTTAAGTAGGGAGACAATTAAAGAAAGGCAGCAATGTTATGTTGATACTGTCATTGGTGACACTACCACCTGACGATACAGAGCTGGTGTAGAGCCTGTGTTTGCACATTACTTCCCTATGCTGCTTTGCATTGTCTTTTCTCTCCCATTTGAATCACTTCAAACAAGTTTCAGGACTACTTATTTTTCTTCTTTAACCTGTTATCAGTGCTTAAGTAACCCCATTTCTCAACACTCCATCCATTATAAACAAACATAATTTAACCAAAATATGCCAGTCCCTTATCAACCCAAATTTAGTGGGAGCTTCATTCTGTTGCCAGAGATTCACACTTCTACTCAACTACCAGTAGCCTTCTGCAAGTGAAACAAATTCAGAACATAAACTACAAACAAAAAGAAGCACTGAACTTTACAGTGGTTTGGTCCCCCCACCATAGCAGGCCAGATGTTGAATAGTAAGCTAGATGTAAAGCAAAATTAAGAAATCATCATTGCAGTTTGGTTGTCAAACATAGTATTAACACGAGGAGAAGCTTCTTTACAGTAAGGGTGCCAGAGCACTGGAACAGGCTGCCCAGGAGGCTGTGGAGTCTCCTTCTCTGGAGACATTCCAGAGCTGCCTGGACACATTCCTGTGTGACTTCATCTAGATGATCCTGCTCTGGCAGGGGGGTTGGACTAGATGATCTTTCTAGGGCCTTTCCAACCCCTGACATACTGTGATACTCTGATATATAAACAAATATCTCCCAACCTACAGCAGTAGGATGCTAACACACCTAACAGGAACTACAGCCTTTCTGTATATTGTATAAGAGAACAGAGCAAACTCCTGAAGTTTCTATCCATACCTGAGGCCTGAAGAGCTCAGAGCAATTTGAAAAGATGAGAGAAGCTGTGGCATAGTATCCTGACCAACCTGGATGCTCTTCAGATGTAGCCCCAAAATAGTACTCTGCCTGTTCATCCTGCCAAACACAGATTAGAACTTAGGTTAGCATCCAATATGTCAAATGGTTTATCTCAGTAGGTAGCTGCAAGACGAGGAGAGCACAATAACTTCCCTCTGTGGTTGAATGGAATTTGGTAAGAGAAAGGCCATCGAAATCACACAAGACTACAAAAATGAGGGCCCCCAAAAAACCCTATACAGACTTTGAGTAAGAATTCATAGTCAATTAAAAAGAAAAAAAAAGATATCTCCATGTTCCTTCAGTAGAGGTGCAGCAGCCAGCATAAACTTCAGTCTACACAAACAAACTCTACATTGTATTAAAGATCTCAATACTGTATTAGGTTAGTAGTTACAACTGTCATAATTAATATTTTAAGTAAACATGGAAATGGTGTTACACAGCACAAACCACAGTTGTGTTCCACCACATTTTACAGAAACAGTATATATTTGTATAAATTGCGAATACTTGTGAACATGAAAAAACTCAATTTTTTCCTACTGCTGTCATTAAATATTGTTGTAAATAATATTTTCATCTACCATAAACTCACACACTTCAGTTTAGCGTTGATGCATTTATTCAAGCTTCTGGGATTAGAAGAATAGTAACACTTACCAAAACCCAGAAAAGTCAGTAATTCCTGCAAGGTGTGGATCAATTCATTTCTATTCCATTGCCAATGACACAGAAATCTGTCGCCTTTCACTGAAGGAGTGTTGTTTTTAGGCCCAAAGAGCTATAAGGATGCAACTGAGACATCCCCAACCCCCTAACCCCCCGATCTGCTTCCCCCTAGAAAACATAACTCATGTTAGTCCACAAAATTCTTACCCCAAAGTTGAAGACTTCATTGTAACAGTCAGAATACCTTAAGTACCAAGTAACATTGTAACTTTGGGAGGGATCACAAGCTTTTTCATCCCCTTCAACTAAAAAGAAAAAAAAAAAACAGATAAGAACATGTAAGGCATCCTCTACCTGCCATGCTTTTCCTCCCATTCTGTGCCAAACTACCGTAATTAAATTTATTTTACACACAAAACTGAAAGCAAAACAATAGAAAACCATTTTGCTCAAGTAATCCATTACTGTTCAGCGAAAGAAAGAACCATGTGGAAAACAAAATTCCATTATAAGGTTACACAATTCTATTAAATAGCTGAAGATCGTTTGGAAACTTTTTGTTCTCAGGACAATCAGGGATATTTCAGTAACTGCAAACACCAAACAAGAGGAGAGCAGCAGTGACTCCCAGTGATTACAACACACAAAAGATTTCCCTTTCCAAGATATGCAGGACACGTAGCAGGTAGAGAGCTAGTAAAATGTTATTAAAGACAATTTTCATAGATAATTTAAGTATGCCAACACCATCAGCAAGACCATGTTGGTATACTTAAATATACCATTTTAAGGTAGTATACTTAAATACATATAATACATAAGGTAATATACTTAAACATAAGGTAACACTTAAATATACCATCATAAGGTAAATCTTACCCTAAGAAGGAAAATCTTAAGAACGTAAGATTTTTGAAGTCAACATCCACCCCCACTCCCAAAAGACAAACAAGCCATCTATACATTAGCTCACTCTGTCAAAGCTGCAATGCTACCTACCTGAAGCAAAAATAAGACAACTGTCTGCTTTGATGTATTGGAGAACAACATGCATGAAAAGTGAAACATAAGAATTCCCCCTCCCTCCAACTAAAGAAAGATTGTGTGATTGTGTTTCAAACCTCATTCTGAAACTAAGGCCTGATGAAGAGAATTTGACATTAAGAAGTTAAGCTTCACCCATGAACAAAATAAGCAGCGATTATGCAGTCTTGGAAGAGCAGTTTAGATGATTATGTTTGGGTTTTGCCAGACAACAGATGGCAAAACTCAGATTCCGAGTTGACAGCATGTTTCTAGTGGCTAAGACTTCCCCACACAGGCTGTCACTTTATAGGCAACATTCATTGCAGATTAGATAGCCATGAAGTAGTTACATGTTATCCTGGTTTGAGCTAGAATAGAACTAATTCTGTTCAGTGATACTACTTTTCAGCTCAGTCTCTTGCACTTTCTGAAGTTAACAGCTAATTGTACACATGTCCAGAACTTTTAATGAATGTGTCCATGCTGACCACTGCAGGTAAAAAATGCAATTAGAAAAAAAGACCCATGCCATGGAGTTATAACTGACTAATCCCACTTTAAACCACATGACCATGAAAGCAAGTATGTGTAGAGCTAAACACCCAACAACTGAGTCTCTAATACCAAAGAATAACAATTAAAAAAATTGAATGCAATTACTGAAAAGTAAGACTTTCCTTATGAGATCTTGTGTTGCACAAAAACAAGGCATACATTCTCCACATAGCCCTAGGTGTTACAGAGCACACAAAAATGAAACTGAGGCAACAGAAGCACTGCAGTGACATGGGTAGATGGCAAAGTCTTAGCAGACAAAGACTCTTCTGATAAAAATCAATCAAATGAGGAACATTTGAAAAGAGGAGGGATTCAAAAATACCTTTCAGATACCTTTTTACCTATTAAATAAGATTATAGAAACTCTTATGTTCAGCAGTAACACTAACTACAGGTAAACAGGTCGTGACTGGCCAATATCTGCAAACAACAAAATTATAGAAGCCTTGAAAAACGAAGTGCTCTAAAGGACAGAAAAGGCATTCATGGCATTTGCCGAATTCAGCAACACGGAAATCTTAAGTTCCTTGGCCTTCAAACAAAACCAGCAACATCCCACTCAAATGCAGTCTTTGTACTCGTACACAGAGAGCAAGATTTCTACCATGATCCTAGACAGGAAACCAGATGCCTTCTAAAAGAGCATTTAAGAAAAGTAGTAGATAAAAATAAATGAATTATTGACAATAGTAAACACCAGTGGCAATCTTCCCAGTCAAACACAGAAAGCAACAGACACCAATACACTACATGTAGAAACAAAAAAAAAAAATCACAAAGGGGAAAGAAAAAAGAGGAAGAGGTGGAGGAGGAGATGCAGGTGCTCACCAAAAACATGAACACATGAGCAATCATGTTTAGCATGAAAGGTCATATGGTCCACACAATCACAGAGCAGATGGAAGAGGCAAGAGACAGCAAGCTAAAGAGAGACCAGTTTCCATACAGTCAGTGGCAGAAAAGAAATAAGTAAAACTGAAGTGTCCCAGTATCAGACACAATTTAAGCATCATCTAGGCTGAAGTTAGGTTCCAAGCCTTTGTTCCTTCCTCTTCCAGTGATTCATTATCTAAATTTATGTAAATCTTTTAATCACACTGGTATGTAAAACAGGTAACTTCACTAAAGAATTTTAAGGCTTAATGCCTGTTTAAAGGCTGACAGCACAGTGTAGTTGAAGTCCAGGTCAGGAGCCAGGGGATCTAATTCTTATTGTCAGATCTGCCACAAACCTGCCTTGTAACAAACATTTTATTTTCTCAGTGCCTTAGTTCCTTCCTTCTCTTGGTTATTTCAGCTGTACACCTCATGATTAGATTTATCACACAATTCACTGCAGGGATCCACCTCTTAAGACATCACAAGTACACTATTTCTATTAAACTTTAGACAGGAAAGCCTAATACCTACCAAAGCTCCAACTTCCCTTTCAAATCCCTCTTCCTCTTCCCCAAGCATCAGATTTCTACATTTTGATCCTGCAGCTGCATACCTTCAAGTTCTCAGTGCAAGACATGAAACTAAGCATTTGAGCCACACTTGGTGAGTGGGAAAAAAATCTGACAAGACAGACCTTCATTAATAACCTCTCTAATTGTATTCAGATTGTATCTGAAGTGACTTTTATTTCCTTATTTGACACAAGGGCAGAAGGGCATTCACAGGCACCCTACCTGTATAACCACCCAATCACGAGCTGGAGATGAAACAGCTTCCCCCTCCCCCTGCCACACAAAGAACTGGTGCAAACAACCCCTTAAAGTGCTTAAAGTGCATGGGAAAGATTTCAAGCCTTTCCAAATCGGCTAGACTCTTCCACATGTCACCTACACCATCTTGTTGCCATCTAAATTTTGTCCTCATGTTTACAGGTAAGAGGTTATTTTACCAAAACTCTCCTTTGAGCAGTAACTCACATAAATAGCCCTGTCCAGATCAGCAAAGAGCAATGAATAGAAAGAACAAACAGGAAGACTGCAAATATGTTTGCTCTGGAGCACACTCACATCTGCGACCAGGAGGAGAAAACGGCTCTCAGGAGAGCTCTGCCATAGTATGCAAAGACAATCCCTTAACACTCCCAGAAGCACCTAGCTGAAAAGGAACAGAGCCACAAAAACCACTGCCATCAGTCAAGCCACCCTGCAATACAAATAGTCCCTACCCCAGTCAGCACCACATCTCCTAGCTGAAGGAATTTAGCATAACCTAAATAGGGAAAGCACACCTCACAGTAGGGCTCAGCCCACCCTGAGTGTGATCACCTGCTATCAGAAATTATGTAGTGCTCCCACTGCCCATCTTGCCCTCCACAGTGGGCCTGAACAGAGTCATTTATTTCTGCTACAGCCTAAACAGATAATAACTGGGAAGCTTCAAGGCTGGTAATGCACCCAACCATGTCAGAGTTACAGGTTTTCATCCAGTGCTAGATTAGCTGTAACTGCAAACAGTGCAGTAAGACACTTCACAGTGTTTTGAGTCCCAAACTTTAAAGTAGAAGGGAGTGTCAAACAGCAGAAAGAGCAGGTTAATCCCATGTAACTACTTACATCTCAGGTAAATGGTAGTGTTGCTGAAAAGAATCTTCCCAAAATTAAACTTCTTCCCCTGCAAAGGCACAAAAAAAGACGAGATATTAGTGGGCTTAATGTCGCTGAGCTTAAGCAAATATAATCTTGAATATTCTGTGATCCTAATCTGAGTTCTAAGTCAATACAGCAGTGAAAGCGAATGCCCAATCAGGAGCCAACCTTACTGGATTTTCCAGTCATGCTTCACCACCCCTTCAACCTGCTCATAATGATGACTTGTGAGGTTTGTGGCTTTTGGTTCTGCAAAAGTGAATCAATTTCATGGAAATTTGTTGAAGTGATTAGCGTTTTTTGGCTGATATGAAGGTCTGGGATATCCAACAAAACAAACCAAAAAAAAAAATTGTTCTAAGACTCCACAAGTGTTCACCACGATCCTTTCATTTCATTCCTGAAGCTCAAGAGCGTCACAGAAAACATACATCCCTCTCCTGCACAGCTTGGTAAAGGCAGGTTTAACATGAGGCGAAACAGCTTTTCTCCGCACAACTTCACACACCCACGGTGTAACAGAGGTTGGAAATCCCTTCCCAGAGGCCCACATCCCTCTCCGTTCAGAGTTTCAGGGACCCAGTTCCCCGGCGCCAGGCCACAGTGCAGCCCGACGGTGGGGGCCGCCAGCGAAGCCCCCTAAGGAGCGCGGGGCGCCCTCTCCCCGCACAGGCCCCACCGAGGCCGAGGTCCCAACCCCAGCCGGGGAGGCCGCCTCCCTGCCCAGAGACCTTACTGGGGCGCTCTCTCCCTCCGCCGCCCACCGCGACTACCTCCCGCTGAAGCTTTTTTTTCCCCCTGTCGTCACCGCTGACCCGTCAAAGGGGGCTCCAGCCTGCCAGAAGGCCCCAAGAGCGCAGCAGCTGGCGCGTCGCGGCCTCGTGCCCTCGCACCGGTCTCAGGTGCGGTCAGGCTCCACACAGGCGCGGCGCAAGCAGCGTTGCCCCGGGCCGGACCGCAGAACCGCGGGCGGGCCAGGCCGCAGACCCGCGCAGCGCCCCGGACGCCCATCCCGCACTCACCATGAGCACGGGGAGCCGCCATTTGGAACGCTGTCCCGCGCCCGCCGCGCCCACCAGCAGCAGCACCGCTAACAGCCGCAGCAGAAGGACCTCGGGTCGCCGCCACCCCCCGCAACGCGGCGCTCCTGCCGCCACCATCCCGCCGCACGGAGGCCGCCACTGCGCTAGCCGCGCCTCTTCCGCTCCCCGCGGGGCGACGCGGCTGTCGTGGGCCGGCGGGAACGGCGCGGAGGGCGGAGCCTCTCCACGGCTGGGCCCGGGCTGTCACCAACCCTGGGTGTCAATCGCTGGCTCGGCCGTGCTCGAAGCCGGCCGGCTCCCCCAGTGACAGAGCGCCGCGGTATCCGGCACCTGCTAAACAAGTCCGTTACGGGAGGAGCGCCCCGCTTCCCTCGGCCGCCGCTCGTCCCTTTAGGGCGCCCTTCGGGCTGTCCCCGTTCGGCGGGCGAGAACAGCGCAGCCATGGAGACAGTCACGCCGGGGGAAGTCAGGTAACGCTCCCGGTAGTGTCTCCTTGGCCAGGCCCTCTCCTCCATCCCGGTGTTACCAGCCTGGCTCCACAGCTTTCCGCGGGGAGCGGCGAGGTGCGGGCCCGGCCCCAGAAGCTGGCCCGGGATGGAAGTCAGGCATGCGGGGACCGTAGCAATGCTGTCCTCGCCGCCTCTGCCAGGGCAACACCTTCCTGCGTACCGCCAGAAATGTTAAGGGTTATGCTTAAATATGTGACGTCTCTAATAATAATCCATGTCTATTAATATTTAGGTCACAGTAATTGTGACCGAGGCTGCCATCTACCTTTTATATGGTGCATCTATGTAATTAATAAATATGTTATAAGCATCAGTTCTTTGTCTGCCAGTACTGACATCTTACTCTTTTAAGTGTGTGTCTGAACTCAGCATGTTCTGGGAAGCATTTTGATGATAGATACTACTGGCAGTCTATTTTTGAAGGCAAGACAAAAATTTAGTGTTGTCTAATAGATCTAAAAGTTACCTCAAGCCTAGAGATAACATAGAGCTGTCAGCCTTTTTCTCCATTCTTGTTACTGAAACATAATATATAACTGAAGGACTGCGGAGAGAGATCTGGCTTCAAAATGCAAAGCCCCAAGAATTCAGTTGTACAGAATTTCATCTCTGTTAGTCACAAATTCAACAGTTAACCAAAATTATCAAAGTGTAAAAGGAAATAGTTTAGCATGGGAATTTCTTCCCATATCCAAACAAAGTTGTTCAAAGTCCAACACGCAGTCCAACCACATTTGTCTGCACTCTCTTTAATCCTTACCCCTCTTGGGGAAGACCCTCATCCTTGATCATTTAGCAGATGTTTGGTGACACACATTTAAACTCTTTCTTTATCTGTTCTTTCTAGTGTCCAAGATGAGGCCGTGGACAAAAGTACCTTTAAGAAATGCAACCAGATTGCTTTTTACAGGTAAAGAGAAGAATAAGTGTAGGTTGTTGGGATTTTTTACACTAGTTGTATTAAAAGATACAGGTGTTTACAGACTGATTTTTAAGCACAGCAAGTCTGCTGCTTTCAGAATTTATCTTTCAAATCGAGTGCTCTGCTCATCTGTCAGCAAGCAATAAGCAGCATATTTTAAATGATGGAATGTTGCATCCAAAGCTGCTGTTAAAATTCCAAAGAGCCTGTCCTTTATCTGGCAAAGCCCCAGCAATATTTTAACTATAGGTACACTCAGAGGCATTGTTTTCTTGATGTGGATATTTCTTGAATATCTATAGTTCAAAAAAACAGAATTCTCAATAGAGACCATTAGTCTGTGACAAGAGCATACATGATTACAGTCCTGTTGAATAAATCCCCTGAGCAGAATTCAGCATCAAGTCTAAATTCTAGCTCATTAATCTCTTAAAGCTAACCTTAGGATACAACATCCTTCTCATCCCATTTCTTACTGAGATAGTTCTTCTCTGCCTTGTTTTCCTCCCATCATCCATTGTCTTCTATCCCCTGCTGCCTGAGTGAGAGGAATGATTGCCCAGTGTTACACCAATTAGTCACTGACATACTGGTTTACAGTTTCAGACATTAATTTCTCTTCTGCAGGAAATCACTTTTGGAAAACACCAAATAACATTTTGCCAGTGGGAGCAGGACTTCCTCTTTTCACACCAGCCCTTTCTAGCTGGTCACAATTTTGCCTTAACAAATCTTATTTCTCAGCAGGAGGTTGCCACACACTGGCAGTCATTAGATGCTGTCTTTACTCTGCTTTTAAAAGAAATCCTTTGTCTGACTGCAATATCCTTTTTCAAGGAAACAGCATCAGTTTAATGAAGAAGCTTCCCTTTAAGGTAGCCTCCAAGACACTTATCTTCAAATAGTTCTTAAAACCTGGGCTCAGCAAGGAGCATTCTACAAACAGTTGAAAGAGCCTGTTTCAGGGTCTCTGTCCTAAAACTATCAGGGCCAAAAGCTGTGGTCCAAACTTAGTAGCAGGCTTGTGGGAAAACAAGTTCCTCAGAGGATATTCAGGAGGTTGTGAATTACAAACTTACTGCTTCATCATCACAGAACGGAGAAGCTGTTCACTGAGGGGTTGGAGACTGAGCAGGGGTATATAACAGAAAAGGAAAAAGACATGATTGTTGAGCTGAAATTTCTAGGCTCATGGAAAGAAGAATGTAGCTGTGCAACTAAGAGTTTAGTTGGACACTAGATGAAGACTGTTATTTAAAAACCCTTCTGGAGTGGTGATGGTTCCTTCTTTTGCCCTGTGTCTTAAAGAGCTGATAATTGTATCTGAAAAAAAAAATCAAGATAAAACTCTTAAGTAAACATTTGTAACAATATTATATCCCTCTGTATGATATAAGCCACAACAATTAGGGAGACCAAAAATCATTTTCTATCTTGACAGGCGTCAAAAACTTCTACATCCTGGAAAATCCTCGTATCGAGCATTGTTGGATTCAGTCACATTAAGTGATGAGAATGTCAAATTCCAAATCATTCATGAGGAGAATAAGGTGAGATCCACCTAGCATAACAGGGAGGACCTGTAGTAGTGAGTACTGTCAACAAAAGCAAGAAGAACAGATATTAAGAGAAACTTAAATCTTTAACTACTTCATGAAAAATCTGAATAGAACTCTTTTTATCTGAAAAAAAAAGTGTTTTTAATTCAGAATTTTCTCCACTATTCCAAAATACTAAATTATTTTTCTGTAATGGAATAAGAAAATCTATGTTCCAGCATCTCTTAACCATACCTTTGTGTTCCTGTGTTTGCTCAAAGGCAGGTTTTAGGGAAACAGAAGTCATCATCTTTGCATTTAAGAAGACAGCCAGCAAGATGTGTGTTCTGTTTCTGTAATTTAACACTGTAGCTGCCAGCACATTCCCTCAGGAAATAGACAATCTAACCAGGAAGAGGTGTCTTCTGTTTCTCTAATTTAACAGTGTAGCTGCCAGCACATACACTCAGGAAATAGACAATCTAACCCCTCAGATTATAGGAGTTTGGAACACTCAACACTCATCACTGTAAATACTAGTTAACATAGAGCACTGACATTTTTGCACAAAGCAGTATCCCATTCTGACAGGACAGGAGTGAAATTGTCCAGACTTTGAGATTAATGTATACTACTGTTTCCCTTGCTGCCTGTGAGGAGAGAGCTGCAAAATGTCATGCATAAGAGACTTGAAGATAAAGATTCCACTTTAAAAAAGTTGCTTATTCGAAGCGGTTAGCTGGTGTAAAGTCATATGGATGATGATTGTTGCTCAGCAATGCTAAATAATATTAAATGAGAAAGCAGGAATATTTTGGGGTTTGTTTGTTGTTTTTTTTCCCAGACAGTAAGTGTTTGGTGATGTTAAGTTGAAAAGTAAGTTGGTATTTTTATCACTACGGGTTTATCTGTTTGTCTGCTCCCAGGTTCTTCTACAAGTAGAAATTTGTGAAATAGAAGGCAATATTTTCAGGCTTAAAATTGATGAGGCATCTCCCCTCAGAGCAAGATACAAAGTTCCTGATGTTCTTATGAAAGGATATACCACCAAGAGGTAATTGATGGGAAAATGATTTAACACCTTAGTAATTTATACAGCTTCATTTTTCAGAGTGTTTTCCCTTCTCTCTCATTTGTACTAGACTACAGTTGTTTGTCTACAGTACAAAGTTGTTACAGGAAGAAAAAATAAAAATACATGTGTTTAATTTACTTTTAAAAACTCATGTTAAATACATAGGAGAAAGTTTTATCATATACTTAAGAAACTTGGGGTTATTTGACCCAGTGAGAAAGTAGCCTGCTTGTTATGGTGCATCATTTTGACTAAGGCATTACCTGTTAACAGGAAAGGAATGCAAACTCTGTGTAGTTTTCAGGACAGCTCTGTTGCACTTTGCAGTGAACCTTGAACACAGCATGTGTTTCTGGCATTCTTTCCTTCAACATTAGCTTTGAAGTTTTTATAATGTATCCAGATATTCTCTCCCCATCTTTTATTTCAAGTCATTATTTAGTTGCAGTGAATTTCACCTCCTGCTAATTCTTATAAAACTGCTATTGTTTTTCATTTGCCAGACTCTTCATAGCCCAGAAGGAGGCAGGTATTTTGGTGCTATCAAGTGTTAATGAGGACTACAAACTCCAAGTCAAAGCAAACCCCTTCCAGCTTGAGCTACAGTCCAAGGGTGAGACTGTTCTGAGCATGAATGCCAATGGGTTGTTATATTTTGAGCACCTACAACCACCCCCCAGTGATAGGTACAGTATCTATCACATTGTAGTTGTACTTACTGTGCTGTAGCTAAAAAGAAACAATTCTATGGAGTTTCAGTTTCTGTGATAGGAACTTTCATGCACTGAAATTTGTTATCTCTTTTTACTTCATACCAGTAAGTACAATGGTGAGGTTTTAACAAAGAAAATCTAGAAATTGCCATGTGCAAAATGTGTCCAAGGAAATGCATAAAGTTATACAAATTTTCTGTTTGAAATCCTTCCTTCTGTTAACAGTAAACTGATGATTTCTTTGTTTTCACTAGAAAACCTACAGCAGAAAACAAGGAAGCAAGTGATTCCTCTAAGGTAACCCAATGTTGCTGTAATTACAGCATGATTGTTTTGTAGAAAAGAGAATAAGAATCGCACATTCATTTCTTCTGGTACTATATTTTTATAAACATAGTCTTAACTACTTTCAAGTGAAATACAAAAAGAGTCTGGTATTTCCTGTGGAAGTGTTTTGCAAATTTGTAGTTGAATAAAGATTCATGTGTTTTAGCAAGGATGTAGAAGGCATTTGTCAGGTATATCTAGCTCAAAAATGGTTTTTTGCATGGTCCTTTTTTATTAAGAATTACTTTCTCTTTTGTTCTCTCATTTGATTTAGTGTAGATGTGTAAATGGGAGTTGTGCGGTGATACCCTTAGTAAGTTTGCAGATGACACCAAGCTGGGTTGCAGTGTCCATCTGCTTGAGGGAAGGGAGGCTTTCCAGAGGGATCTGGATAGGCTGGATGGCTAGGCCAAGACCAGTTCCATGAAGTTCACTAAGGCCAAATGCCAGGTGCTGCACCTTGGCCATAACAACCCCCAGCA
>VWZO01003290.1:103164-121847 GCA_013396975.1 Bucco capensis
GAGACAGGTAGATGTTGCATTGGGGGGCATCATTTAGCAGATTGCTAGGGCTAGGACAAAGGCTGGACTCCATGATCTTCAAGGTCTCTTCCAGCTGTAACTGTTCTATGATTCTATGATTATTTGGTCATTTACAATTCCTTGTTTGTTGCAAAAAGAATTTCAAAAGGAGACCTGTTCTGTAACAGTCTGAAGAAGTGCTTTTGCATACATTCATGCTTCAGGAAGATCCTCTGTGGAAAGAGACCAGGTCCTGGCAGTGCATAAAGAAACACAGCAGTTTTTTCAGGAGACTGAGTCATGGCCATGATACAATTTTAGCCTCCTGTAGAGCAGGTGGCTGCTTACTCCACTGTCCTGTTATAAATGGCAGAAGCTATGCTGCCTTCAGGATAGTTGCATCTAAACTCAGTGTTCTGCCAGGGACAGTGCTTGGCTTTGGGAGAGTCACACAGCTGCAAGAGGCCATGGCCACTTACTCTGGGATCAATATAGGAGAAAAAAAACAGGAAAGATGCTGCAAAAAGTGGAAAGTCTAGGACAACAAATGACAGGGCACAAGGCTTTAAATCTGAAGGAGACTTAACGTAGGGGACTGGGAGTAGAGACTCCCCCTCTACTCTGCCCTGGTGAGGCCCCACCTGAAATACTGTGTCCAGTTCTGGGCTCCTCAGCTCCAGAAGGATAGAGAGCTGCTGGAGAGAGTCCAGCAGAGGGCCACCAAGATCATTAAAGGAGTGGAACATCTGCCCTAGGAGGACAGGCTGAGAGAGCTGGGTCTCTTCAGCCTGGAGGAGACTGAGAGGAGACCTCATTCATGTTTAGAAATACGTTAAGGCTGAGTGTCAGGAGGAGAGAGCCAGGCTCTTCTCAATCACAGAATCACAGAATCACAGAACATCCATGTCTCAGATCACCGAGTCCAACAACAAAAAACAACAAACCACCAAACAAAAAAAAACCCACCACACAAAAGACCACAAACAAACAAACAAANAAGTATAAGAAGAGTATAAGAGGGAATGGGAGCAAGTTGGAGGTTTAGTATTAACATGAGGAGAAACTTCTTTCCAGTAAGGGTGCCAGAGCATTGGACCAGGCTGCCCAGGAGACTGTGGAGTCTTCTTCTCTAGAAACATTCCAGAGCTGCCTGGACACATTCCTGTGTGAGCTGGTCTAGGTGATCCTGCTCTGGCAGGGGGGTTGGACTAGATGATCTTTCTAGGTCTCTTCCAACCCCTAACATTCTGTGATTCTGTGATTCTGTATCAGTTATGCAATTGAAACTCAGGAGAGTTTTTTGGGTTTGTGTCTGACCGTTACTCTTTAGAGGAGTGAGTTGGTTTCTGTTTGAATAGATTTTCCTGTTTGGTTCCACGCATACAATCTTTGCATTTTATAGTCGTGTTCAACATCCAGAAGAAAGACAGTTTTTACAGTGAGAACAATCACTCACTGCAGCAACCTCCCCAGGGATGTGATAGAGCCCCCATCACTAGAAGTTTTCAAGATGCAATTGGACAGGGTGCTAGATAATCTCATCTAGGCTCCCACAGAAGGTTGGACCAGGTGAGCCCAGTCCAACCCTGGTTATTCTGTCATTCTGTGATTCTAGCCAAGACCTCAGGTATTACTTTTATGTGTAACAGAGTGCATGTATTCTCCACTAGCATGTAAGTTCCTCAGTGTGAATTCCTGCAGCAGGATCTGAATTGTGGTTTGTATTTTTTTATATTAATGATATTTGGCAAAAAAAGCAGTTAACAATGTACAAATCTCACATAAATATATTTTTCTTAGAAATACATGGTGTGAGCAGTTGCATTTGTTATGCTTAGCTGTTTCTGTTTATGCAGGAGAAACAAGAGGATCTAGGTCTCTGGCAAGAGAAATTTGGCAGTTTCTTAGACACCAAAGCTCATGGTAAGTCTTGGTCTAGTTCTGAGAATAGTTCTACTGCTTTGTATATACCTGTGTTCAGTCATATTTCTGTCTGCTTTCTGTTTAGCTGCTTAATGGTGATCTCTGTCTCACTTTTTCCTTTTAATGTGCCTATCAGGTATCTGTGATGGTAACAAATTTGACAAAATTATTTTGTAAGCTCATTGTGTGCTGTTTCTGATACAGCATAACCCTATCTGCATTGGCTGACTGGGATATAATGCATTATTGCCTTTTTATTTTCTTTTTTAGTGTCAGCACAGAACATTGATTTCACTTGAAGTTTATTCTCACAACATATCAGAAATCATGACATCTAAGCATTAATAATTGCCACAGAGAAACTCTTTTTAAGTGAGGGACTACAAAAAGAAACACTGAGCAGTCTTAAGAGATAAGGAAGTGGTTATAGAAATGTGTAGGTCTGAAGCTTAAATACAGATTAAATTATTAATTACCAAAATTTATGACCTTCTGTTGTCTGTTCAGTTGTATTCTAAATTAATTAAGTCAGTTAATTTTGTCCGTTACTGCTATCATGGAGACTTTTATAGCTACCAGCACTACCCAGCAGCTGCAGTAAGAAGGAAGAAGTCTGAAAGAGCTTCCTTTTGGTGACAGAAGCTTCTTCAGTTAACAGTAAGACACAGAGGGGCAGGAAGCTGTTGCCCTTGTTGTTCATGCTGTATCTGACATATTAGGCCAGTATAACGTTCTTCTGTTTCACTCTGTTGGAGGAATATAGCCCATATGATCAAGTTGTGATCCTGAAGCCACTGTTTGTCAGTCTCCAGGATCTCTGGTCACCTGCCAACTGTTGCTCTGGATTCAGTAATGTGACAAGATGGTATCACTGGCAGAGGCTCTTGTGCATGCTACTTCCCTGGCTAAGGCTGAAGAGCAGTAGAAAACAGGCAACTCTGACTCTAAAGTCCACTGTGCTGCAGGGGCTGGCTTGTAGGTACTAGGATAGAAACAGGAGATAATTTTGAGTGGTTTCACTACAGAATAAAGATGTGACCAACTATTACTTTTTTTTCTATTAGAGTGATTAATCTTATCTTCTTAAGCAGATCAAATACAAGAAAAATCTGTTTATTATTAATATTTTTTTCAGTTAGGTTGCTCTACTCTATTGCTTTCAGCTAAGACTGAGAATGGAACCCTAATGTTATTTCCACAGGACCCAGTTCAGTAGGCATGGACTTCTCTTTACATGGATTTGACCATGTTTATGGAATACCACAACACACAGAAGCACTTCTTCTCAAAAACACCAGGTAAAAGTAGCAGATTGCTAGTGAAAGCAGTGCCATTTTTGTAAGGAGAGCAATAACATTGTCTTAATAACAATGCAGAAAATAGCTTGAGATCTGTGTATTATATAGCATATATTCTAGTTTAATTATACAGAAAACTGAATCATAGCCCCTGTCCACGTGAAGTAAATTATTCCACTTTGGCTTTCCACCCTGCAATTTCACGAATGACCTCTTCTGTTCTCTCTCAATTTTACATGCAGGTTTTTTTTTCTGAATTGCAGAATTAATCATGTTTAAGTAGCACACTTAGAAGAGTAACTCCATGGGAGTATGGGAGAGTTCAGAAATCATAGTTTAGGACTTAGAGCAAATGAGCAGTAGTCTCACTGGCAGCAACAATGTTGTTTGACTCTCAGCTAGCTAGAACCAAAGCAAAGAAGCAGTACTCTAGGCTGTCCACATTTAAGCTCTGGATGCTAAACAAAAGACATTAATACAGAGTGTTCACTGAGTTTAGAGGAGTGGCAATAGAGATAAAATTGGCCTAGTGCAGGAGGCTTACATATAACAAACACATCTGTCTGTTTGTCCTAGTGATGGTGATGCCTACCGGCTTTATAATTTGGATGTCTTCGGCCACAAGATACATGACAAAATAGGCATTTATGGGTCAGTGCCCCTTCTATTAGCACACAAGCTTAACAGAACTTCAGGGATCTTCTGGCTGAACTCTTCGGAAACATTGGTGGACATTAGTACAAAGGCAGTAGCTGAGGTGAGAGTTGCTCACTTTCCTCAGAATTCAATAATGAAAGAAAACACTGCATGATAGGACTAACAGGAACATAACATTATTGGAGATTTACTTTTTTGCTCCCTAATGAAGAATTGTCCATCTTTTCCTCCTGTCCCTCCTACTCCACAATTTGTTGTATTAAACCACTAAAAAGAACAAGGAGATGACTCCTATCAAGAGTCGAGTTAGAGAACTTGTATCTTAACAGGACTACAGGAGAGGGCAGAGAGGAAATACATAATGTTGGAGCAGAAAAATCTACACAGGTGGATGTAGCAGGCAGAAAAAAGGGTGGACAAAAATCTTGAAAATTTCATACATTTGAAGAATTTTTCTGGGGTTTTAAATTCTTGGAATTGACACATATTTCTTCTTAGCAGGCTCATTCTTCTGTGAAATGTAACTGACCTTCATGAAACATTAAATGTTCAGGAAATGAACTCCCCCAACTCTTGAAACACAAACATATAAATTCTATTAAAATTGAAACCATGAGGAAAAGATCTTTCTTTATAGACATTACTCAAAGATCCGGCAGAAAATGCATAGTCTTTACTTACAGAAAAGCTTTAATTACTTTGCCCCTCATTATCCTATGAGGACAGGCTGAAGGAGCTGGGATTGTTCAGCCTGGAGAAGAGAAGACTTCGGGGGGACCTAATAGTGACTTTCCGGTACTTAAAGGGAACTTCCAAGAAGGCTGGAGAGGGTCTGTTTGCAAAGGCCTTGAATGAAAGGACATGGGGCAGTGGTTTTAAACTGGAGAGGAGTAGATTTAAATTGGACATTAGGAAGAAGTTCCTCACCACAAGGGTGGTGGAACACTGGACCAGGTTGCCCAGGGAGGTGGTTGAGGCCCCATCCCTGGAGGCATTCAAGGTGAGGCTTGCCAGGGCTCTGGGCAACCTGATCTAGCTGGGGATGTCCCTGCCCACTGCAGGGGGGTTGGACTAGATGACCTCCAGAGGTCCCTTCCAACCCTAACCATTCTATGATTCTATGATCCATTTTTCCTCATTAACCATTACTCTATTTTGTATAAGCAGCACGCAAAGCAAAGGATACGTGAAGGATATGTAAGAAACATTCAGTGTGTATTTCTAATGCCTGCCAGATATGTGTTAATGAGTTTTGTGGGTTCATTGAACAAAAGTTTGATAGAGAGAGGTGCTCAGTTTTCCCTTGGTTTCCTTCAAAGCACATGCAATTGGGATCTGCTGCAGGGACTGCTAAGCAGAGAGCAGTGCCTCTGACTGATGTGCGCTGGATGTCAGAAAGCGGCATCATCGATGCTTTCCTGCTGATGGGACCCACTGCATATGATACCTTCAAGCAGTTTGCACAACTGACAGGTACTAAGGCATATAATTGGAGCTAGTAAGGCACATTTACCTGGGAGATTCTCTGGAGGAACATGCCATGCCTGAGAGTGGGCTGCATCAAGAGAAGCGTGGCCAGCAGATCCAGAGAGGTGATTNTGATTTACCTTGTCCATTGCATGCAGGAGGCCTGTTCCCAAAGTACAGTTTGTAGAGCAAAGGCTGGTGCTTTGTGAAGATAAGTCTCCAGCCTTCTTTTCCCTAGCATCTTCATCTGGTCAAACTCAGCCCAAACTGAGAAGCCAGCATAATGACTGCTATCTGAAATTGCTCCCTTAGATGAAGTGAGGGGACACAGGGGGCTAGAACTGCCAGTCACAATCAAGACAGGCCACCTTATAATGAGAAAAGACTGAAATCATGGAGTAATTTATCCTGGAGAGTAAAGAAAGAAGATAGGTATCTGTCCAGTGTATCTGTTAGGGGGCAGAACAGAGATGGCATGCTGATGGAGGAAAGGAAAGAAGCAAGAGGCTCAGAAAGAGACTAAGAGGCAAGGGGACTAACACTTTATGAAAGGAAAAATTCTTTGTATACTAAAGAGAATTAAAAGCACAGAAAGATCCCTGGGAGTTCTTTAGTGTATTAGCAGTGATTGTTTGCTGTACAGATGTTACAGAGAGAATGTTGTTCAGCTGAAAGGGAATAGGAAAGTAACCAGATCACAAAAGTATCTCACCAAGCAGATGTGCATGCTGAGGAAAGTTTCCCAGCTCCCTTTTACCATATGCATACCTACATACAGAAATGTTTTCTAAGGTTAAAAATTCCAAACAATTGCAGTGCCAAGTTTCTCCTTGTAGTGTGGCATCTGTGGACCTGTTTACACTACTCAGGATCAAGCAGTCACATGAACTGCATTCTGCTGGTTAAAATCTGTGTAGTTGCTTGCATTAATGCCCATTAAACTCATCTAGAATATTTTTACATTGGAAAAAAAATGAAAGAATAAAATTATATTTGTTACTGGAATAACAACTTCAGTGACATGGAACAAGTTCCTTCTCACTCTTGAATTATCCTTACAGCTCTCTGCCCGTTCTGGCTATTGAGCTTATTGTAATGTTTGTTATTTCAATAATTCAGTCCCTTTGATATAAAGAACACTCTATACTCAACTTAGGCCAGCATTCCATAGCTCCAGACAGAAAACCATGAATCATGTTAACTTTTCTGGAGTCTCTAGGTAAAATCTCAAAGGGTATTAACAGTGTTACCTTAATCCATATACTCTTCCCAGGCACTCAAGCTCTGCCCCCACTTTTTTCTCTGGGCTACCATCAGTGCCGGTGGAATTATGAGGATGAGCAAGATGTCAAGGCAGTAGATGCTGGCTTTGATGAACATGACATTCCTTATGATGTGATATGGCTAGACATAGAGCATACAGATGGCAAGAGATATTTTACTTGGGACAAAAAGAAATTCCAGAATCCTAGAAAGATGCAAGAACATCTCAAGAGGAAAAAACGCAAGGTAAATGATATAGCAGGATGAAAGAAAATGTTTCTTTGGAGTGGAAACTGTTCAATCTAGCTTTAACCAGGGTACATCAGATACTGGAAACAGTTTAACTACAACAGAATAAATTAGACTGTGTTGCAGTCTGATGATGCTTCTAGTGCACAAGCTTGTTTAATTAAGCTCCTTGTGCCATTTTATTGTTTCATGGTTTGTTCTGTACCCTGACTATCAGGCTAAGCTTGGTCTGTATAAAGCTTCATCTTACAGAAGCAGCCCAGTGCTGTCCTTGATGGACACAGCAGAAAATTTTTATACTTAACATGAGCCTTCACCTAGTTGCTATCCTTGTTTCAGCTTTTCTTTGTACTGATAATATTTCTTATTTTCTGCTTATACTAACTGGGATTTGTGCTTTATGTTCATACTAATACTTATCATAAACTAAATGGTTTTTCCTTCTGGTAAAGTGCTGGTATGATGTGCAGTCTGTTAGCTTTTGAGTCTTTATTGCTGCTTTTACAGTTCAAATACTTTCCTTGGAATTACAGAGGTATTAAAATGTACACAGTTAATATCTAAAAGTTGTAGAATTGCTTAATGCTTGATCTTTGCCAAAAGCCAGTGAACAAAGGCCTGCTGGAATAGCATTCAAGTTTTGTAATATCTTGGTTGGAGCTTTAGTATTTTCTCATCTCTACAGCAAGGCAGTTAATGACAGCAGAAAGTAACTGCAAAATACTATACAAGTGTATTCAAAAAATTAGAAACTTCTGTTGCTGTTGTATGCTATACCATCTAAGATATATCTAAATGTTTTAAGGCAAATGATTTTAAACAGGCATGTGAACATAGAAGTCAGATATTTTCCTATTTGTATTAAAACCCAGTGAATTAAACATGGTGTTTTTAGGGGTTGAGGTGCTTGCTTTTATCTGAAACATTTTTTGGACCTTATTTCAGATGGGCAAGCATGAATTCATGGCCTCTTTGTAAATTCAGCTATTATACATAAGTCTAGCACAGTATATACAAGAACTGGAAACTGCTTTCTAAAATTGGTGACAAAGCTATCTTCTTTACCTGAAGTGAAGTCATTATTTGCCTTTTATCAAAAGTGAACTCTTACTGTTTTATTCAGATTCTAATGATGCATTTTATTTTCTTGTCCTGGCAGCTTGTTGTCATTGTAGATCCCCACATTAAGGTTGATCCCACATATGCCCTGTATTTACAGGCAAAAGCCAAGGGATATTTTGTGAAAGACAGAAATGGGCAAAATTTTGAAGGCATCTGTTGGCCAGGTAAAAACTCACTGTCTTTACATTTCGACCTGCTCATTTAAAAAAATCTGCAGAATAGTTTAATTAGGAATCATGGAAGTAGAATTAAATTCTTGTAGTCCATGTATATTTGGTAAATATTTGTAATTTCAAATACTTTGTGATTTGTTTAGTACAATCATGTTCTAATGGCCTCAGCTGTACAACTTCCTCTGTTCTGCCTGTTGGATCTACAGGTAGTACCCAGAACTAAAAAAATCTGGATTTGTTGATCAGAAAATCTATCCTTCTTCCCAGCTTGTTTTGGGTAATAGAAGTGCAGTCTGGTCTGTTGCACTGAGCACATCTTATTACATAAGATGTAATGGCTGGACGAAATTAAGTGAACTCTGATACTGAAGACTTTGATTCAATCAGAATGACTTGACATGTTGTTTTTCATGAGGAGATCTCATCACTGGGAAGCAAAGGAGGATGTCCTTTGTCCACTATCAATACAGGTTAGGGGATGAGATGATGGAGAGCAGCCCTGCAGAAAAGGACTTGGGGTGCTGGGGGATGAGAAGCTGCACATGAGCAAACAGTGCACNGTAGTTGGGGATGTCCCTGCCCACTGTGGGGGGGTTGGACTAGATGAGCTCCAGAGGTCCCTTCCAACCCAAACCATTCTAGGATTCTATGATTCTATGTCTGCCTTCTTTAATGACAAACAGCTCACAATCCTGCTGAATGAATATGGAAAAAATCAATATAGTACAACTTCTAGTAACATGGTAAGTTGTAGTTATTCATCTTCTTGGTGTCATTTTCCTGTCTGAGCTCAAAATACCAGGGATGCTAACTCTCCCTGGCTTCCTATTCACATCTGGACATATTTCAATCTGCTAGCAGTCATCCTTAAATGGTGCTGAGCTTCAGACCTCTGGAATCTATTTGTGTTGGTCTGCAGAAGACAGCAAGGAGTGTACTGAGTTCCAAGACCACCTGGAATTTCTTTTGACCTTTTCTCTCAGAAACATTAGCAGTTATTGTTGCCTATCGTGGAAAGTATCCAGCTTTAGGCCACTGTATTTGGGTGCAAAGATAGTGCATGCCTGCTCTTAAAATTGGGTAAACAATTGGGATCTCTCACATCCACAGGTTCCTCTTGTTACCTGGATTTCACCAATCCTGAAGTGCGAAAATGGTATGCAGATCAATTTGCCTTCAAAACATACAAGGTGTGTATGTATGTGCTGTGACCTACATATCCCAGAAAGCCTGAAACTGGGGAATAGAGAAGATAAACTACTGGCTAAGCCATCTAGTGGCTTTTGTAGCTGTATTATCAAAATGTAGAGGAAAATATCTCGATAAGCTGAAGCTAAAGTACCACAGAAGGATTTTTTCCATGGGCTTGTCTGCACTAAGGAAGCTGGAACGTGCTCACTTAGTTGCAGGAGTAGCATTGTAGCAACCCATAAACTAACATCAGCTGCTGCAGTTCCAGCTTTTACTGCTGTGGTAGCACACAAGGAGTGATGTGAGAATGCTCTTCTGTAACTCATAGCCACTTCACAGCACTGTCTAGTGCTGAAAGTGTCTAGGTGAACACTGCTGGACACCTCCAATTCCCCTTCCCACTCCCTCCCTGCTCCTCCCCCTATGAGGTTCTGCTTTGCAGTAAGGTTGTTGAAACCACTCCCCAGGTAGACATACATAGTAGACATTTCCAATGATGCTTTTTCTCTCCAGTTTTTCTCTTCTGTCCTTCTCAGATGTTTTTCCTCATGGCTGTTTAATATTTCTCTTTTTCCCTACCTTTTTTCCTTCATCAGAAGGCAGGAATAACAAGCACCCACTGACTTTTGTAAGAATTGCAAAAATCAAATGGGCTTGTAGCTGTCACCCTGACCACAAAGGGCACCAAGAGAGATGGCATGCATGATTGGCAGTTTTCAAGGGATAACCGGAATATAACTACAATGTCTTGCTTTCCTGCTGCACTTTCTACTCATACCCTAGACTGATCTGACACCCTTTAGAGAGAAACACACTAAGTCACAGCAATAGCTCTGTTATGTCCTAACAGCAACCCTGTGTCATAGGGATCCACTGATATCCTCTTTGTATGGAATGACATGAATGAGCCTTCAGTCTTCAAAGGGGAAGAACTAACAATGCAGAAAGATGCTGTGCACTACAACAACTGGGAGCATCGGGAAGTACACAACCTCTATGGATTCTATCAGGTGGAGTACCTGGAGACACAAACCAGCAGTTATTCTCATGGATTATGCACACAGTAGTAGGTGTTCTGTAGCCTCCATCAAGGACTGAAACTCTGCTCTGCTGGATATTGCTGTATCCTCAATACAGAAAGGACATGGAGCTAATGGAGCAGGTCCAGAGGAGGCCATGAAAATGATCAGGGGGCTGGAACACCTCTGCTATGAGGACAGGCTGAGGGAGCTGGGATTGTTCAGCCTGGAGAAGAGAAGATTTCGGGGGGACCTACTAGTGACCTTCCAGTACCTAAAGGGAACTTCCAAGAAGGCTGGAGAGGGCCTGTTTGCAAAGGCCTGGAGTGGAAGGACAACAGGCAATGGTTTTAAATCGGAGAGGAGTAGATTTAAACTGGATATTACAAAGAAGTTCCTCCCCACGAGGGTGGTGGAACACTGGACCAGGTTGCCCAGGGAGGTGGTTGAGTTCCCATCCCTGGAGGCATTCGAGGTGAGGCTTGCCAGGGCTCTGGGCAAGCTTATCTAGTTGGGGATGTCCCTGCCCACTGCAGGGGGGTTGGACTAGATGAGCTCCAGAGGTCCTTCCAACCCAAACCATTCTAGGATTCTATGATATTTGAAATCAGCTTTGTGACTGGTCACAAGAAAGTGTGACAACATCTGTGCCTTTCTACCACAACAATGTAAACTGGCTGTGCCTACACAATATTTTTTGTTGTTGCTGATAGAGTATATTTTCTAGTAAGAAAGTGTTAATTTAATAACAGGTATTATTTGTGGGTGTGGATTCTTAAGATTTTTTTAATTTTCCTGCCTTGGGAGGGCTAAAAAGGCAACATAGCAAATATACTAATTATAGAGTTTATCTTCCTGACTTTTATATTCATGATCTTTAGCAAATGGCAACTGCAGAAGGACTTATCAGACGTTCTTCAGGAAAAGAGAGACCGTTTGTCCTCACACGATCTTTCTTTGCTGGATCACAGAAATATGGTAAGCAAGGACTAACTGGATGCCTTCCATGCTGCTTTGTTCTAGTAAGTTTGGGGTGTAGTAAAGTCTAGAGAGGACAGAATCTGTCTTAGAAACACTGATGTGGTGAGCTCATAACAGTACAAGTGATTAAAAAAAAACAGGAGAGGCTGGCAAAGTGCATACAACTTAAAGGCAGAATAGCAGCCTGTGTCCTATGACAAACCACTACCTGCTTTTACCACATATTTCAAGGAGCATGCATGTACAAAGAAAAAAGGTTGCAATGATCAGCAGTTCACCAGTAGTTCATGACCATTCTTGTCTTCTTGCCTTAACTGCAAGCATAAACTAAAGCAAACGCCCAACTTGCCTGTGTAATGCTGAAACTGGGTATTTCCAGGGGCCGTGTGGACTGGGGACAACACAGCAGAGTGGGGTTACTTGAAAATATCCATCCCAATGCTTCTCACCCTCAGCATGGCAGGGATTTCATTTTGTGGAGGTAAGGTGTTTCGCTGGAGTTGCTCACTCTGCCTCTATCACTAGTGCCACCAAGCTTGTGTCCCAAGATAGACTTCAAAACACATGATGGAAAGCTCAACAGTCTAGTGCATGTCCAGGTAGTTTCACAGCTTAGTCTGGTTTCAGAAGCCAATAACCAGGTTCTCACCATGATTTCTCCACTAACTTTTATGTAGTGTTTGCATACCATCAGGAGGTCCTCAGGCGGAGTTCTATGGCATCATTGTGACAGTCCTCTGTCACTGGGGAAGGCACTCAGCCTCCAAAAATTCTGTTGAGATTTTTATTTAAGGGTAACTTGTTACACCAGTTTTCCATTCTTACTTGGATGAGCAGCTGCATGACAGCATAACTGCAAGCACGCTGTGAAATGCATGGATTTATACCCTGGGAATGTCTGTTAGAGAAGCACTTCACATTTTTCAGAGCAATTTCCAAAACTGTGTATTTTTATTTGTCTGCGCGATATCTAGCTGATGTGGGAGGGTTTATTGGAGATCCAGAACCAGAATTACTTGTTCGCTGGTATCAGGCTGGAGCCTACCAGCCCTTCTTCAGAGGTCATTCTAACATGGAGAGCAAACGGCGAGAACCGTGGCTCTTTGGGGAGAAGAACACCCAGATCATCAGGGAAGCCATTCGAGAGCGCTACATCCTCCTACCATACTTATACACACTGTTCTATCAGGCACACACAGCGGCTCGACCGGTTATGAGGTAAGAGCATAAAGTCAGGAGGTTTAGTCATTTATTTTCAGCAAGTTACTGGGAGGAGAGAAGTTAAATTACCATCTCTTACTTCCATCATTTAAATATTCAACAAGCAAATAACACACAAAAACTACTCAATTCCATTTTCATGCATTCTGCAAGCTTTGGTAGGGTTCACAAAGGAAAATTTTGGTTGGTTTGTTTTGTTTTGTTTTCCAAATAACACCTGGAATACACTAGTTCAATAATCATCATGGCTAGGCTTTGTGAATGAAGATCCAGGGAGGGCTCCATCCATGCTCTTCCCAAGCGCTTTTTCNCTCCCAATAGCACTCTATGCCTTTGCTAGCCTATTGTCCATCTCTCCGTCAATCTTACCATCCAAGGAGATGAGGCTGCCTAGGTAATTAAACTGTTGGACTGATTTAAGTTCTGAATTGCCAATGATGATATGAGGATGAATAAACACTGCAGTCTTTAAACATGTTTTTAAGTTCTATGGACTCCAAACTTCTTGTCATGATAAAGAATGACATTCATCTCTTGCTGAAAGGATTGTTGCATTCAGTTCCACTGGGGCACTTTATTAGAGGTAAGAGAGCAGTGGAACAACAGTTTATTTTCTAATTTCATTTCTGTTGTATTATTAAAACAGTGTTTAATGGACTTTGAACTTGCTGACCTGAAAATATAAAGACTATTTTGCCCCTCATGAAAACATTTGTAACTGCTGAACTAGAAAGGTTATTTCATATCAATAATTCTTTATCTCTGCAGTATTATTTTATAATCTTTCTTTTAGTAGAGAATCTAATAATACAACAGAAATGAAATTAGAAAATAAACTGTTGTTCCACTGCTCTCTTACCTCTAATAAAGTGCCCCAGTGGAACTGAATGCAACAATCCTTTCAGCAAGAGATGAATATCATTCCTCTCCCTGGTATTGCTGCATCTTTGAGATGCCATAGAACTGTCCTTTTGCACCACATTTACTTAGGGTTATGCAAATACAGTGCACCTCATAAGAGAGCAGGTGAGCCAGGCTTTTTGTGTAAGGAAACCCAGATCCCCAAGCTGAATGAGCTATTATTGATGTAATCTCTCAAGCTTTAAATATACAACTTCTGTTCTGTAACCAATGGTTATTGCACTACACTTTTTTGAGAAAGACTGAAAATGTAATTCTGGCGTAGATTTTTCAGTCGTGACCAGAAGGAGACAGTGAGCTGCTGAGTGAGCTACTGAGAATAGGAAGGACTGTGCTCCAGGGGCTAGCTCATCAGGTATCAGCATTGCTGGTAGACTGTGACAAAAAGGTTCATCCATCCCTTCTTTGGTAGAAGGAAGATACATGTAGTGCAAGTTTGTAAGGAAGAAGGCAGGAGGTGAGAAATTGAGGCTGCAGGAAGCCAAACTGTGGTTATATTGAAGTGTCTTACCCACGCTGTACTGAGAACTCTCATCAGTGACTCAAAAGGAGTACTTTAAGGCACAGAAGAGGACCTTGCCCTGTCTTCAGTTCTTGATAGCTGTAGCTTGGAGAGCAAGAAAATGCAGCCTGAAAATGCCAGGTAGCCTTGAACAGCCTGGTAGGAGAGGAGAAACTGACTGAATCCCACTCTCTATCTTCCTGCAGGGCTCTCTGGATAGAGTTTCCAGGTGAAATAGGAACTTTTGGTGTGGAAAATGAGTACATGCTGGGTAAGCAGGTGTCATCTCATACTCTGGAATTTGAGTTAAATATTTTGGGGGTGATAGAGTGTTGCATGATGAAAAGAAAACATGAAAACTACCCAAAACTTTTGTACTGGAAGGTATCTCCACAGCCTTCTCTTCTCCAATCTGAACATCCCCCCAACTCTCTCAGCCTGTCCTCACAGGGGAGGTGCTCCCTGGCCCTCTTTGTGACCCTACTCAAGAAGGTCCATGTCTTTCTTATGCTGGAGGTCCCAGAGATGAACACAGTACTCCTGGGGAGGTCTCATGAGAGGAGAGTGGAGCTTGCTGGTCACACTTTTTGATGCAACCCAGGATATGATTGGATTACTGGGCTGCAAGTTCACTGAATGTTGCATTTCAGTAATTTTGTTACCTCTAGGCTCCAGAGGGCCTAGTTCAAAGGAAGGGACATGCACGTGTCATGCAGAAAGTCTGACCAAGGTAGGCAGGACTCACAGCAAAGCTAAGTGTGGTGAAGCAGATCATTTCAGAGGATTGTGGGAGTTCAGCTTGCCTCATCAGCTGGCAAGGAGGGAAGAAGTTTACCAAAGTATATAGCCTATATACTTTTGATATTGTTTTTTAGGAGTAAAGACAAAAACATCGCCAGTTCAGTAAGCTTAAGTGTATTTTTTGTTTGTTTGTTTTACAAAGATATTCCTGTCTTCCACTTTTTTGTTGTTAGAAAAGCATATTCTATTGTTCAGCCAAGAAGCAAACAAGCAGTAATCTCTTAGACCATGAGGGACTCAGAAGTGCATCCAAGCTGATGTGTATAGAGCACAGCCCAGCTATATAATAACAGAACAAGACCCAAACAGACATTAGCTCCCTACACATGCCTTAATTTGAGTAGAAAGTGAACCTAAGCACTTGGCATGGTCAAGCAAATCCCTAAAATGGCTATGGGAGGCTGACAACCCCAGAGCATGACACTTCTGCTCCAATGAGACATAGCCTTGAGGATCACAGCCATGTGTATATTTTTCTCTAGGAAATGCTTTGTTGGTACACCCAGTCATGGAGCCAGAGGCCAAGACAGTGGATGTTCTGCTTCCAGGGTCAGAGCAGGTAAGGATGAATATGAAGTTACTCAGCTTTTCAGCCCAAAGAAGTATTTCATACAGAAACCTTCCAGCTCCCCATCTCATAACTGCTGAGCTCTGCCACTGTTGCAAGTGCTGGCCAGCCATTCTATGCCCCTCTGAACCTTCCTTCTTGATACCTTGCATGCTTGCCTCACAGTAAATTTACTTTCTTGCTTTTCCAAGAGCTGCTGCACAAATCTTAGGTCTCCTATAACTTAAATCTCCCCTCAAGGCTTGCTACCTCTCATTGAAGACCAACAAACAGCTTCACTAAATTGTCAATTCCCTTTTTTCATTCACAGAATCACAGAATGTTAGGGGTTCCCTATCATTAATTTCTTTCTGTGTGTTAAACCTCTCTTCTGTGTGGAAGAAAGTGGATATTTGAAGAAAGGTCACAAGGAAATCAGAGGGAAGCTGTGCGGATGGAAAATTGCAACAAGGAAATAAAAGCCTCTGTAGCCTGAGATGAGTATAGCATGTAGAGATCAGTTCCTGTCTGAAGTAAAGGTAATTCTCCACCGGATGGCACTGTCATCTACTCCTACAATGAGTGTTTGGCTGCAGCAGCTGAGAGGTGCAGGAAAGGAAAGAATTTGGGGAAAATAGTGTGAAAAGCCTCAGACTCTAGAAACGAACAAGGCAGCAGCAAAGGGGAGTGTGTGAGACCATGAAGAGCCTTGTAACTCCACTCATACACCTGAGGCCTCTTAGAAGTCTTCTCAATATAAGCAGGAAAACAGACTTGGAGCTCCAAAATGAACAATATTTTTATCAATATCTCTATGGGAATTGACTGCCTGGCACACTTCAAGCAGTTAAACCTGTTGGCAAGTGTGGTGCATGGGAAGTTTCACAAGTAGATCTTTTTTGTGACCTGTTATTAGCAACTTTGTTGTTAATTTTCATGTCTATATAAATATGCTTATTATGGAACTCAGCATTTCTAGATTTAAAAAAAACCAAAGGTATTTTGCCACCATCTCCAAGCATTTAGAGGAAAGGAGGTGTATCACAAGCAGTCAACATGGATTCCGTAAGGGGAAGTCCTGCTTGACTAATCTGATAGCCTTTTATGATGGCATAACTAGATGGATAGATGAGGGGAAGGCAGTGGATGTGATTTTTTTCAACTTTAGCAAAGCTTTCGATGCTGTCTCCCATGGTATCCTCATTGCCAAACTTGAGAAGTGTGGATTGGGAGACTGTGAAGTGAGATGGATTGAGAACTGGCTGAAGGACAGAGCCCAGAGAGTTGTGGTCGGTTGAGCAGAACCTAACTGGAGACCTGTGACTAGTGGTGTGCCCCAGGGGTCAGTGCTGGGGCCAGTACTGTTCAATATATTCATTAATGAACCCGGTGAAGGGATAGAGTGTTCCCTCAGCAAGTTTGCGGATGATACCAAGCTTGGAGGAGTGGCTGGCACACCAGGAGCTGTGCTGCCATCCAGAGTGACCTGGACAGGCTAGAGAGATGGGCAGGGAGAAACTTGATGAAATTTAACAATAGTAAATGTAAAGTACTGCATCTGGGAAGGAACAACCCCATGGATCAGTACAGACTGGGAACTGATCTGTTGGAGAACAGCCCTGGGGAAAAAGATCTAGGAGTCCTGGTGGATAGGAGGATGCCCATGAGTCAGCAATGTGCCCTTGTGGCCAAGAGGCCAATGGCATCCTAGGATGCATTAAGAGGAGCGTGGCCAGCAGAGCCAGAGAGGTTCTTCTCCCCTCTCCTCTGCCCTGGGGAGGCCTCCCCTGGAATCCTGTGTCCAGTTGTGGGCCCCTCAGCTCCAGAAGGATAGGGAGCTGCTGGAGAGAGTCCAGCACAGGGCCAGCAAGATCCTGAAAGGAGTGGAGCATGTGCCCTAGGAGGACAGGCTGAGAGAGCTGGGTCTCTTCAGCCTGGACAAGAGGAGACTGAGAGGAGACCTCAGCAATGCTTAGAAATATGTGAAGGGTGAGTGTGAGGAGGAGAGAGCCAGGCTCTGCTCAATGGCATCCAATGGTAGGACAAGAGGGAATGGGAGCAAGTTGGACCACAGGAGGTTTAGTATTAACACGAGGAGGAACTTGTTTGCAGTGCAGGTGCCAGAGCACTGGCCCAGGCTGCCCAGGAGGCTGTGGAGTCTCCTTGTCTGGAGACATTGCAGAGCTGCCTGGACACATTGCTGTGTGACCTGGTCTAGGTGATCCTGCTCTGGGAGGGGGGTTGCACTAGATGATCTTTCTAGGTCCCTTCCAACCCCTCACATACTGTGATACTGTGATTTCATTGTTTTGCACTTTCAGATGCTCCAAAACATACAAGATGTTATGCAAACTGTAGAAAAGATCAACTAATTTTTGTGCCTCAGGAATGAGAATTTATTCTTTCCATCTAGAAGGGTATTTGGGTTTAAAAGTTTCTATGCTGTTTCTTGCATATCAAATAGATTACTAGTAACAGTGTCAATAAGGTTAAGCAGAAGAATAACTGCATCTGCAAGGGATCAGATTTGCCATATATGTCAAGCTTATTTTTTTTCCTATTTTTCACAGATTTGGTACGATTTCAGAAAATTCAAACGAATGGAAGATCTAGGCACTCTGAAGATCCCAGTGACACTGGAGAATGTATGGTTTTGTTTAAAACACTACTTCCATTGAGCAAAAAAAACCACCCACAAATGGGGTTTTGTGTCAATATTGAGAATCGGAAAAGTAATATTCCAATGTTCTTGTAGGAATATAATCTAAAATAGCTTTTGTAGAGAAGAAAAGTCCTGTATTCTTTGTTGTTAGATGGAATGCTAACATGTCCTGGTTGTAGAGAAAAGAGGTGATGCAAGCATGACTTCTCCAAGCAAAGATATTTCATTTGGACGCATATAGGAAGTTTACTCCTATTTCCATTTCTAGTTAAATAGTTTTCTTTATGTTAAAATTCATTTCTGGGCTCTGATAAGAGCAAGCTTTAGTTATCCCTGTTCCAAGGTTAAATTACATGATGAGAGTATCTGAACCTTTTGACACTGGCTTTGTTTTTCACAGATACCTGTATTCCAGCGGGGAGGCACTGTGATACCTCTAAAGACTATGGCTGGGAAATCCACTGAATGGATGATAGATATTTCTTATGAACTCCGTGTGGCCCTGGATGCAGAGGTACTCACAGAATCACAGTATGTCAGGGGTTGGAAGGGACCTAGAAAGATCATCTAGTCCGACTCCCCTGCCAGAGCAGGATCAACTAGACCAGGTCACACAGCAATGTGTCCAGGCAGCTCTGCAATGTCTCCAGACAAGGAGACTCCACAGCCTCCTGGGCAGCCTGGTC
>VWZO01003290.1:131317-250213 GCA_013396975.1 Bucco capensis
CTGCCACTTTACTCTGCTCTGGTGAGACCTCCTCTGGAATACTGTGTACAGTTCTGAAGCCCTCAACACACAAAAGACATGGAGCTGATGGAGAGGGTACAGAGGAGGCCACGAGAATGATCAGGGGCTGGAACACCTCTCCTATGAGGACAGGCTGAGGGAGCTGGGATTGTTCAGCCTGGAGAAGAGAAGGCTTTGGGGGGACCTACTAGTGACTTTCCAGTACCTAAAGGGAACTTCCAAGAAGGCTGGAGAGGGCCTGTTTGCAAAGGCCTGGAGTGAAAGGACAAGGGGCAATGGTTTTAAATTGGAGAAGAGTAGATTTAAACTGGACATTAGAAAGAAGTTCCTCCCCACGAGGGTGGTGGAACACTGGACCAGGTTGCCCAGGGAGGTGGTTGAGGCCCCATCCCTAGAGGCATTCCAGGGGAGGCTTGCCAGGGCTCTGGGCAAGCTGATGTAGTTGGGGATGTCCCTGCCCACTGCAAGGGGGTTGGGCTAGATGACCTCCAGAGGTCCCTTCCAACCCAAACCATTCTAGGATTCTATGATCCTACCACTATACTCCTCAATGAAGAGTCCCTTCCTCATCTTTCCTATAGGCCTTTAAGTACCAGAAGGCTCCCATAAAGTGGCCCCTGAGCATTCTCTTCTCCAGGCTGAACAACCCCAATTCTCTCAGCTTGTCCTTGCACAAGAGGAGCTCCAGGCCCCCGATCATCTTCACGACCCTCCTGCTGACCCACTCAAGCAGGCCCATGGCCTTCTCATGTTGGAGGCCCCAGAGCTGAACTCCAGCTGGGGCCTCACCAGTGCAGAGTAAAGGGGTAGAATCACCTCCCTTGACCTCCTCGACCTTTTTCACCATTAGGAGTGTGTCTTCAGATAATCCTGTGTACTAGTAAAAATCTCTACATACCTTTTCTGCAGCAAAGGCTAGAAACAACAAAGTGAGTACAGCAGTTCCCTCAGGCATGTCAGGACTACTTTATTGGCTGGCAGTACATCATAAGTACTCACCCAAACCAGCAGGAGTTTGGCTTCCGCTTTGTGTCCTCTACTTAAGGAAAAGATAAGCTGCTTGCACCAGGAGTCAGCCTGCACAGGGATCCTGTCCCAGGAGCATGCCTGGCCTCGGCACAAGCTGTGCAAGAGACTGACACCATCTTACTAACCCTCCTCCATCTCACTTTCCCTCTCTCCCACTCTTTGCCCGTAGTTATTTTTAGATTTCACGGGTTAAAGCTTGTCGCTTCTGGATGCTTATACACACAGGGCAGGCACACACATGCTCTAGATAGTACAATTTAGGCACAGGAGTTAGCCAGCAGATTATCTTGTTCCATATTAAGGAATCAATTCCTATTTCTTATGACAAAATCCTGCCCTTTGAGAGCATGCACGACATGCTCGACCACATGGAATTTTATCACTTGCAAATTTGACTGGGAGACTTTCAACAAATAGAAAAAAAACTGTTTGCACAGCAACTTCCTCTTTTCTCAAATTTCCTTCCAGTTTGTAAGATCTTGCTTGCTTTCAACATTTTCTGTGAGCCTGGTTCCCATGCCGTCCGCCATCAATGCAGCAGTGGCTCAGCAGACAGCTGCTGGGTCAGTTCCCAGCTCTACTATTAGCACTACAGCTGAAGGTGCAGGTGGGGGCACAGGGGGGATTTATTCTGCCATTATCAGTCGCAACCAGCCCATTATCAAAGTAAAAGAGAAGACCTATGAAGAGCTTCATAAGAAGTGCCTGGAGAAAAACATTCTCTATGAAGATCCTGATTTCCCACCAAATGAGTCTTCCCTCTTCTACAGCCAGAAAATCCCCATCAAGTTTGAATGGAAACGACCACATGTAAGTAACAAGTTTGCTGAGAATCTTTTACTTTCTGTAAATTGAAGTCTTCGCCCTGAGCTTACATTTTTGCAGGAAGAATGTGTCAGGGAGGTGGGGGGAATAAGCTGGAAATGTGTTTCATTAGAGCAGTCCTGGATGATAACTAGATAGGGCTGTGGAAGCTCATAGAGTGTTTATGTAATGGCTAAAATACAATAAACCAGAATGAAACCAGAAGAAGAGATGCACACATAGAAAAAGAAATACTGAAACTACCAAAGAAATATTCTCCTCATTCTGCGACAAGTTATCACGCTTGCTGAGGCTTAATTTTTAAACATTACCTTATTTCATTTGCAAGTTCACTTTGGTATTTTATTGTTTCCCTAATCTATGAAAAGAACAGGTTATAGTCTGAAACATGCTTTTATTCAGTTGTTTATTCCCAACATTGCTTAGCCAACTTGCTAAGGTTGTTTAGCCTATTATCCACTAACCATGAACATGGTTGTTGTAGTCACTATGAGGACCCACTCCTGCCTACTAATCCCATGTCTTTTTCCAATCTTGTGGGTATTCCTCAGCCAGTCTACTTCTTTCCTACCTTGAGTCTCTCTCACAGGCAGGGGACTAATTCCTCAGTTCCAAATTGATTGCCCATCCTACCACAGGAGGAGTTCTCCTCTTTCCCTGTCAGTCTTGCCGGGTAGCTGCTCCCCTCCAGCAAACAGCCCCCAGGGACACTGCTACAGCCCCCAGGGACACTGCTGCAACCCCTTGTCCTCCCATCCAGCAGCAAGGACATGACCCTGAGGAGCTTCTCCAGCTCTGTCTCCAGCAGGTCTTGGCCACCTCTTCTATATTTGCTATAGTTCCCCACACCCAAATCTATGCTTCCATAACAAAGACAGTGGTGATAGATAAAAATAAGCACAGGAATATAACTAAATAGCAGAAGTCCAGGAACTCTTGTGGGTAGCTGTTACAGACACAAAGGAAGGCCATCTGCTGCTGTCACATGAGCAATGTGGAGGGAGCAACATGAATCCCACATCTGCCATTCCCTGGGCATATGTGCTCTGACATTCCTTCATCATAGAATCATAGAATGGTTAGGGTTGGAAGGGACCTCTGGAGGTCATCTAGTCCAACCCCCCTGCACTGGGCAGGGGACATCCCCAACTAGATCAGCTTGCCCAGAGCCCTGGCAAGCCTCGCCTTGAATGCCTCCAGGGATGGGAACTCAACCACCTCCCTGGGCAACCTGTTCCAGTGTTCCACCACCCTCATAGTGAGGAACTTCTTCCTAATGTCCAATTTAAGTCTACTCCTCTCCAATTTAAAACCATTGTCCCTTGTCATCACCATGGCTGCATCAGCCCCTGGAAATGTGTGTAAATGAGTTAAATGCAGCCACAAGTCAGTCATCTTAAAGGGATAGGATTTTTCCTGTTTCTACTGAGAGGAGAGTGATGTAGCAGTACAGTGGATGAGCACCAGCACCCTGGGGCACAGTGTGTACATAAGATAGCATCAAAACATGAAAAAAAAGCACAATGTAACCTGTCTAATATAACTGAGCATGAACAGACCAACCCTGTGTTTTTAGGAAGGTTCAGACTTCAGGGTCTCCATCCCAAAGATAGTACTTTAAGCCACTCATTAAGAAATGAGTTTGGAAGTTCTATACTTTATTATTCACGTAGTAACAACAAGCTAGGGACTGTGTAAGGCTCTAAATATAACCTAAACATCAAAACCAAAGCTATCTGTCTTCTTTTGACACACGTGTTCACTCATGTGGTGTATTTGTGGTGCTAGTTGCAGGTAGGGCAGAGGCAGGAGATCCAGAAAGCTGCACTCTGCACCTGCTGAATACTGGCAGCCTGTGGGATCATGGATCCACTGTTGTCCCTGACTCTGACAGGGATGGCCGTCCTGCCAGGGCCACACCAAGATTAACATGTAGAGAGGTCTGTGCCTTCTGTTGCAAAAATGTCTGTTTTAAAACAAACCCTGTAGTTCCAGTCACTGCTGTACCCAGCAGGTCCCCAAAGAGGAGAGAGAAGAGAGACTCACATATAATGCTTTCTGTGTCTTCTACCTTGTCATTCAGACAACAACTGTAAAGTAAGACTTCTCCTGGACACTGATGCTAAAGATCTATATCTATGGGTGCTGATCTTACATTGACCCAGGACTTTGTTTCACTGGACTTCAAAACTGTAGGTTATACAGCACTGGTAGGAGGACTTGTCTGATAATATTATATGCATGACTAGCCACAATAGACGCATTAACAGAACATCAAGCACTGCTAATGGTGTTGTTTCTCAGTTGAATAGTCCTTCTTTGCTGTAACTCTCAGCATCCTGTGCTGACTTATGGAAGGGCTATGAGTCTGCTTTTGAACCTGGGATTTAGGAGGACCCCACAGCAAACCAGCCACTGCCCCAAACCTCAGCTCTGAGCCAAGGCACCCACTGAGCCTGCTGTGGGCAACTCCCCCTCCCACTCAGGGGCTGCCATGACCTAGGCTCTCTCCACTTCCCCTAGCAAAGGCTGTGCCATGACTCAGCCTATTCCTTGGGGCTCCTGCAATTTATTATGGAGTGGTGAGAGGTGTTCAGCATCCCAGCCCCAGAGCTACCCCTTGTTCTAGTGTGTCTGGTCCTACAGGCTCTCATCTTTGCAATCAGTGCTACCCAGAGGTCAAGACCTCCTTCATCACCTCCCAAAATGATTGGCCTCTGCTGCTGTGAAGGCATCAAGGGCAAGAGGACTGGTGTTGTCCCTTACTGACTGAAGGCTGGCTGCCATGCAGGGCAGCTGTGAGCCTTTGGCATAGGGACAGCAAGAAGGCCCCTGTAATTCTACTCAGCTAGTGACTGCTATGTCATTAAATGAATGCACAGAGCAGACCTCTTATTACTCAATTTGGGCAAAAGCCAAGTGACAGCCCTGAAAGGTTCCTGGAAGGGAGACTACAGGGTCATAGAATCCTAGAATGGTTTGGGTTGGAAGGGGCCTCTGGAGGTCATCTAGTCCAACCCCCCCACAGTGGGCAGGGACATCCCCAACTACATCAGCTTGCCCAGAGCCCTGGCAAGCCTCCCCTGGAATGCCTCTAGGGATGGGGCCTCAACCACCTCCCTGGGCAACCTATTCCAGTGTTCCACCACCCTCATGGGGAGGAACTTCTTTCTAATGTCCAGTTTAAATCTACTCTTCTCCAATTTAAAACCATTGTCCCTTGTCCTTTCACTCCAGGCCTTTGCCAACAGGCCCTCTCCAGCCTTCTTCTAAGTTCCTTTTAGGTACTGGAAAGTCACTAGTAGGTCCCCAGAAGCTTTCTCTTCTCCAGGCTGAACAATCCCAGCTCCCTCATCTGGGATTAACTACTAATAACTACTATATTAACTACCAATATTATATTAACTACAGTAATACAATATTAAAAGCGTATCCACAGTGTACTCAACACACCTGGTGACCATAAATGCAAAAAAAGCAGTTCTGTCATGGCTAAATCAGTTCATATGACAATTGTATAATTCCCTTCTTTGCCTTCCTTCACCAACCATCCTCCAAAGCAAACAAAGCCAAGATGCAATAAATTAATTCAAGATGCACAGAAATCTAGATGGTGGCCAGTTACAGTGGTGTTCCCCAGAACTCAGCATTGAGACCTGTTCCCTTTAATATCTTTATCAATTCTCTGGACAAAAGGGTCAAGTGCACCCTCAGTAAGTTTGCAGATGACACCAAGTTGGGCAGAAGCATTGATTTGCTTGAGGCTGGGGAGGCTCTGCAGGGACAGGGATGAGGTTTAACAAGGACAAGTGTTTGGCCACAATAACCCCATGTAACGCTAGAGGCTTGGGGCAGAATGACTGGAAAGCTGCCCAGCAGAAAAGGACCTGAGGGTGCTGGTTAGCAGCCAGCTGAACACGAGCCAGCAGTGTGCCCAGGTGGCCAAGAAGGCCAACAGCATCCTGCCTTGTATCAGAAATAGTGTGGCCAGCAGGACCACGGAAGCAATCCTGGCCCTATACTCAGCACTGGTGAGGCCACACCTTGAATACTGTGCTCAGATTTGGGCGCCTCACTACAAGAAAGACAGAAAGGTGCTGGAGAGCATCCAAAGAAGGACAACAAAGCTGGTGAAGGGTCTAGAGCACAAGTCTTATGAGGAGCAGCTGAGAACTGGGGTTGTTCAGCCTGGAGAAAAGGAGGCTCAGAGGCAACCTTCTCACTCTCTACAACTACCTGAAAGGAGATTGTAGTGAGGTGGAGGTCAGTCTCTTCTCCCAGGTGATAGGACAAAAAGAAATGGCCTAAAGTTTCATCTGGAGAGGTTTAGGTTGGATAATAGGAAAAATTCTTCACTGAAAGGGTTGTCAAGCATTGGAACAGGCTGCCCAGGGAAGTGGTAGAGTCACCATCCCTGGAGGTATTGCTGGAGAGCATGGTTTAGTGGCAGACTTGGCAGTGTTGGGTTAACAGTTGGACTCGGTGATCCTAAAGATCTGTTCCAATCAAAATGATTCTATGAAATTGCTTTGAGGAACAATCATTGCTGTGCATTTAATATTTGGAAACACTTAGGCACCATCTAACTGCCTTCATATAAAACACAGCATGCTGGATTTCAGAGTTTGTTACTTCAATAGAAGCAGGATCAAGCCAAAATACAGAAATAGAGCTTGAAAAAAACACAGTTCAAAAATCTCAGCATCTCACAGCTAGTTTTCAGGAAAGCACCACAGCAACAAAAGGAAGAATATTTTCAACAAAGCAAGTGGGTGGAGAAAAGCATGAAGGCATCTCAAACAGCTGCCTTGAGAGAACTGGACTCCAGGACAGCTGACTGAGATGCAAAATAACAGGACAATCCCTCCTTCCTCCCTCCTCAAGGAGAGTAAGATGACTGCAGAGGAAGCTGGAAGCTGGACTCCCTCTCTGGCTATATGACTAATCCAAATATTTATATCAAAGCTACTCTGCTGATTTCTATGAAGGAACAAAAAGAGTAGGCTCAAGCAAAGCGGAACTACCAGACCTGAAATATGAGTCTGGGAAAATCCAGGGTTACCCTGATGACATGGGGAAAAAAGCTTTAGCCTCAGATGTATCATCTACTGTCTGTACTGCCACACAAGCCATTGTCAGTTGCTTCTTCTTTCTCCTTCCCACTCCAGCCCTGCAGATTGGGTTTTTGGACTTGTATTTTGTTGTGTTCTCTATTTGCAGCTACTCAGGGAAGTGGTCCTCAGGTTGCAATATCTTTCTTTCCTTACCCCCTCAAGAGATGGGTCCAAAAGTGTCTTCTTTTTGTTCCCCATACCAAGTAGTTGAGCATGAGAGATGAGATAAAGCAGGGACTATTTTTTTCTCTGCAGGACAGCTGTACCTACTTCTTCCCTTGGCTTTCCTGTGCCCTGCAGTTCTTTGTCCCATATGGAAAAGGTTCTGTGTAGACCTGTGATAGTCCCACCAATATTTGATGGTGATTCCTACGTATCCCTTCCTTCCGTATAACAATTCCTTAATTATTTATGCTTGCACAACATCTTGTGCCCATTCTGTGCTAGCACAAATACTGACAAACCAAATACATTGTCCTAAGCACAAGACAAAAGAAGACCTTCCTGGCCTCAGAGACAGATACCTGTACACACTTCTGAATGCAGTATTGTCAATTAATACTGCAACATGAGGAAAAGAATAAAACCCCTTAACCAGCAATTGCTTATTCCTGAGAATTAAACATCTGAACCTGAGCAAGTTTTCAGGAATCATAGAACAGTTACAGCTGGAAGAGACCTTAAAGATCATCAGTCCAGTCTTTGTCCTAGCCCTAACAACCTGCTAAATGATTCTTCCCAATGCAACATCTACCTGTCTCTTAAACACCTCCAGGGATGGGGACTCAACCACCTCCCTGGGCAGCCTCTTCCAATGGCTGACAACCCTTGCAGCAAAGAAATTCCTCCTAATGTCTAGCCTGAACCTCCCCTGGGGCAATTTCCATCCATTTCCCCTTGTCCTATCACTCTCCACCAGGGAGAACAGACCAGTCCCTGCCTCTCTACAATCTCCAATCAGGTAGTTAGAGAGCCATGATATCGCCCCTCAACCTTCTCTTTTCCAGGCTAAACAGGCCCAGATCCGTCAGTCTTTCCTCATCAGGCTTATGCTCTAAGCCCTTTAGCAGCTTGGGAGCCTCTGTCCCCTCTCCAGCACCTCCATGTCCCTCTTGTAGTGAGGGGCCCAAAACTGGATGCAGTACTCGAGGTGAGGCCTCCCCAAAGCTGAGGAAAGGGGCAGGATCACCTCCCTGCTCCTGCTGCCAACACTGTTCCTGATCCAGGCCAGGATGCCATTGGCCTTCTTGGCCACCTGGGCACACTGCTGGCTCATGTTCAGCTGTCAATCAGCACCCCTAGGTCCCTCTGTGCCTGGCAGCTCTGCAGCCACTGCTCCCCAAGCCTAGAGCACTGCTGGGGGTTGTTATAGCCAAGGAGCAGCACCTGGCATTTGGCCTGATTGAACTTCATGGCATTGGCCTTGGCCCAGTGATCCAGCCTATCCAGATCCCTCTGGAAAGCCTCCCTTCCCTCAAGCAGATGGACACTGCCACCCAGCTTGGTGTCATCTGCAAACTTACTAAGGGTGCACTCTATCCCCTGGTCCAAATCACTGATGAAGATAGAGGAGTATATATCCTCACAGATGGATGAGTATTCCTGGACTTCATTTGTGATTAAATGCATTCTTCAACCCTATTAATGCCCTAGCATATTAGTTAGACACCTTAAACCTGCAGTCACCGGTAAAAGATTTCTTCTGGTCTTCTGACACTCTTTCCACCAGCTAGCTCTGCCTCCTCCAGTGGGTTTTTTCATTATTATGTAGAAAATTATTTTTCCTTATTCTTCTCCTTGTAATGTGTTTGCTCCCAGGCTAGCTATTAGACCATGTAGATACACGGAGAAAAGTCCAGCTGAAGTCTGGAACATCCAGATCCCAAAACATTTTTCATTGTGAAACTCTGCGTGAAATTTTGATATCCACAAACAATCCTGCAGGAAAACACTGTCCTAAACCAGCCTTTATTTCTGTGGCAAATGCATGCTTTCCCTGCTCATCCCTCTGTTCATATTTTGCAGGAAATCTGTGAGAACCCCCGGTTTATCATCGGTGGAGCCAACAGAACAGACATCTGCCAAGGAGAATTAGGTATGAAATTCTTACTTCAACTCTGTACATTTTAAAGTCTGCATCACAGATTAGCTCTCCATTTTATTTTGGTTCCAAGATGATCTTTGAAGTCATTTGTCTCAGTATACCACAACACACCTATGGATTCCTTCTCTCTACAGCAAATCATTGGTATCTGCCTAGCAGCAATCTAGGGAAGAACTTTAAGCGACAGATGTTTTGCAGAGTGTTTTGCTTTTCATGAACTACTACAATGAGTGTGTTACCATTTCCCCTTTCTTTTGGGATTTGAGGAAGGATAAAATTAGTTAAGACAAGAGCAAAGGATAAGAGAAGTTGTTACTTGACCAAGAGAAAAATCTCATCAGCTGCTGTTGTATTTTTTCTGGTATGTAGTCCTGTTATTTCCATACAGGAGCTTCTGAAGGCCTCCAGCTAAGTGTGCCTTCTACTCAGGGACAACCTCTGTAATGAAGACAGTTCAGATGCTCAAAGATACTTTGATATGTAGAGCTGCTACTTAGGTACAAGTGATGCCTCTGCAACAGTTATCCATGCAGCACTCACCTCCACTGCTTCATAAAGTCATTCCCAACTTAGCTTTCCCATGTCTTTCATGGTTTGGTAACTTCTCCTGTGATCTTTTTCCTTAGCTAATACATCTTAATGTGTGTTCATTTTTTTATCATGGAAGTGTTGTTCTGTGCTTGTGATTATCCTCATCAACTTCCCAGGTACTTAAAAAAAATAAATACATGAAACTGCTTATTTTTTAAGGTGACTAGAACTTCACAGTTGCCAAGGTGTGGGTGCAATTTAACTTACATGCATAATAAGTTCTCTCTTCTGTCTTCCATTCCTTCCTGGAGGAAGGGGCTGGAGGGGAAGCCATATGAGGAAAGGCTGAGGGAACTGGGACTGTTTAGCCTGAAGAAGAGGAGACTCAGGGGGGACCTTATCGCCCTCTACAACTACCTGAAGGGAAGCTGTAGTCAGGTAGGGGTTGGGCTCTTCTCCATGGCAGCTAGTGACAGGACAAGAGGCCATGGCTTGAAGCTGCAGCAGGGGAGGGTTAGACTGGACATTAGGAAGCACTTCCTCACGCAGAGGGTGATTGGGCTCTGGAATAGGCTGCCCAGGGAGGTGGTGGAGTCGCCATCCCTGGAGGTGTTTAAGAAAAGATTAGATGTGGCACTGAGTGGCATGGTTTAGATGTTGTGGTGTATTGGGTCATAGGCTGGACTTGATGATCCTGGGGGTCTTTTCCAGCCTTGGTGATTCTGTGATTCCTCAACTACTCATAGCATTGTTTGCTTTTTTACTTGTGTTGAATGCTGAATAGTTCAGAAAACTCCTGGTCACAGTGGACCCCACATCCCTTCTAAGAAAAAAATAGGTAATTTAGAAAGTACTCCTATATGTGTACAGTTGGCTTTCCAATATATACACATATACGTATGTGTGTTTTATCACTTCAGCAGTTTCATAATCTCTGTAACCAGGTTTATTTTTCACTACCTCTCATAATTCTCTCACCCCAAGAATTCCCCCTGCTCAGGAAGCTCACCCTATAACCTCTCTGACAGTAATAGCTAGGAGATTTTAAGTAATGATTGAGGCATACTTTGCCAAAAAAAAAAAAAGTACTATGGGAGAAAGTGTCTTTCCCAGAGCTTCCACAGAGGCAGCAAACTTGTGCAAGGGTCTGAAGGAGGAACTGAAAAGAGCTAAAGGGGATAAGGTTTGTAGCAGTGCGGATGTGGATTCAAAAAGAGGAAAATGTGTCAGAGCAAAGAAGCAGGGAAGAGGCTCCACAGAATGATGGCCAGGACAAGGAGTAACCTCGAGAGCAGAAATTGAAAATGAGAGACTGAAGCTCAGCTGAACAGAGCTCTATGTGTGAGACAACTCTCTCTCAGCTGGTCTTGTCTTGGAAAGAGAACTAACATGGGAAGTTAAACAGGCTTTCACAGTATCACAGTATGTCAGGGGTTGGAAGGGACCTAGAAAGATCATCTAGTCCAACCCCCCTGACAGAGCAGGATCACCTAGACCAGCTCACACAGGAATGTGTCCAGGCAGCTCTGCAATGTCTCCAGACAAGGAGACTCCACAGCCTCCTGGGCAGCCTGGTCTAGTGCTCTGGTACCCTCACTGGAAAGAAGTTTCTCCTCGTGTTAATACTAAACCTCCTGTGGTCCAACTTGCTCCCATTCCCTCTTGTCCTAACATTGGATGCCATTGAGAAGAGCCTGGCTCTCTCCTCCTGACACAAACCCTTAACATATTTATAAGCATTCATGAAGTCTCCTCTCAGTGTCCTCCTCTCCAGGCTGAAGAGACCCAGCTCTCTCAGCCTGTCCTCCTAGGGCAGATGCTCCACTCCTTTCAGGATCTTGCTGGCCCTGTGCTGGACTCTCTCCAGCAGCTCCCTATCCTTCTGGAGCTGAGGGGCCCAGAACTGGACACAGTATTCCAGGTGGGGCCTCCCCAGGGCAGAGTAGAGGGGGAGAATAACCTCTCTGGATCTGCTGGCCATGCTCCTCTTAATGCATCCTAGGATGCCATTGGCCCTCTTGGCCACAAGGGCACATTGCTGCCTCATGGGCATCCTCCTAGCCACCAGCACTCCTAGAGCTTTTTCCCCAGGGCTGTTCTCCAACAGATCAGTTCCCAGTCTGTACTGATACATGGGGTTGTTCCATCACCTTACCAGGGATGGAGGTGGGGAGACAGGGAAACCTTAACACATGTAACAATATTCATCAGGGTTTAGGATGTTTCTAAATTACAGGGCTCATAATCTATTTAACAGGCATGTAGCTAGCCATGAATGGTGCCAATGAGCATTTCCAGAGCACAGATGAACACAGTGCTGAAGTACTGCAGAATACATGGAGAAGAGCCCTCTCCTGGAAAGTGTCACTTTGCAGTGTCTCAGGATTTCCCTTTGATTCGTGTTGCTCTGTCCTTTCATTTTGTCCATTGCTTCTGCTTATTTACAGGTGACTGTTGGTTCCTGGCTGCCATTGCTTGCCTGACACTGAATAAAAAGCTGCTCTGTAGAGTCATACCTCATGACCAGTCTTTTATACAAAACTATGCTGGCATATTTCACTTCCAGGTGAGTTCCTTCAGCTCACAGGAAGCAGGTGGAACTGTATTTACCCAAGAGGAAGATCAGCTCTCAATACGCTCTCCCCTCTTATTTCTCTACCCCTTGGAAGTGCAATCAACAGCAGGGAAGGAAGAGGGATTGAATTGGCTCACCCCAAACTCTTCCAACAGGACAGTCACAGAAGGGTCAGCCCACAGAGGCAATTAGGGAGCATTAACCCACCAAGGAAGCATTTGCAAATTGCTGTGTGCAGCACATAAGGGAAAGCAACAGGTGCTTGGTCCTGCCTCGCTGCTCAGATGCAGCAGCACAGCCAGCACAGACACGTAGGCAGTTGAGCAAGAGCATCTATTTTTAAGCCCACAAGCAGCTGCTCTGTCAAAAACAAGTTATGGAGGAACTGCTTATTCAGAAATGATTGACTGCTTTCCATATTTCCCTTGGCTTTCCACAAGGGCCTCTCACTGTCCCACATGTGTTGCCCAGGGGAAGTCAGTAGAGCTGCCTCCCTCCCAGTGGCCAGCACTTTTTGGCCACAGTTAATTTCCCCACTTCTCCTCTCCCAGCATGGCTTTTCAGCCAGGTTCCCCCTTCCCTGCACCAAGTCAACCAAGAGGTTTTTCTGCTTGTCTTTCTTCAGTTCTGGCGCTATGGAGACTGGGTAGATGTTGTCATCGATGACTGCTTGCCCACCTACAACAACCAGCTGGTCTTTACCAAGTCCTCCCAGCGCAATGAGTTCTGGAGTGCCCTCCTGGAAAAGGCCTATGCAAAGTAAAAGAACCCACCAGACCATGCCAGGCTCCTGGACAGCACTTTGGCTAGGGAGGTGGATCATAGAATCCTAGAATGGTTTGGGTTGGAAGGGACCTCTGGAGCTCATCTAGTCCAAGCCCCCTGCAGTGGGCAGGGACATCCCCAACTACATCAGCTTGCCCAGAGCCCTAGCAAGCCTCACCTTGAATGCCTCCAGGGATGGGAACTCAACCACCTCCCTGGGCAACCTGGTCCAGGGTTCCACCACCCTCCTAGGGAGGAACTTCTTTCTAATGTCCAGTTTAAATCTACTCTTCTCCAATTTAAAACCATTGCCCCTTGTCCTTTCACTCCAGGCCTTTGCAAACAGGCCCTCTACAGCCTTCTTGGAAGTTCCTGTTAGGTTCTGGAAAGTCACTAGTAGGTCCCCCCAAAGCCTTCTCTTCTCCAAGCTGAACAATCTCAGCTCCCTCAGCCTGTCCTCAGAGCAGAGGTGTTCCAGCCCCATGATCATTCTCGTGGCCTCCTCTGGACCTGCTCCATCAGCTCCATGTCCTTTCTGTACTGAGGGCTCCAGAACTGGACACAGTATTCCAGAGGAGGTGTCAGCAGAGCAGAGCAAAGTGGCAGAATCATCTCTCTGGATCTGCTGGCCACGCTTCTCTTGATGCAGCCCAGGATGTGATAAACCACTGCATGCAGCTCTTGGAATGAGCACATAGAGACCCTCTGAATATTCCATGCCTTTTCCTGCAGATTCTCATACTTCAGAAGTGGGGATGGGTTAAAGCATATTTTCTAGGGCAGTTTGCTACTCATTCAGAGGTCTATATTTGATTCTCAACATCTCTTTTTCTTTTTGATGTGTGCAGGTGGCATGTTTTAAAACTTTTAACTTGTGGGTTACCAAACAGATGGTTTGTGGGAGGTTTTTTTAGTATGTGTGTTAATACCTATATTGTGTGTGTATAAATATAGATACAAAATATAGAGGTAGGTATCTTTATCTGTGTAAGAGAATCTTTTCTCTTTCCAAGACTCCATGGGTCATACGAAGCTTTGAAAGGAGGCAACACCACTGAAGCCATGGAAGACTTCACTGGAGGAGTCACAGAGTTCTATGAGATAAAGGATGCACCTAAAGATATCTATAAAATCATGAAACATGCGATTGACAGAGGATCCCTCATGGCCAGCTCCATTGATGTGAGTCCCCATGGACTTTGCAGATGAGCCATAAGAAATGACAGAGGAGAAGGACTTCTACATTCACAATCAAATATATGCCATCTTTGGGAGCTGCTTGGTTGAGTCCACATAGTAAACAACTATGTCTATGAGGTGGAGTAATCCCCACTAGACACCACCCATTAGCAAATTACAAGTGCCCAAATGGATATGAATAGTAGCAGAACACAAGGGTGGAGAGCAGCAAAACTAGCACCCCTCAACCTCAGTACCCTCACCCAGTAAAATGAGGTTAGTATGAGGGTGCTGCAACTCTGTTAGGACACAAATCTTGATGTCAAAGATGCTAAGCGGCAAACACTTAGGAAATTTACTCTTTGATTGCCAACATGGCCTCAGTTTGTCTTCATTTATTGTGGTAAATTTAAATGTAAAAAGATAATTCATTTCAATAACCATTATGGAATATGATATTGCAAGGAAGGCAGGAGAACAAGCAGTGCTATTGACCATTCTAGATAAGTATGAACATCATGAGGGAGAAGTTATCTAAGCTATCCTTTACCACTCATCTTTCCTGTATCATCTCTTCTCTCCCCCTCCCTCATCTTTCTGCATGATACTTTCCTCCCATTCTCTATACCAGGATAACCTAGGCTTTTCATATGGATCAGCTCCTCGGAGCGACATTGGGGAACTGATTGCTCGAATGGTGAAGAACCTAGAAAATGCCCAGATGTCTCATCCCACTGTGGACTACCAGGGGACAGATGAGAGGCCGGCCTGGGTTTGTATCTCTCTAGAGGTTGTTGACTTCACAGTGCTTTTGTTTACAGATGGTTAGAATAACATATCACCTATGCTTTTAAATCCTTATTTGGCTTCACTGAATTATCCCAGCACTCAAGACCTGTTCTTATGGATCCTGTTTGACATACACATTGTAAGACTGTGGTGCTTTCAAGCACAGTGACTGATATTAGAGGGCTTTGCTAATACTGAGGCTAAGGACTGTTTGCTTGTGGAATAGGTTTATGATTTCCAGCTCAGGAAAGGATTAGTGGATTTTATCAAGTCTCTCACTTGTAAAGGATGGAGAGAGCAAGAAAATTAAACTACTCAAATAAAACAAGACCCTCAAGTGTGTGGGGGATGTGAAGGGAAAAAAAAGCAAGCTCTGCATGGCTCTCACTCCAGGCACAAAAGCACTTGGTGAACTTCTGTAGAGACAGAGTGTGTGGAGCTCTCAAGATGCTCCTTTTAGATTACTACTATTAAGATGCCCATTAAAAACCACCTAATAAGGAAAAGGAAAGACATACTGAGTTCTACAGGTGTGATGAAATACAAAGTTACTCCAGAATACTGAATTATCTAGCAAAATAGAGAAGGAAGTTAAAACTATTTAGAAAAAATGCCATATTGGTAGACTTCAAAGCTTTCAAATGTGTAGAGGGACACATTGCCTTCTCCTTCTCTCTGTCAGGCATTTGTCATACCTTGCCCTTTAGGGAGATGTATTTCCTTGACAATGAAATTACATCTTCCCCTTTACAAAGAGGAAAAAAACCCACCAAAACCAATAAACAAAACTCCCTCTGCAATTACATCACCTGAAACTTGTGGTTGTGCAAACTGTCTTCTGCATTTGCAGCAGAAAAAGCAATTTTTCCTCTTTTGACATCCATATTTAGTCTTCCTAAAAGACTGAAATGGTGTAATTCTTCAGGAAAACCCAGTATGACTCTTGTTTTGCAAGCACAGCTGCCCACATCACTCATGTTTTAGGGGGAATTTCCTCCCCAGTGACTGTCTGCTGAAAGAAGATTGCAAAATTCTTTCTATAGTTACTGCCCCAGCAGCCATTGTATCACAGTATGTCAGGGGTTGGAAGGGACCTAGAAAGATCATCTAGTCCAACCCCCCTGTCAAAGCAGGATCACCTAGACAAGGTCACACAGGAATGTGTCCAGGCAGCTCTGGAATGTCTCCAGACAAGGAGACTCCACAGCCTCCTGGGCAGCCTGGTCCAGTGCTCTGGCACCTGCACTGGAAAGAAGTTCCTCCTTGTGTTGATACTAAACCTCCTGTGGTTCAACTTTCTCCCATTCCCTCTTGTCCTAACATTGGATGCCATTGAGAAGAGCCTGGCTCTCTCCTCCTGACACTCACCCTTAACATATTTATAAGCATTCATGAGGTCTCCTCTTCTCCAGGCTGAAGAGACCCAGCTCTCTCAGCCTGTCCTCGTAGGGCAGATGCTCCACTCCTTTCATGATCTTGGTGGCCCTGTGCTGGACTCTCTCCAGCAGCTCCCTATCCTTCTGGAGCTGGGGGGCCCAGAACTGGACACAGTATTCCAGGTGGGGCCTCNAAGCTTTGATAGAGTCGAGAAAAACCACATCCACTGCCTTCCCCTCATCTATCCACCTAGTTATGCTATCATAAAAGGCTATCAGATTAGTCAAGCAGGACTTCCCCTTACAGAATCCATTGTGCTGCTGGTTCTTACATATTCCTGAACCATCACCAGAAAAGAACATCATGGCTCTGAAAGGAAAGAGGCAGACAGTACAGGCATCAGAAACACTTCAGAGAGGTGACCCAGGGCATCAGTAAGTTAACATTCTTAAACAGAAAAGAGAAAAGGGGGGTCTGATGAGTTATGATGGCAACAAGTGAGCAGAAATGAAGAAAAATGGAAATAAATGAGGTTATAGGCATAAAAAGTACAGAAAAAAGGAGCAAGAAGAAAAGAAACAGGATCAGAAGGGAAAAATGGAGAATAATTGTGACAGCAAGGAAATATTTGGATGAGATTCCCTCTGTGCCAGCTGAGAATGTGTGACCTTACTAATTCTCTGTTTACAGCCCTGCTTTATATCATGCCCTCTAATGCATCAAGAAGGGATGGCAGAGCTACTGGCATGGCCTTGTAGTCACCTCTTGGTGACAGATGTAACAGAAGAGGCAAAGTTCTGCACATGGTCCAGGTGTGCATAGCAGTGCCTTCCCTTCCCATCCATCTCAGTGTCCTCTCCTCCAAGGACAGCAGACTGTGTACACTTGCCATCTTGCTCTCCATTCTTTATCTCCCAGATAAACAGCATCCTGACATTCACAGATAAAAAGCTATCAGATACACTAACAGTTCATTACCCAGACAGCAAGTGTATTTACATCTGACCAACACATTTCTTCCTGAATGTCAGTTGGAAAAGATTTCAGTCATGAGGATTGTAACAATTATGGAATAAAAATGTACTTTTCCACAGGAAATTAGTTTTATAAACAAGCATGTATCAAATAAGGTGTTTTAATGTCATTGTGATAAGATAGCAGCCATGTGTAAAGATGAAAGTATTATTCTAGGTGTTGATTTCCTCTGATACTTCCAGTTAATAGGCAATAACATTAACTGAGCCATACAAGAACAAACTACCCCAGAAAGGGCTAAATAGTCCTACTAACACAAAATGTAATTATTCAATTAAGCATGCTATACACTAGTATCTTCCAAGTGCAAAAAGTAGTAACCTACACAAAAGGAAAAAGGTAAATCACAAACCATCCATTCCAATTGATATTAACTTCCTCATTTTTTGTTCATGCTTCACTCCTTTCTAACCAACATCATTAATTCTGTGGGCACTACAACTGGCCACAGAGTCACAGAATCATGAAGGTTGGAGAAGACCTCTAAGATCACCAAGTCCAACCATCTACCCATCACCACCATGCCACTAAACCGTGTCATTAAGTACTACATCTATAAGTTTCTTAAATGCCTCCAAGGACAGAGGCCACCTTGGCAAAGAGAACAAGACAAAAAAACCCTGTCACCTAAATGATATCATAGAATGGCCAGGTTGGAAGGGACCCTAAAGATCATCTAGTTCCAACCTCCCCGCACTGAGCAGGGATGCCAATCACTAGACCAGGTCACCCAGGGCTGCATCCAGCCTGGCCTTGATCAACCTCCCTCCAAAAGCCTTGGGTGGTAACACCTGTCCTAGAGCAGCCAGCTAAGCTTTGCACAACTCTTACAAGTTTTTTATCTTGTATCTAACAGACCATAGTGCCAATGCAGTATGAAACTCGGATGTCCTGCGGGCTCGTCAAAGGTCATGCCTACTCTGTCACAGCTGTGGAAGAGGTAGGTACAGTCTCCTTCCTCCATAGAAACATAGAATCATTTGGGTGGCAAGGGACCTCTGGAGGTCATCTAGCCCAAGCCCCCTGCAGTGAGCAGGGACATCCCCAACTAGATCAGCTTGCCCAGNGCTGTGGTATACAATGGCCTAGCACTGTGCACACCAGCAAAGCTGGGGGGGGTGGGAGGGGGAGAAAAATGAACTATGAACTAAGAAAACAAACAAACAAATCTATATTTAAATAAATGAAAGCCTTATGGAGAAACAAACCTGTCCAAGTTTTTTTGGTTTCTGGGGAAATAGATATTCCACCACTTGCACAAGGGTTGCCACAGCTAGCCACCTCCTGGTCTTCCAGCCTTCTCCACACTCATCCCAAGCAGGTCAGGTTGGGCAATGGCCCAGGGAAGCATCGTCACTGGAGGAGCCGTTACCAGGCAGAATGTTTCCTTTTGAACCTACTCGGTCTATTCTTCTTTTCATCTTTTTCAATTAGACAACACTGAAAGGGGAAAAAATACGTCTGGTAAGGCTGAGAAACCCCTGGGGGCAGGTGGAATGGAACGGACCTTGGAGTGACAAGTGAGTAAAACAGAACTTCACATGATTTGGGAGAAAAAAAAAGCAGCTTTATTTGCACTTATGCAGCTTGTGTATGACCTTAACATTTGATGAGGTATCTGAATTGTCTTTGTTGTCACTTTGACACATGCACTTTGAAGTTGATCAGTTGAGTGCTGAGCTGAAACTGTGAGATAGAGTACCTAAAAAAAGATGTTAAGAGGGGTGCCTTCATCAACAGAAATGAAGAGAGAGCCCAGTCTATTGCCACCATCAATCTGATTTTACTGTCTAGCAAGTTCTGCAATGTCCACATTCAAAGCAAGATGCAACAGTAGAAAAATCTTTAGAGTTCTGAAAGGACCAGATAAAGAAAGATGTCAGTTCATGAGCAAACTTGGATAAAGCTTCTCATTAGGTTTTACTGAAAGGAATTTCAACAGCTACTCCAGCAATGAGAGTCTGCAAACACTTTTTTCAAGGTAAATACTGCTGAACTGTGTTCACTTATTTTTAAGAGCTGCTAAGAGGGAAGGCAGAGAGAAGTAAAGCAATTGTTTTTTTCCTTTAGGCATGTGGAAAGGAGAGGAGAGTAGCATTGAGAACAAATGGTTGCAGGGCTCACAAAGAAAACAATTATACAAATGTAGCAAGATAACTCAACTTACCACTCTGTGAGGCTTACAGTAAAGAGGAGAAGTTTTCATTAAGCTATTGTAAATCATAATCCAACTTATTCTCTCGTTGGAAGGTCAGAGGAGTGGAACTTCATTAACGAAGCAGAGAAGACCCGCCTGCAGCACAAGATTGTGGAGGATGGGGAGTTCTGGTGAGAATAGTAGTCAAAAACCTGTGCTTCTCTAGAGATATGCAACCACAGCAAATCACACTGCACTACTTAAATCTGATAAAACCATTGCAGTAATCCCTCTTCTGCTTCATATTCCAAATCAAGCCCCATTCCACAATCCCCTCATTCTCTCACCAAAGTTGAGTGCCAACAGCACAGTCTGTCTAATTATGCTACACTTCCACAAGCCTTCCATCACCCTTCCTATGCACCTTCCTCTCAGCCCAGTTTCTCTCAGTTTGGAGCTGTACCTGCACTAACTGACCATTCAGCAGGCCAAATGCATTAGGAGATCACAGCACTTCCACTGCAAACTTACCCTAATAGTGGCAGTATCTTTCGTCACACACAACCTCCCACCACTATCAATCCAGGTTAGGGGACGAGATGATGGAGAGTAGCCCTGCAGAAAAGGAGTTGGGGTGCTGGGGGATGAGAAGCTGGCCATGAGCAAACAGTGCATGCTGGCAGGCCAGAAGGCCAATGGCATCCTGGGCTGCATCAAGAGAAGCGTGGCCAGCAGATCCAGAGAGGTGANCTCAATTTCTCCAGGATATCATTTGAAGATTTCATGAGGCACTTCACAAAACTTGAGATCTGTAACCTCACACCTGATACTCTGGAAGCTGATAAACTCAAGACCTGGACTGTGTCAGTAAATGAAGGGCGCTGGGTGAGAGGTTGCTCAGCTGGAGGTTGTCGGAACTATCCAGGTGAGCCATGGGTCTGAGACATATGGACTCTTGGATGAGGACTGTATTAGATCCCACAGGCAAAGTCAAACCACAACCTGATTGGTGCTCAGCCATAGGAGAAGCCTTGCCTCCTCCATGGACAAAGCATGTAGTTTTGTAACTGGTAATCTGCTGTCACTCTGTGTGTGACAGCACCTCATAAGCCCAAAAGGAAGGTCTGGCAAAGATAAATCATTGTTCAAATACTTCACAGTGCCCCAGGCAAGAGAAAAGACATCAATTTTACTCTAGCAGTCATACTTCATTTGGGAAATCCAAATTCTCATAGTTTTATGTGCTTTAGAAGTTTGTCAGATGCCAGTTACCCATTTTATAGCCTCCTTTGCTGTGCAATTTTGTTAGAACTATGTAAAATCCATAACACAAAAATATATATATTAGCCCAATTTTAACCTTTCCCTCAGAAGCCACACGCAGGGAACTTAAAACATCCTTTTGACCATGAGTATTGTTAGAAAACTGAAGCTTTATGTATTTCCTTTGGGTGGAATTTCCAGATACATTTTGGACCAATCCCCAGTATCGCTTGAAGCTCCTGGAGGAAGATGATGATCCTGAGGATGAAGAGGTTATCTGCAGCTTCCTTGTTGCACTGATGCAGAAAAACAGGAGGAAAGAACGCAAGCTGGGAGCCAACCTCTACACCATTGGCTTTGCCATCTATGAGGTACCAGCTCTAGGCTTTGTTCTTCACACCATGGTCACAAATCCTGAGAGCATGCATTTACCAAGAGAGAGTTATTGAATCATTCAGCCTGATTACACAAACTGCAGTTTTTATTTTGCAAGCAACTCAGGGCAAACCTGGAAGACAGGAAAGAAATTCAAGACTTGGTAACCATTCAGACCATTACAACCTCAGGGTTTACCCCATCTGTATATAAGTAACACAGTTTTTAAGCTTTTATAGTAATTTAATGCCCAATTTCAACAAACTATTTCCCATATGTTCTTCAATCTCTCTATTCCTCCTTGCTGAAACTAAACATTTCATTGGGAGAACAGTGTAAAAAAAGGAAACCAACATCCAAGATGTACACATAGCAATTGACCTCTGTCCCTGCTATCAGCTTCATGAAGAAGTCAATTTACTTAGTCCCTTGCACAAATATATTTAGTCCAGATCTTAGTGGATCTCGTGTAGATCCCAAGAAATCTAGAAAGGAAGAGAGAAATTACTTAGAATGTTTATGTGACTTGGGGCGTTTTAATTACTGATTGTGCCCCCAGAAATCCATGTGAACACCCTTCTGTATGACCTAAGTGGACTCACCTAGCAGCTCTGACTGTTTCTTCTCTTTGTTTCTCCCAAAGGTGCCCAAAGAGGTATGAGCAGAATGGAGGCAGATTGACACCTTGGTGTATACTCACAGCTAGTGTTACTGTTGTGCCTGTCTGTAAGTCAGCAGGAAACTATCCAGCCAAGTTTCCTTTCAGGGATGTCATAGAAGTGAAATCACTAACCTTTCTGCTTTGAGTGTTTTTTTAATAACACTTTGCAAGTCGTTTTTTGTTCCTTCTTACCCACACCCCATTTTCACTTGCACCTTTTCCTCAATCCTTTCCCATTCTGTATGAGACATGGACATGGCTTGCACAGTTGGTCAGTGGGCCTGAGCTGCAGGAAGCAGCATCAGCAAGCACTTTGCTTTTGCAATTCATGCAGAACCACCTTGAATCATTTCCATTCCCTCCTGCAAATAATGTCTTTATCCTGCAGCAACAGTCTTCTCTACAGTCTTAGAATTTGTTTGGAAAAACCAATGGTTATTTTCAGCCACTGAAGAGAGCATGTTGAAAGTATGAGGCTTTTCTGAGCCTACCAGTAGCTGAATCATTGGTATCACAAGTTTTGCAAACAAGCTCACCTGAAGGCTATGTTCTGGAAAGCATGAAGATGACACTCTGAATATTGTCTGTGCTGACTGTTTTACATGTAGTTATTTCTCCATAAAACAACCTGCAAGTGTTCTTAGCCCCCAGCTTTTGACTCAATGTTCATACCTGAACTGATGCAACTCTTGATTATCACTTTTCTTTAACAGATATAGAATCAAGGCTAGGCAAGGACATGATACTACTGAAGGTACCTTCACCTTATCACATTCCAGGTAGAGGTCTGCATATACCATTACTTGCCACATCATTCTCCATGGAAAGTAGCTGAATTTTGGCTACTCACAACTTAGCATCCAAAAAAACAATCAGATAAAAGTGCCTACACAGCAGAAGGCAGCCAACACTCAGCAGGTAGGCCCTGGAGCAGCCCTCAGAAGCCAACTAGACCCAGCCAGTAGTAACTTAAAGGTGACAGACTCTGTATCTGTTACCAGGTAGCATTCCAACTCAGCTCCTGCTTGTTAAGATGCTGCTTCATTTGTGTTTTCTATTCCAACCATGCACTGTCAGCATGACAAGCCACATGGGGAACAGGTAGGACTTCCTTGAAGATACATTGACTGATTTGTTCTGCAGATGCACGGCACAAAGCACCATTTGCAAAAGGATTTTTTTCTCTATAATGCCTCAAAAGCTAGAAGCAAGACCTATATAAACATGAGAGAAATCTCCGAGCGCTTCCGATTACCTCCCAACGAGTATGTAGTCATCCCATCGACGTATGAACCCCACCAGGAGGGAGAATTCATCCTGAGGGTCTTCTCAGAGAAAAGAAGTCTTTCAGAGTAAGTTGCAGATCCATTTATCTGGCCATAAAGGTGGAGGCGAGCTCACTAGTCTGCTATAGTCAGTTTGCTACACTCTGCTTTTAATTTTCTTAACCTCACTAGAAACTCACAGAATCACAGAATGTTAGGGGTTGGAAGGGACCTAGAAAGATCATCTAGTGCAACCCCCTGCCAGAGCAGGATCACCTAGACAAGGTCACACAAGAATGTGTCCAGGCAGCTCTGCAATGTCTCCAGACAAGGAGACTCCACAGCCTCCTGGGCAGCCTGGTCCAGTGCTCTGGCACCTGCACTGGAAAGAAGTTCCTCCTCATGTTAATACTAAACCTCCTGTGGCCCAGCTTGCTCCCATTCCCTCTTGTCCTAACATTGGATGCCATTGAGAAGAGCCTGGCTCTCTCCTCCTGACACTCACNTTCCAAGCTGCAAACTCATTTCCTTGAGTTTTCCTTACAGTCTAACAGGAGCCTACTTTGAAATGTCTTTGGAGAAGTTTACTACTTGCAGGATAGCTTTCCTGCTTTATTTACTTTCTACTTTCTTCTAGGCAAGCTGAAAACATGATTGAGGCAGAGCGGCCATCGGTAAGTACTGTCTTGGTCCTCTTTTGTACATGAATTGCAGTAGGGAGAGGAGGAGCATCACATCTAGGGAATCCTACAGCAGGAAACCATTTGTAGCCACAAGGTAGCTGCTTTAGCATAAATTCCCACATTCTTTCTCATCAAGATACTTCTGTTAACACTTGGCTTGTATACACAACTTTCTGATCAGGTCAGACCAAAAGATTTTGCCAGATTTGAAATCTGCTCCTGGCATAAAGAAGCTTGTGCTAAGAATGGTTTTTGCCTTAATTAATGAAGACTATTCATAGAATCATAGAATGGCCAGGTTGGAAGGGACCCTAAAGATCAGCTAGTTCCAACCTCCCCGGACTGAGCAGGGATGCCAGTCACTAGACCAGGTCACCCAGGGCCACATCCAGCCTGGCCTTGAACACTGCCACGGATGGGGCAGCCACAACCTCTCTTGGCAACCTGTTCCAGTGCCTAACCACTCTCCGGGTAAAGAACTTCCTCATAATCTCTAATCTAAATTTTCCCTATAGAATCATTTACCAGGGGAGGTCTAGCTCTGTGCTCCAAAATATTTGTTTCTGAAATTGGAATCCCATCTAGTAAAGAAAAAAAACAACTTATATTGAAGTACATGCTTTCTGGAAAAAGACCCTAACGATACTCTAATTCAAACTAGCATCTGTGACAAGCCCTAACTTTTCATACTAGGGTTTTACACCTCTTTGTCGGAATATAGTAGGGTGAACAATACAATTAGTCCTGAAAAAATAAAAGAAATTCTCTTGCACAGAACCAGGCTCCATCAAACCTTGCTCAGAAGTGTTCCACCTTCATTTGCTGTCATGATAACAGTAACTGTCCACATCTGGTGGAATTTAATTGCCACTTCAGATTTACGTCAGGTTACAGAAGTCTAATCTCAACTGCACTGATGCATTGGAAAAAAGAATAGCTAGAGCTAAAGGTACAACAGAGATTTTTCTCAAGCAAAGCCCCAGAGGAGATGGGACACTGTTTTGTTATGATTTCTGCTATTTCTGTCCTTCAGTATTCAATTCAATTTCATAGTATTTTCCCTTTCTGGGAGATGTGAAAACTATGAATACCAGAAAAGGGTAAAAAAATTGTATGAATATAGGAACGGGGAAAATAAAAGTGAGACAGGGCAAGAGAAAAAAAATAAAACTTCACCGCCAGCTCTGCATAATCTCAGTAAAATCTATAATTCTGTTAAAAACCCCACTTTTTATTGTTATTATTGTGTCTTTTTATACAGAAGAAGAAAAAGGGCAAGGTGGGTACTTGTGCAATGTGCTGAGTGCCAGCAAGGCAAAGAGCATGTGCACTGCATGCAGCACGAGTGGAGTTCCTTGGTATCATGATTTCCCTGCATCTGGAAACTGATGTAGCTAATGAAGGGCACTGGATAAGAAACCATTTGCCAGCAGCATAGATTCCATCTTCATATGCTAAATGCTAATTAAATAGCTTCACAAAAGCTTCCTTCCTGCCCCTCCACAGGCACCCCAACACTCCTTTTGAGGGAAAGGCTCTCCTTCTCCAGACATGAGCCCTCACAGCTGCTTTCCGTGACCTAATGCAACACTCCAATCTTGTAGCAGCTTTCCCTGTTTTAAATGCAGTAAAACAAGAACAATTGCACTTAGCTGCTTACAGCTGAATGCTTCAAGAATTAATAGAGAGAAAGAATATATGCTTTGCATGGCTAATAACTCCTACACAAATACTCCTTCCCTGTGTAGGTTCTAGATTCTGTTTTCACTGCTACTGATCGAGAGGGACAAGTTCATCAGCTTAACAGAGTATCAAGAATCTGGGAAGATTATTTTGCTTGAAAAACATACAAAAACCAAAAGACACAAAACACTCCAAAACAAAACTAACAAAAAAAGGAAACCCAAAAACCTACCCACCCACAAAAAAAACCCCAAATCCAAACCAAAAACCCACCACACATTTAATTGATCACTTGCTTTCTGAAAAGCAAAGCTAGAAGCTGGAGATTGCACTACTTTACAGAAAGACTTCTGCAGCTTTTTTAGCACAAGGAGAACAGTAACTTTGGAAATTCCTCCACTTATTTGTTCTGTTTGTTTTTTTTTCCTCCTCTTTCCTTTCTTTCCTTCCCAGCTCTGGCTTCTCTGGTCATGCTGTCAGAGGCAGGAGCTGCTGCTGCATGTGCTTTACCACAGAATGGTTATTGCCAAATATTTTCCCTTCCACGACTTATTGGGTAATTTCTATTTTCTCTTTTGCTCTTCCTTCTTCCAGCCTATCATCTTTGTTTCTGACAGAGCAAACAGCAACAAGGAGCTGACAGCAGATGAAGATGGTGGCAAAGATGGTGAAAAACCCCATGTAGATGAGAAAAAGGTTTCTGCAGCAAGTGGCAGAGGGTGAAATAGGCCTTGGGCTGGTCAGCATGCAAGAGTGGCTGGGGAAAGCACAGGGAACAGGATGTGGAAGTGTCCTAAGATACTTCACAGCTTTTCATCAAATATTAGCATAACTTGCATCTAATTTATGTGGATCTTATGAGCATGAGCAAACACACACTATCCTTTCAGTTCTTTAACACCTTTGCTGGTGTTAAACCTTCAACACATTTCCAGGTTGCTCTCTCACAGAAGGATTCTGGCTAGGAGATATCCCTTCCTCATGAGTAGTCCACTGAGCAATCTACTCTTGCTCTGCCCCCTGAGGTGGTACCGTCACAAATTGTACCTAAGGTGCTTAGGAGTTCTTGGCAATGATCACAGCCTCTCCCCATTACAAATTACATATTCCTACAGCATTCCCTGCTGGCCAGAGAGAAAAAGGAGTAAACCCAGGAGCTCCTGCACCCCTCCTCTTTTCTCTCACTGCCAGAGAGAAAGGAAAACAGGGGAGCAATTTGGAGTTTCTGCCTGCAGGTGAATGAGGGATGTGAGATACAACACCCAGATCCTGTACCCAGGCTCAAGGCATCTAGTGGCATGGCTTGAGTGCCAACATACAGGGAGCATACTGCTCTACACCCTGACTGCCAGAACATGTGGGTGGCAAAGTAGGAACCAATCTTAACTTTCCTCTGCATTTAGACAAAAATAACGGGGAGGGGGGATCACTTTTTTTTTACGCATAATTCCTGTAATTTAATATTGTAGGATTAAATATAGTTTCCTTTTTCAATATCAGCCTCAGAGATCAGGCTTGCTCTTTGCATGTGCCTGAGAAAGCTTCCCTTGCATCCTTTTCCTCTGTCTTGTGCTGCTTGTCTCCAGCAAGCCTCCCCCTCGTTCATTACAGGTAGTTCTCAAACTTGAGTCCCTCTGATCGATTCATAGCCTACACAGCAGCTACAGAGCACACATGCATCTTCTGCTCCAAGCTTCTCCTTTGCAATGTTTTGAAACAAAAAAAAATTAGAAGATTAACTCATTCAGTGAAAGGAAATGATTAGGCTCCTTTAAAAAGGAAGGAGAGCAGTGGGATGAAGTTAAATACTCAAATGTGTTCCTTGGCAAAGCTGCTAACTAAAAAAAGGGAGGAAAGGAAGGGGAGGACCATACATTCCCTCCAAAGACTTCCAAATTCACAGGGTGAGGGAGCCATCCAGACTCTTTCCCTTCCCTGCTGGGCTAAGGATGTGTCTCTTTCTTGTCTCTTTCCAGCGTCCTTCAACCAAAACCCGTGAGAGGACTGAAGAGGAAAATCAGTTCAGGAACATTTTCCGACAGATTGCAGGGGATGTGAGTATGCCACCCATCCCTGCCTCTGCCATCAAAGAAGCCTAGCCCAAACAGCACCCACATCAGCTGCTTCACAAATTCAGAAACACTAGATTTTAAAATTTTCTTTGACTCTCCTTCTGTCAAATTTCCTTTGAGATCTGAAGCTAAGCAGAATCAAATCAAAATCCAATTAAGTATAGACCTATCATATATATACAGAAGCTATTCCCACGGTGTAGGAGGGAGCCTTATTTGAATTCAGACTTTTACTTCTATCACTACTACAAGAGGCTGTTTTGCATAGCATAAATAAACTATTTAGAAAGGCAATGCCCACCAGTATATGCCTAAGGAGGGAAGCTAAAAGTAAAAACAGATCAAATAAATGCATAAATCAAGAGGCTGCAAATAGGTTACAAGGCTTTTCATATTTTGCTTTTTGGTTTACACAGTAGCTTGACATTCCCAGTCATTCTTCTAGTTGTAGTTCAATCAACTCTACATGGTAACTTTAGATCTATCTTGTCCTGCAGCCTCAAGAAAGATTTGGACTAACGATCTCTTGTTTGAACCACATATGTACCATCCTGAAAAGTGGCCAAAGACTCTACTTTCAAGCATATCCATTCATAAAATGATCTGCTTCATCAGGAACATTGTAATTAATAATATTCTCACTACATTTCCCACCAGGACATGGAGATCAATGCTGAAGAACTCAGGAACGTTCTCAATAATGTTGTAAAAAAACGTGAGTTTAAGCATATTTTTCGGTAACTCTGGCCAAAGAAATCTGTGATACAACACAACCCTCCACCCACGAGTTGCACTCTGAAAATTATTTATGGTTTCAAACTCACAGATTTCCTAGTGACACTTCCATGGACTTCACATCCAAGACTTCAAGTGAGCTGAACTTTTATTAAAGAAACTCTCTACAAGTGAGAGAGCAATGAGCAAATGTTCATTGGAAGCACCACACAGCACAGTCTAGTGTTTCTAGCAGTTTGCAATTACCCTTAAAAAAACCCAAAACACAGTTCTAATGAAGAGGCAGATCTTTCTCCCTGTTTTGCAAACAATAACCTACAGACCTGTAGTTACCTAGAAGTTGAGAGTTTTCCAGAAGTTTTTACTGTATATAAAAGTAAAAAAACAGCAATCTCTAATTCAGAAGGAATAACAAGCAATATAACATTACTTAGCATCTTTCCAGATTTCTCTAACACCCCTTTCTTAGTGGGTAAAGGAAGAAACTTCAGTTTCTACTTTGAGTAGTTACACCTAAGAGGAAGAAGTACTTCCTGAATGTGAATGATCTGTTTTCACCTTGGGTCATTTATTTCAGATAAGGACCTAAGGACAGAAGGATTTGAACTGGAATCCTGCCGCAGCATGATTGCATTAATGGATGTATCCTTTTCTGGTGGAAGAGGAGTGCTTGATACCACACTAGTCCACTTACTTTGTATTTCACACCCCCACCCAAACACCCACCCACCCAACTTAGTAAGCCAGGGAAGTAGAACAGTACATTATAGTCCATAGTCAGCATTCCTGGCTTGGCACACCTTAAGCCCAGTTATCACAGTATCACAGTATGTTAGGGGTTGGAAGGGACCTAGAAAGATCATCTAGTGCAACCCCTCTGCCAGAGCAGGATCACCTAGACAAGGTCACACAGGAATGTGTCCAGGCAGCTCTGCAATGTCTCTAGACAAGGAGACTCCACAGCCTCCTGGGCAGCCTGGTCCAGTGCTCTGGCACCNCAGCTCCCTATCCTTCTGGAGCTGGGGGGCCCAGAACTGGACACAGTATTCCAGTAATTCCTTGGGGCCTCCCCAGGGCAGAGTAGAGGGGAGAATAACCTCTCTGAATCTGCTGGCCATGCTCCTCTTCATGCATCCTAGGATGCCATTGGCCCTCTTGACCACAAGGGCACATTGCTGACTCATGGGCATCCTCCTAGCCACCAGCACTCCTAGAGCTTTTTCCCCAGGGCTGTTCTCCAACAGATCAGTTCCCAGCCTGTACTGATCCATGGGGTTGTTCTTTCCCAGATGCAGTACTTTACACTTACCCTTGTTAAATTGCATCAAGTTTCTCCCTGCCCGTCTCTCTAGCCTATCTCAACAGTAGCACAGCTGGAAGATGAAAATGTCCCAAAAGAAAACTACATGCTAGGTCAGTCAGTACAATACCCTTCCTTAGGTACCAGCAACTAGCCAGCCCACGTACTACAGCAACTCAATATTCTTGTCCACAAACTTACTATATTTCTCTCATCTTCAAGTTTATAATGTATTATATACAGCCTACTGTGTGCTTAGGATGGAGCACATACAGAAATCACCTCAGAGCAAGTATAATAAAACACATAACAAGATGACATATGGAGTTACCTCTGACACAACATCACTCAGTTGCCCTCTTGGACATAAAACATGATCTTGAAAAAACACAAGCACATTCAAGCACAGCCAGAACAAAAATGTAACTACAACCCAGAGCCATAATGGTTGGAGCCTAAACACATTTTCATAAATGGCTTTAGTCAGTATTTTACTTAGTTCTCAACTCATTTTAAGCAAGGCAGAAAGAGCTTCACTCTAGGGTAAAGCTCAGTTATCTTTAAACTGTTGAGCTTCACATTGGAGGTATGTGGAAAGAGCCCACTAAACCATCCAGCTCATGTACTTCATAACTTGTACTTTATACTTGCTCCAGGAGCAAGGCTCTCTCCTGTACCAGATATTTGCTTCTACAAAAAAAAGCACAAACAACACTCCATACTCCTGAAACAAAATACCATGCACAATAACAAAATGTCCACAAATATATTACTGCACAGCTCTTAATGACAAGGAAATCCTGACCTCAGCTTCACATTCATCCCTTCACCGGTAGTTGCAGACTTTAATTAATTTTCTCATTAAAATATTGTGGGGTTTTTTACCTTAACGTTGGCATCACAGACAGATGGCTCAGGGAAGATAAACTTTGACGAGTTTCGGCATCTCTGGGACAAGATTAAAAGCTGGCAGGTATTGCTGAAATCCACAGTGCTGTTCTTCACAGCTGCACCAGCACAAAAGCTTGTGTAGGAAAACTGGAACTCTCTATATACATTACAACAAAAAGCTAAAACAAATTTCAAATCACCTTCTAAAAAGCAAAGTAATGCCTCTCCTCATCCTGCACACAGCCTAAGCAAACAATCTGAATAGCTGAACCTCCAGCACTCATATAAAGACTTCCCCTATAAGAACAGCACAGAGGCATCCCAAGTGGAGGAGGATGATGGGAATTAGACTCAGGCTTCATAAATTGCTTAATTAGGACAATCAAGGAGAACAATTAACACAAGGAGAATGATTAACACAATAAACTCAAGTCAAACAAGGAGAGTCTCTAAGGGAGAGCCTTTTGCTCCTTATGGCATGGATCCTAAATGATTTTATTTTGTGACTGTGAAGAGCTCTGTGCTAACAACCCAGGCTGCCCTAGCAGCAGCAATGTAAAGCAAACAGCAAAAGCCTCCAAGTGCCTGAGGCATGCATCCCAGACTTAGTCAGGGGAAACACTGAACATTATTAGTACAGTTATTTCTGTTGGTATTTTTTTTTCTTTTTCCAGAAAATTTTCAAGCGTTATGACACAGATCATTCGGGAACCATTAACAGCTACGAGATGCGCAATGCAGTCAACAATGCAGGTACTGCCCCCAGTGCCCAACAACCTCAAGAAACCTTCTTTTGTTTACTGTGTCACAGGGTGACAGGCACAGTCTGAAAATCACTTGGGGTCTTCTGTGGCCCCTGGTGCGATAACTGTGCCGACAGCAGAGGGAGCATTAAACTCATTGCCCATGGGAAAGTGTGGGGAGTGATACCCAGGTTCCTAGAATCCTTGTATGGGTAGGATGTGCTCATTAGCCTTCTGGCAGTCATCCTAGGAGAGGGACAACTCTGATTCTTTACAATAAGGGTGACAGAGCACTGGAACAGGCTGCCCAGGAGGGCTGTGGAGTCTCCTTCTCTGGAGACATTCAAGACCCGCCTGGACACATTCCTGTGTGAACTTGTCTAGGTGATCCTGCTCTGGCAGGGGGGTTGGACTAGATGATCTTTCTAGGTCCCTTCCAACCCCTGACATACTGTGATACTGTGATTCCAAACCCGGGCAGATGGAGCTCGTTTAGCCCTGGAAGGCCTTCCATCTAAGAGAAGGACACTCTAACAAAACCTACGTCCTAAGGACGTCCAAGCTTGCTAGGCCCTGGCAGATGAACCTTAGGACTAAAGGGTGGGTCCAGCTCTGTGCATGCTGTGTCTCACCTAAAAAAAATCCATAGCGCAGGCTCGAGGGTGCTATCCGCTATCCTCTTTTTATCAGCACGCTTGGAAAAGGTGCTGATGAGTAGCATGGGTTGACCCCTCCCTGGATCTTCGTTCGCAAAGCCTAGCCATACATACACAGTGTGAGATCAGGAATACAGTGCTGCCTTTTAAAGACAGACCCTAGAGAAATTAAAAAGTCTTCCCCGCACCCCCGACAGAGTTTCTCAAATATCCAAACAGCAAGCTTTGTATGTCTTGCCAATGAGATAGATCTCTTCGGCTCTTTAAGTTTTCCAAGGAGTGATGGTCTGTTGTTTTAAGGATCACCCACTTGGGGTCCTGTTGTCCAGGGGGACCAGAGAGTGCTGAAGACATTTGCTCTCATTTAAGCTGTGTATTCTTTGTTTAAGTAACAAGCAAAGAACAGTGGTAAACCTTAAACCCAAGTGCACAGGCACAGAAACTGAGGGGAAGCAGGTCAATGCCCAAGTTTGCACCAGAGGAAACTGGATGGACATTTCTTGAGTCCTGCTAGTGTTTCTTAGGCATTAAACTTAGTCTCCTCTCCTACCTGCATAGTGAGAATAAACTACTTTTGCAAAACTTGTATTTAATGAATTTTGTCCTGCAAAGAAAGGCTTTTGACTTTTCTTGCTTCGTGTCTCAAACACACTGGTGTGCTGCTTCTCCTGGACAGCAGGCCTCCCGGAGCAAAGGTCTTCACCAGTTCTCTAAGGGAGCAAGGTGACTTCTTTAATCAGAGAATCTGTAGTATCACTATAAACCTAGATGAGATAATTTCAGTGACACTTCAAAAAAAAAAAGTAAAAATCTCCTGCCCTGACTTTAGAACTAAAAACCCATTTTACAATAAGACATTTTACAGCATGGTTGCTGTGCATGGCCTTGCATTTAGCCAACAGCCAGCAGTACCCAAATCCCAACAGACCCTTCACAAAGTGTGGCAGCAGTCAGTGCCACAATTCATTAACACCACACTAAGCTGTTCCTTATCTATTTTTTGACCATAGTGTAATTGTGTTTTTGTAGCAATTTCCTCCTGTGTTTCTGTTATCCAGATTTTATTGCTTTGCTCTTACCACACTCAGCTAAGCTGCAGACTCTTTGGTGTAAACCTCTTCAGATTTAGAGCGTGAGGTAACTTCAATTTGTAACTCCCAATTTGTAACTTCAAAATCTTAAAATTGTTTAGGTGGCTAAGGGCTTTTAAGATCATTAAGTCCAGCTGTTAACCCAGCACTGTCAAGTCCACCACTAAACCATATCCTTAAGTGCACATCTATACATCTTTTTTTAATACCTCCAGGGATGGTGACTCCACCACTTCCCTGGGCAGCCTGTTCCAGTGCCTGACTACACTTTTGGTGAAGAAATTTTTTCCTAAATCCAATTTAAACCTTCTCTGGTGCAACTTGAGGCCATTTCCTCTTGTCCTATTGCTTGTTACTTGGGAGAATAGATGATCCTCCACCTCGCTACAACCTCCTTTCAGGTAGTTGTAGAGAGAGATAAGGTTCACCCTGAGCCTCCTTTTCTCCAGACTAAACAACCTGTTCCCTCAGCCACTTCTCAGAAGACTTCTGCTCTAGACCCTTCAACAGCTTTGGTGCCCTTCTTTGGACATGCTCCTGCACCTCAATGTCTCTCTTGTAGCGAGGGGCCCAAAACTGAACAGAGTATTTGAGATGTGGCCTCACCAGTGCTGAGTGGAGGGGACCATCACAGTCCCTAGTCCTGCTGACCACACCATTTCTGATATAAGAAAAAAAGCAACTGGACACAGGGAAGCTTTACTTCATTTTATTTAGTGGCTGCAGCAGTACCCTCCAGCCTCTGAGCCTCAGATGGGCCTGCCAAAACCCTATGGCCAAACCCCTCCTGGGGATGCCTGACTGGCACCAGTGCTTCCCCCCCAGGCTGCAGCCCAAATGTGCCCCCATGTATGGTCCTCTGCAGGGTTTCGGCTGAACAACCAGCTCTACGACATCATCACCATGCGCTACGCAGACAAGAACATGAACATTGACTTCGACAGCTTCATCTGCTGCTTTGTGCGCCTGGACGCCATGTTCAGTGAGTGGCTGCCCTCATCCCGTCCTCAACCCCAAAACACGTTGTCCTACTCAAAGCACAGGCACAGTCTGAAAATCACTTGGGGTCTTCTGTGGCCCCTNCTGATACTGAATTTTCCCTGTATTTTTGTTTTCTTGCTTTAGGGGCATTCCATGCCTTTGATAAAGATGGAGATGGCATCATTAAGCTCAATGTCCTGGAGGTAAAGTGCTTTACACCAGTATTTCTCACACAATATTACAATATTTATTTTTAATCATATTATTCATTGCACGTGTTCTCAAGGGAGCCCATGAATATTGTTCTGAAACTGTCATCCAATTGGTGAAAGGCTGCAAAACCTCCTGCTACCAATTTTACATGGAAAACATCTCTGATCTGCCAGCACCAGCTGCTCTGTAACACTCCAGCTGGTGCTGAAGGGCACAGCTGCAGATGCTTCCTATCATCTTTAAAGTGCTTCAAAACCTTTTTTTAATGAGGCAATTTAAGTCAGACATACTGATAATGGTATTAACTGATAATAGGAGTATAACTGTAGTGAAAGGACAAGGGGCAATGGTTTTAAATTAGAGAAGAGTAGATTTAAACTGGACATTAGAAAGAAGTTCCTCACCACAAGGGTGGTGGAACACTGGACCAGGTTGCCCAGGGAGGTGGTTGAGTTCCCATCCCTGGAGGCATTCAAGGTGAGGCTTGCCAGGGCCCTGGGCAAGCTGATCTAGTTGGGGATGTCCCTGCCCACTGCAGGGGGTTTGGACTAGATGAGCTCCAGAGGTCCCTTCCAACCCAAACCATTCTAGGATTCTATGTTTCTATGAACATGGTTCTTTACCTTTTAAAAATCTTACTAAGACAACCTAGAAAGTTTCAACCTAAGCATGTCTTCTGCTCGGGAGACCATAAAAAACCCCAACTCTTCACTTTTTGCAAGGGAAGGAGGAATAGGAGTAAGAAACCTAAGACAAAATTCCCCACTGCCACTGTCCTTCATACCAAGTGTCGGCAAGCAGCTGCCTTCCAGCCAGAGATGGTGGTGCCTCAATAGAATTTGTTGGAGGATGCCAACAAGTCTTCCATCCTTTAATTCTATCTCTTCTTTCAGTGGCTGCAGCTCACAATGTATGCGTAACACTGAAGCCAGGGGCCACCTTCGTCGAGGATGCACTCAAGGCTTCACTTTTGAGTATGAGCTCTATTCATCACCAAGCGCAAACAAGAGCATTTCCTAGTTACAACAGTACACAGCAAGAAGCTCTACTCCAGGAGGCAGAGCAGTGTGTCTACCCTGTAACTGCTTTTATAACTGTCTGACATTTTCCTTTGGGCAACAAGGGTTAATTTACTGATGACTGAATTAAGCTTTCTCTGCATGGTAAAGAGCTGGAGCGTGCATTGTTGTGTTCACTGTAACTGACTTCAAAAGAGTATGAAAATCCTAAAGTTTAAAGGAGAATAACTCTTATTTAGATAAATTCAACTTTTGTTTTAAGCCAAATCACATTTTTAAGATGACTGGCACATAGGGAGCCATCGGTTCCAGCCATACATTATCTCCACTATGCTATTACCTTTCACACACACACAAAAAATATGGCAGAGATGCTCAGGATGGTCAGAGAATAAACAAAACATACCAGTCAAGAGATCAAAATCAGGATTTTGGATTGACAACTCAAAACTGGTCCATTAAGTCCTGGTGAGTGAACTACCAACAGCTCTAGAGAGCCTCCCTTTGCAATGGGCCATGAAGCCAGGGAGTCAGTATGTCACCTTGGAGGCACAGTTTCATTTTCCCAGCAGAACAACTAGGTCTGAGATTCCTGCACACTGGAAGCAAAAACTTGCAACATCCCTGCCAGTGCTGGAGCTTCAAAGTGGCCTATTTTTATCCAGGCCTCTTAAAAATGTTTAAAAATCCAAAACAAAGCCAAGTTCTACCAAATTCTGTGAAAGAATCGCTGTTCAAAACAAAGAAGAATCAGACTGACAAGCCATACCAATATAAAGAACTTTTATTTTTTCTTTTTTTTTTTCTTTTGCTGTGTAAAGTTTTGTTACTACACTCACAGCTTTGCACCAAAGTGAAAGAAGAAAACCAAAGTCAATCTGTGCACGTTATACACAGCTTACATTGTTATATATTCAATCATATTGGTTTATCCATTTCCATTCTTCAAAAAGACTGTTTAACACTTAAAGCAAAATGAAATTTGAGGAGTTGGTAGGTGCATATGACAGGATATATACCCACACAGTTTGCTCTTTCACTATGAAATATTTTACAAACAGTAACTGAACAATTTCCTTATCCTTCCTCACACATTCTGCAAGTCTGGACAACTTTGTTTGAATGAAAGTACCATGCAAGCCTGAAAACCAAGATTCATCTGTATCTGTGTGTTGAAATAAGAGAAAAAAAATATTTTCTCAACACCACATTTTTTTTTTCTGGGAACCTGCAGTTTGAGTTTTCAGTAATCCTTTACCTTGATCCAGCTCTACTGTACAGTTGGAGAAGTTGCATTAAGAACTGCACTACTTCAAACTCATCACACAGCCAAACTCCTGCTATTTTGCAGAAATCAGTTCATGTGCTGATAATGTGTTTTAGGTCTGCAATCCACACATAAGTGACACAAGGCAAGCAGAAGCTGGGATATATAATGCATCTTTGTACCAATGGATGCAGCAGTTTTCCCTCTGGCCCCTTCCATATTCAGAAGCAGCAGCGTTAGGTCACAGAGTATTTTGCACTGCTAGGTAGCTGTTATTTTTCCCTAAGATTTGAAGGAGAAAGGAACAACCAATACAGACCAGCCCTAGCATTGTCTTATTCAATTCATATGATGCTATCAGGACTGGGGTAGGTTAAAGCTTTCCAGAACATGTGAACCTCAAGGTATCATTTTATGCTACTCACACCCTCCTGCTGGAGCTTGGTCAGGGCTTGTCATGCCTAAGGAACAAGTTCTCATGTTGCTGAAGAGAAAGCTCTAACTGGGTTCAGTAGCACATGGCTCAATCTTCATATCAAAAGAGCACACAATGCCTCTGAGCACTTTCTGTCTACTGAGGAGGCTCAGAACTGAGCAGGCCCAATGTGAGTCCTACTAAGAGGAAAATGGTAGCTTGCCCCTCAAAGGGTCTGCCATGTGTAGTCAGCCATATAGCAAGTTCAGAGCTCATTTGATAAAGCACAGCTAACCACAACAGAAACCCTCACTCTACTCAGTCTTCCACCCACAACTGTTAACTTGCATTAACAATAAAAAAAACCCAAACCAAACCAACCAACCAAAAAAAAAAAACCAGACAAGAAACACAGTTCTGAAGCAAGCTTTGGATTCACAGTACTGCTTTTCATGCAAATATTTCTCTGCTAAATTTCACAGTCTGCCTTTCCAAAGTTATTACACTCTTCCACTGCAGGTACATCAGGAGGCAAAATGTGCAAGACTGGAGAGACAAAGCCAATACTTTAGTTTGGCATCTCTCTTCTGCAAATACTGGGCAGTAAGTTGAATGGCCAGTAGTGAAAGCTGCCCTGGATTCCAGCTAAGCAAACAGGAAAGCTCCCCACAGAATTCCAGAGAAGCTTGGGGATTTCCACAGCTGCAGAACTTCATAGCTAATCCTTTTAAGATATCCTCAGGCCAAAGGAGCACAGCATTTTCCTCTGAATCCCTCAGCAATTTTTAAAATTGTTTTTCATTTATGAAGCAAAATTTTATAGACACTCATGCAGCTCAGCTGTCTTCCTACTTCTTATCCATTTTAAGATTCTTACAATAGATCTGAAATTCCTTACAAAGCAGCAAGACACCACTGCTAAAGCTAATTTCAGAACTCCAGACTTTTCAGGAGAACTGTTTCCAAGGACAGATAAGGAAATATAACAGACTACAAGAAAAGGAAGTCTGCTTTCACCAACTAGAAAAGATAAACCCAACATGCAATCAGGAATGCAAATACAGTATAATAACTGTGTTTGTTGCAACACCTAGTAAGAAAGATCTTTACATGTTCCTGAAAACAGCTGGAGGAACATGAAGCATCACAGGGAAGAAGTAACAAAATCTACTCTGAACACACCATTTTTCAGACCACTGCAATCACTCCACATGCTTGTCCTCAGGACACTCACCTCCACACCTTCACTTCAAGCATGGTCCATGAAGGACAGCTTGAGACACGCACATTGTTTGTGCCACGCTTTTACATGCTCCTTCATTGTGATTCCAAAAAACACCTCAGAACTCTTGACTATCAGTAATTCTGGAAATGGTTTAAGTATTATGCAGTCTTCTGCTTTTAGACCATGTAAAAAACAGTCTCAGAGACCGAAGAGCAACCCAGCCTGCATCAGAAGACATGTACACTGCTCAGAGATTTCTCTGAACTTGATTCTCTCTTGGATTGCTTCATCCACAGACCACAGAAAGAAAGAAAGAATAAAAAAAAAAACAAAAACAAAAACAACCCCAAAACCATGAAAAACCCAACCAAAACCCAAAATCACACACGCACACCCCAAAACCACAAAAACACCCTCAAAACAGCCTGGGGTTTGAGCCACTTACTGGGTTTTTTTCCTGTCCACAGACAGCTTAATAAAAAACCCCCCCAAAAAATCACCACAAAAACATCTGAATCTCAGAGATTCCCATGTCTTTGAAGTAGGATGCCCTTTGCTACTTCATCTCATTACTATTTTACTCCTGTCTCTCATTAAAAAATCATCAATGTCAAGCAACTACAGAGAAATGATGCTTGTCTGCTAAGATAATACAAAAATAGTGTTCTGCAGTGAAAGCCCTGAAGTTCCTTGATTTGATGGCAGTGGAACACATCCATGGGCTTTCCTCAGTCACTTTCTTGGCCTAAAAATGTCTCTTTATAGTCAAAGAATGAGGCTATAAAATATGTTTCATCTATGGTTGGCATACCAAGCCTCAAAGTAGTGGTGAAAGAGATGCCTAGTAAAAATAGTACATTTGTTTTGTTTGAAAAGTACTAGATTCATTTATAAGCTGTTTTGACACTGAGCTCTCTTTAGGTTTTGTTACAGTTTAAGGAAACTTCTGCTTTTTTTTTTTTATACTGGGCAGTAAGTTAGGCATAAGTGAACACGAAGCTCCTTGGTAGATTAGTCTTCTGGTTTACGAGCTCTCTGTGCTAAGCTAGTGTCATTGTGGATCACAACTGCAGGTGAAGCTTTGCACCTCAAGGGACACCTACAGAGCAAGGTGTTGAAACAGGACACTGGAGAAACAGTCTTTCTCTCTACACTGGCTTCTCTGTGGTACATGTCACTTCCAGAGGTGACAATGCATTTTGTATCTTCAGCTTCTGCTTGAGAACTTTCGACTTTCAAATCCTGCTCCATTCTTTCCAGTTGAGTTTTTGTGACCTTGATAGAGCCCAACCCAATTAAAACAGTACAAAACAGAAACAAAACACTACCTATAAGGAGATGCACTTAGGCAGTGTCTTTGCATTTCTCTTGGTTTGCTATGTCACAAAGATACGGGATTGCAAAGCTTAGTCACTAAGATTCCAAATAGAATCAGGAATCCAGTCACAGTGTTGTACCAAGATAGCAGTGGTTATGCTGGTATTTAACTACAACAAAAGCCAACATCACTTCCTTCCTTCCTGTACATAGAGACCTATATTTAAACAGCCTAGGACTGCAAAGCATGTGAGTGGAGCCACTGTTGTGGCTGTTTGGCTGCTACTGGCTACCCCTCTGCTGCTACCTCTCAAGAAAGAATTGCTTTCCTTCAAATAAACAAAATACCTCAGGAGGTACAATTTTTGGGACAAGCTGTCACTGTGTATTTTGTGTCAGTTGGAGCAACTTTTACACAAGGAATAAAAATATAAAATAAGTTACAATTAACATTAAACAAAAATTTTCATTTATTCCAGTTCTTCATAAAATACCTTTTCTTTTTATGAAGAAAGTCCAAATGTACACTGGATATTCAGGTCACACTGTTAAGAGTTTGTGATATCCTGGTTTGCAGAAATGTATTAAAATCAGCTAAAAAAAATGGATACAACATAAAACCAGACATGTCTTAAACACTTAACAGGCTTCAAGCTGAGTTTGTAAACACCAGCACCTGGTGTAATCTAAGTTCTCAACACCCCTCTGGAATTCTCAAAGACTCTCAGACTAGCTTCTTAAGAAGAAAAAAAACAACAAGAAGAAAACCCAAAGAAACAAACAAACAACAAAAAACTAAGGCAGACAAGAGGAAGGAATATTCTTATCTGTCAATTAATTAAAAACTTGCAACAATCTTCTTTTTGGGTCATGTCTTAACTGACCAGCCTAGGGAGTGCAGCACACCCTGCAGTCTCTGCAGCAAGGCATTTCAGCTCCATCCCATTTTTGCATTCCAAGTGGGGATACAAAAAGGAAAGACTGGAGTAAGAAATCAATGTTATCTGGAATAATTCTGACATATAAAATTACTTCCCAATGTGGGAGATGAAAAGCTTCATGAGTCAATCCTGCTGTCATCCTCAGCATGTCTTTCAATGTGTCCTACAGCATCCTACAAAAGATCCAGAGAAGTCAGTTAATAATAACAGTAATAATAATTTTTTTTTTAAAAAAATCATAAAAAACCCCCAAAACATTGCAAAAGATTCTTGAAGCCTCAAATGAAAGTGACACTGAAGAAAAAAAACTAAACCCACAATGCCAAGCTGTCAAATCAAATACATAAAAGCTCACATCTCACAAGATTCAAGGCAAACAAACCCCATCATATCCAAAGCTAGTGCTTAAAGAGAAAGTAAAGATTCTGTTTCTGTTTCTTAGTTCTCAAAGAAACCTCCTTCTATTGTATATTTTGAAAAGTATTCATCAGGAAGGCAGTTTGTATTGCCAAGGAGTAAGATGTGGATTTTACCACTCCATAGGAAACAACCCCTCCTCCACCCCCACCCCCTAACCCTTTCCACGTCAGTGAATTCAACTTCCATGCTTCCTTCAATTTTTCCCTATCTGTGCTAACACTTACTCAGAAATTTATCTACTACTTATTTAAAGATTGTTAGCAAAACCAATCCAGTGTAAAAAAATAAGGAGCATCATGATCCACAACAATGAAGAGAGGTCATAGCTAGGCTTCGTGAATGCAGCTCTGGGGAGGGCTCCATCCACGCTCTTCCCAAGCGCTTTTTCCAAGTGCTGATGGCTGCAAAGGCCAATGCAGGACAGACAAGAGAGGTTGCAAAAGGCACAGCAGAAGGACTCCTCAGGAGGTAGAACCTGCANCGCTGCCTGGACTGATTTAAGTTCTGAATCGCCAATGATGATATGAGGATGATGAAAAACTTCCTGAGGTGCAGGTTGATATAAAACTTCTGTTTTCTTTAAGCTAACTTCCAGCCCCAAAAGCTCAGCAGTGGCTGCAAAGCAGGACGTTAAACGCTGCAGAGCTACTTCTGTATGGGCAACAAGGGCAGCGTCAGCAGCATTAAGCAGCTCCTGGACAAGTTGATCTATAGTCTTAGTATGGACCTTCAAACCCCTTAGGTTAAATAGGCTTCCATCAGCACGATATCTAATGTAGATACCATCCTGGTCATCAAATTCTGCCATGCCCCTTTGGAGCATCATGCTGAAAAAGAGTGTGAATAGAGTTGGTGCAAGAACGCAGCCTCTGCCCGGCGTGGCTGCTGAAGAGAGGTAGTGATGGATAAAAAGAGGATGAAAACCTGTTGGAAGACTGATGTTTGTTCATCTTAAAAATAAGCTTTTCTACAAAAACTTAAAAACATCTTGAGTATACTTATCAGAATGTCTTCTAATATTTCAAGAATTTTACCATTTTGATGTAATATTTTAGGATAAACCTGTTTTAAATTGACCACATCTCAACTTTTCATACTTAGCTGCACTCTTCATCTGTCACAGACTGAACTGAACCCTATTAGCCTTGTATGACTGTGACTATATGCAGTTAAGCCTGTCAAGACCAGAAGAATTTAACCCTTTTTAAGAGAAATAGGATCAAGTTCCACAACTGTGGTGATATAAAGTACTTTGCACTACCAAATACAACCATATTAGTTCAACCCCATACCTGCTTGGACCCTTTCCTGGAAGTAAAGAAAGCATCACAGTTCTTCCAACGACATTTTAGGGTCTGAAAATTTGGGTTGGTATGGTCAGTTAGCAAGTGTTGTTTCAGGTGGTTCACAACTCCAAAGATCAGTGAACATCCATGCCACTGATAAAGAAAACACACCAAAGTAAGTCAGGGAAAAAGAATTTCAGCTAATGCTTCTCTTTCAACTTCACAATGTTATGCCAAGGATCGTTTCCATGTATGCCACTTCCTGTAACTTTTTAATCTTCTTATTCCATTTTCAGTGGTCTCTATTCCTTTAACTACAGCTTTACAGAGATTCTTCCTTCCTTTAGCCAAGCATAGACCATCAGTGAGAATGGCAGGAGGAAGAGAGGAACTAAAGCCTTTAAAATATCTAAGCTTACCTGAGGCAGAGCCATTGGGAATTTAATTAAACATAATTAGCAGAGATTTTCTATGTCATTCAGTGGAAGTTTTTGACTTTAAACAGTTACTTGTCACTACCTAAAAACTGCCAGACAGAAAAATAATTTAAGAAGGTACTGCCAACTTGCCCCAAAGCATACACATATACTAAAGACCATGAAAAATGGAACCAAGGATATATACTTGATTTAAAATGTACATATGTGTTTTAAAAATTAGTGAATTACAATAAATTAAAGGTTGAGCTACCCATGACTGAGCAGTGACCACTCCCAGAAAATCAATCTATAAACTGTAACAAAGGCAGGCTAAAAACATTTTGCTCCTTACCCAGCAACGATAATTCTGCATCAGATTAAGCCTCACAGCTCTTACACTGCCATCATAGCATCCAGTGTAGATCTGTAAAAGAATCACAGAACATTCATGGCTGGAAATGACCTCTCAGATCACCGAGTCCAACCAAAAAAAAAACCCCAAAACAAAACACACACAAAAAAAACCCCAAACAAAACAAACCACACAACCCCAATTCTCACTAGAGAATATCCTGGAGCACCACATCTACACATTTCTTAAACACCTCCAGGGATGGAGACTCAACCACCTCCCTGGGAAGGCTGTTCCAGTGTCTCACCACTCTTTCTCTAAAGAATTTCTTCCTAATATCCAATCAAACACACACACCACTCCCTGTCGCAACTTCATACCATTCCCTCTGGTTCTGTCATTAGTTACTAAGGAGAAGAGGCCAACCCCCACCTCTTTACAAGCTCCTTTCAGGTAGTTGTAGAGGGCAATGAGGAACTCCTCAGCCTCCTCTTCTCCAGACTAAACATGCCCANAACATTAATGGATAAGCAAGCTGAGAATAATAGGGGGGAAAAAAGAGTCAAATTTTGAAGGAGGCTTCAGTGTAGAGTACATTAGATGAAAAACAATTTAAAAAAGTCAACATGCAATGCTTCTCTATTTTAAAATATGGGTCTAATAATTCATGACACTGACAGTGTCATGTGTGTAAAAGTTCACAAAACTTTAAGATGTTACTTTAATGTTACTATCCACTGAAGTGAAAAAAAAATTAGGTGTAAATGTCAAGTTGAATATATTTACAGAACTTAACCAGTTACATGTATATCAAAAAGGGATGGAGAGCAAGTGTGAGGAAGATCATCAGAATTTCAGAAAGAGAAGAACGATGCAGATCCTGAAAAGGAAGGCAAAATAGTATCTTAAAAATCACTTTTGCTAGCTAAATACTTCACAAAAAATTGTCCTTTGGGAAGAAAAGGATATTAGATGCTTGTAATCTCATAAAGAACATCTATCAGTAAAAAAAAAAAAAGTCCTCACATAACATTGAAAGGTTTGCAACCTGAAGATTTCTTTTGGTTTTGTCTCTTAGAAATTCATCACTAGATGAATTCATCTGGTGTGTGTAAGACACTACTACAGAAAAATTATAATCTTCCACAGGTCACTAAGCTTCTCATCTGAACAGATCTTCGATGCTCCAGACTATTGCTGGAGGACAGTTCAAACACTCAGACTGTGGATGAAGTTTTCCTCTAGCATCTGTGTGACTCTCCCAAGTAAAAGCCAAACAGGACTGAAGTTTGAAAAGAGGAAATGTTTTAATGTTTCTAGAGTCTTCAGTGCAATCACTGGAAACAGAACTATTGTTTTAAGACTACAGTAAGCTAGAAGGTAATTTTTTCCCCAGACAACAATATTACATAAACGCAAAGCTGTTACAGCAACTTAATTTTTTGGCTGACATTTTTAAGCTCTTCTTAGTCAGAGAGCAGGTTGATTTCATGATGTGAAATAAACTAAACTGTCTTGTACATGCTGGTGGAAATTACAACCTTTTCTTTGAGAGCAGTGAAAAGAAGGAAGTTACCATGCTTTTATGGATGGTCATACACATGATCATATCCGTGTGGCCTCCATAGACTTGCAAGCGGTCATGTGACTTTAAAGAAACAGAAAGAGACATTTAATAGCATGAAAGTTAATGTATGTTTTTCACAGACTTGCAAATGGCAATGTTTCCAAGAGCAGTTTCCTGGATAGCACTTAAATCCTCTGGTGGATTCCAAACATCAAAGCCACTATGAAAGCCCCCTTTTGCTTATATTACGTCTGTGAGTCTTTTTGTCCAAGTAAGCACTTGGTCTTTCCGCAGGCAAAACTAAGATTTCCCCATTTTCTAAGCTGTAATTGTCTTATGATAACCCAGGTTCCTAAAAAATTATTTAGGTTACAGTCTTTAAAACCCATCTATTCTGGCTGGTGAGACAACTATATATTCTAAGTGACAGAAAAGAAAAGATGGGCCAAAAACCAACGAGTACAAAGATGTTTTCTGTTTGCCTTCAAAATAATTTATTAACACATATAAGGTGCCATTAGTAACTATTTTCTTACCTGTAGTTCATAAACACGAACAAATTTATCCAGACATGCTGTCACCATCACTTTCCCAAGAATATTCACAACTGTTACTGCATGGTTATGGCCTTTATAGATCCGTACCAGCTCTCCAGTCTGCATCAAGAATAAACAAAGGTAAGCAGGTCTTTGGTTGGTTGAGATTTTCATTTGTTTGTTTGCTTTTTAAAAAAACAAACCCAAAACACACAGACACGAAAAAAAACAACCCAACAAAAAAGTTTTTCCTAACTTAGCTAGGGTAGCTAGTTTCAATGCTCACTAATCAAAAAATAGAAACATCCTTTATTAGACTTCCATTTCCTGTAAAGGCACTTCTTGGTCATGATAAAAATACTACTAATCCCTTTGTTTGCTCACATTAACACAGAGCCTCTATGCATTCCACTATGAAGAGTGTTTACCATTCTTTCCATCATTAGATACACATTCCCACCAATCCTGGGACCAGTACTGTGTTATTAGTGCTAGCAGTATTTAGATTGCTAGAAGAATCAGTGAGCAAATTTAACTAAATACACAATTTTTTTTGTCAATTAAAATTTACCTCTGGTAAGTTTCTCAATCCAACTTACTGCCTAACTACATGAATGCTTCTGCAAGTCAAGGGGAAAGATGGTGTAAAAGAGGAAGAGTGGCAGGCTAGAAACAAAGCATTTACTACAGTATAACAACTTTTGAATAGCTAGTTTGGAACACTATGTCCTCAAATTTTCCCTGTGATAAAGAAACTCTTCCAACTTTTTTTATGAGACCTACATGAATGTTGTGGGCATGGACAGATTGATCACTGGAGCCACTGAATACCAGATCATTCACAACCTTCAAGAAAAAAAAAATAATTAAAATTATTTTTGCAACAGATACAGAAATAGGCAAGCAAAACATTAAGACACTGTTCAGTTTATAGTTGTACTGTAGCATTTACTAAATTTGACAGTTCTAACATTGATTCAGAGTATGAAAAAAAGGATGCACCAAGTTCCTTACATAACAGCTAGAAAAAGTTCTATGCTATCCTAATGATGACTTTTGACACTTCACAACTGACATTAGAAGCTGTTAACTTGCAGCCCACAAGGCTAACTCATCCTCCCTATGGACCATTCTCAGGCACAATTCAGAAGGAAGATCAGAGACCAAGCAAACTGAATGCAGAATGCTGCTCTGCATATGCACAGGATGAGCTGTGCAATTACATTCTGGTCATGTAAGAAAGACAGTGCTCCTGACAAGTACTAACTTAGAAAGTAAGCTTAACAGATCCATCATGGATCAAGAAGGGATCAGAGTATGCTGTCATGCAAGCAGGATAGTCCACAGGGCAAAAAAAGGCTATGCCACTGCATCATAGTATCTGAAGTGATAAATTGAAATAAATGACAATAAATGGACATCATCCTCTACCTATTACATAACAGTGGTCACAGCAAAACAGTCAGACAACCTTATGTTCCACCTTGAAATCTAAGGAGCCAGAAACCTTTTAATAAGTATTAGTGATTTTTCTATTAAAAAAGAATACTACTCTAAAGTTACATTTTTTTCCAGTTTCCTCTGAAGTTTGTACAATCAGGGCAGTGAAAACTAGCTTCATCTTTTCCCCAACATTCCCTCTGTTGGCAAACTCACATTTCAATACTCCCTGAGCCTTCTAACACTCCCAACAGTTTTGCTGGGAAGATGAGGCTGAGAAGCTGGCCATGAGCAAACAGTGCATGCTGGCAGCCCAGAAGGCCAATGGCATCCTGGGCTGCAGCAAGAGAAGCGTGGCCAGCAGATCCGGAGAGGTGATTCTGCCACTGCACTCTGCNGCAGCCAGCCAGAGAGAATTTTCCTATCAAATGACTCAGCTTTTGCCGTTTAAAATACAGAAATCTTCCATTTTCTAGCACAATCTTCTCACTATTAGATGAAGAAGAAAAAAGAAAAACATCCTTTTAAGTGTTCCTTGTCAAAAACCTATTTTCAGAGACACTTGCCTTCATGCAGAGTATAGTCTTGCTGTGACCTTCCAGGGTTCTGAGCAGCAGTCCGTTCTGTGCATCTCGCACACTGATGGTGCAGTCGTAGGAGCCTACTACCAATAACTTGCGTGCTCCTTCCTGAGCTGTGGCTAGACAGCTCACTGCTCTAGGGCCATGGCATTCAAAGGTATCCACATGCTTGTTGTTCTGTTGGGAAAGGAAAAGAAAGTGTTTAAGAATTAAAATTTTGCTATGACACTGACTGACACCAAGTCCTTTTCCTGTTGTACTTGTTACAGCATCTGGTTTCAGTTTAGTAACACACCATTTCAGTAGGGGTAAGAGTTGTATTTTGACAATTCAGTTTCCAAATCAAGGAACTATCTCCATAATGTTAGCCTTCCATCTTCTGTCCTTTAAAAAATATTTAATTATTTAGCAAAGGTCCAGTAAATCCTCCTTCCAAATTAGAATAATGAGAAGAAACAGTGTTATGAGAAAAAAAGCAAAACAGGATAAATTTGTAGGGATAAATCTGAGAAATTAGTATAGGATTCCTGAAAAATTATCAGAAAAATAATTTTAAAATAATTTTATTCACTTTTCAGTATGATGGGGACTGGTGATTAAGCCTTTGCCAGAAAAACCATGTGAATGAGTCTTTCTGTAACTGCAAACAGAGCAAGCAAACCCAGCAATACAGTAAAGTCTGTCGTGCTACTTTGATGGACAAGAAAGAAAAAGAGGATTCACAGAATCAACTGTGTCAGAAAACTTTCATGACATGAGTGACAGGCCAGGTTGAATCTTAACTACTGTACTGTTATGTTTCCCTTAAGAGAAAGATAACTGGAGGGATGGGGAGCTGGGACAGATTTGTGCACTGACAAAATAGTAACGAGTGGGGTCCCTCAGGGCTCTGTCTTGGGACCAGTGCTCTTCAATATCTTCATAAACAACCTGGACATAGGTATCAAATGCACCCTCAGCAAGTTTGCAGATGACACGAAGCTGAGTGGTGTGGTTGATACACCAGAAGGGCAGGATGCCATCCAGAGGGATCTGGATAAACTTGAAGAGTGGGCCCAAGAGAATAAAATGAAGTTTAACAAGTCAAAATGCAAGGTCCTGCATTTGGGTAGGAGTAACCCTAGACACGAGTACCGACTGGGTGAAGAGCTCATTGTAAGCAGCAGTGCAGAGAAGGACTTGGGGATCATGATAGATGAAAAGCTGGAGATGAGCCAGCAATGTATATTTGCACCCCAGAGAGCCAACCACATCCTGGGCTGCATCAGGAGAGGCATGAGCAGCAGGTCTAGGGAGATGATTCTGCCTCTCTACTCTGCNATAAAGGACCAAAAGGGGCCAACAGTGACAATTTATGCCAAAATGCTTTCATTACAAATATGCTTACTATTCAAGGGAAAGAATGGAAAGAAACACAAAGTGGAGAGAAACAACAGGCTTTGAGGTGCCAATATTTCAATAAACAAACCTTTATGCTGAAAGTAATCACAGTGCCATTTGCAAGGCCTGCATACAGGATCCGCCAGCGGCTGTGTAAACAGAGCACTCGATCTTCCAATTTAAACTGCTCCATGCGCTCTTTGGTCTGGGAGCAGAAATGAAAAGCTTTAAATACTTCTGAACTGAAAACAACTACAGGAAAAAAGTCTGAAGTGAATGATGATTTTTACCTACAAGCTGCATTTTATTGAAGCAGAGTTGGAGAACACCAGCTGAATGTCTGGTGTCACCCAGCAGTTTGAACCTGGCTTTAATCAACTCGTTCCCATCTCTGATATTTGACTGTACTTCAGCAACCAGTCATAACCCTAAAAGCTTTATTCTAGTCACAACCTCTAATGTATGTAGAAGTTCAGAGTAGAGAGGCAGAGAGAGAGAGAGGCAGAGAGAGAGGTTGGAGGTTGGACAAGCCTTCATATCATTTATCATTTGAAGTCTAGCTTCAGAAGTCTCAGTTTGCTCTTCCACCCACCCTCAGAATAATAGATATGTGTTCTCTCTATAGCTGCTCTACAAAGAGAGCAGTGCCTTCCATAATTTAGAAATAGAGCAAGACAAATAGGATATTTATGACCAAACCACAATCTTGGACTTTGGTGTTCCAAACATTTGGCATCCTGTCATGCTGTACTGCCAAAAACCCTGCTGACAAGTAAATCACATAATAATTTGCTGGGGTTTAGGTTTTTTTTCCTACTCCACTCTAATGAGGTATGAGGTGGAGTTCACATCCAACTCATATGAGTTCATAATGCTTTTTCACTTATGTTTGCAAGGAAACACTCACATTAAAATGCAGTACCTGTTAATCCATAAAGAGTTTGAGTACCTTGATATTGTAGCAGTTGATAGTGTGGTCGCTCGAGCCAGTGTAGAGTGCAGCATTCTTTCCATTTGTCTGAGTGACCAGGAGGCAGTTCACTTTGGAAGAATGTCCTTCAAAGACGGCCACACGCTTCCTGCTCTAAAAAAGAAAGCACCAAGTCTGTCAACAAATGCCTCTTGGGCTCTGTAGGATTTCATAGAATAGAATCCTAGAATGGTTTGGGTTGGAAGGGACCTCTGGAGGTCATCTAGTCCAACCCCCCTGCACTGGGCAGGGACATCCCCAACTAGATTAGCTAGCCCAGAGCCCTGGCAAGCCTCACCTTGAATGCCTCCAGGGATGGGGCCTCAACCACCTCCCTGGGCAACCTGGTCCAGTGTTCCACCACCCTCATGGGGAGGAACTTCTTCTAATATGCAGTTTAAATCTACTCTTTTCCAATTTAAAACCATTGCCCCTTGTCCTTTCACTCCAGGCCTTTGCAAACAGGCCCTCTCCAGCCTTCTTGCAAGTTCCCTTTAGGTACTGGAAGGTCACTAGTAGGTCCCCCTGAAGCCTTCTCTTCTCCAGGCTGAACAATCCCAGCTCCCTCAGCCTGTCCTCATAGCAGAGATGTTCCAGCCCCTGATCATTCTCGTGGCCTCCTCTGGACCTGCTCCATCAGCTCCATGTCCTTTCTGTATTGAGGGCTCCAGAACTGGACACAGTATTCCAGATGAATATTGCTTTTCTAACAGAAGCAGGATCCATGCAGCAACCTATCTTCCCTTACCCCTCTCATAGTAAGAAGGGGTTGAGGAGGGTGAGAAGTCAGGTTTGAAGAACAGCCTAAAAAAACCCAACTACATGCTCAAAAAAGTAGCTGTTTCCTTAACTACATAGGAAGGCTTTACAAAAATAGAATTCCAACCTTGTGACTACAATTAATGTAACATCATTCCCACAACCTTACTTACAACTAGATTGTAGGCACAAACAGTTTTGTCTGCTGAGCAGGTATACAACAAATTCCCAAAAATCTGAATAGCATTCACTGCAGCCTGGTGTCCATCAAAGCTTCCTTCTGTAGGTTCTTCATCCTCACCTGGCTCTGACGACAGTTCTGTAGGACAGAGACACGTGTACACTCAAGCAAATACAGTACTGTTGGTTTTACTCACAAAAAAGCAGAACTATTTCATGGGCTCAGCACCTTAAAGTCAGAGTTCATTGTGGGTGACAGCTGGAGCTTGTAAATGGCAGAAGGCAACACAGAATATCAGAAAGACCTTTATATGGTAAGTCTAGAAAGATCTTTAAAACAGCAAAAGGATTCTATTATTGTCCTACAGTTCTATGGAGACTGGAACAGAAATAAGTATTCATGTGGGAAGGGGCAGGAGGATGTGGAGGGGTCAAGGCACAAAGCATTCAATGAGAGGTGACAGAAGTGAGTATGCATCACTTCCCACTTCAGTATTTAGTGCAAGGTTTTATCTTCAGGGCAAAATTCCCCTCTGGAAGCAGTTTGATGGAGACTTAAACACTAAGTCCTGCAAGATATGATATATAAAGTATCAGAAAAAAAGCTTAGAAGATATACCCGAGGAATTCTTTGACCCTTTCAGTGATGATATGGAAGTCTGTGTCTCAGCCACACTGTAACACAGAAAGAAAAGTGAGATCTGACATAGCATGTTAATTTTCAGATAGAATATTGGTGTAAATAATACTCTAGAATACAAGACTCTGCAATTAGTAGTAAATAGGTTATGACAGATAAGCTCAAAACCAAGCTTTCCATGGAAGGCAGCTCTGTTCTTGTATTTAAGAGAACAAGACGCATTCAGTCTTTGGACCAAAAGGGAAAATTCAACTTAGGTTTCCCTCTTATAGAATCCTAGAATGGTTTGGGTTGGAAGGGACCTCTGGAGGTCATCTAGTCCAACCCCCCTGCACTGGGCAGGGACATCCCCAACTAGATCAGCTTGTCCAGAGACCTGGCAAGCCTCACCTTGAATACCTCCAGGGATGGGAACTCAACCACCTCCCTGGGCAACCTGGTCCAGTGTTCCACCACCCTTGTGGGGAGGAACTTCTTTCCATGCCACTCCTGAATTAAATCAGAAGTTACTGAAGTTTTAAGACTTTCTGAATAAGGAAAAAAAGAGAGAGGCCTCTTATGAATACTGTATAATGCTTTTGCTTTTGAGAGATCTACAATAATCTCACCTTCTTTTCCCATCATCCCTATAATTTGTGCCAATCTCACTGGTAGAGCTTACTTCATCATAACCAGAGCAAGACACCTCTTGGACTGCATGATCCACAGAGCTGCATGAACCTCTCTTTGATGGACTGCCTGATTTCTCATCTCCTGACTCTGATGAACCAACATCAACCACCTCACACTGGGGCGCTGGAACTTCCACTAGTTCCAAAGAAGCATCACTGTTATTCTCATCTTTGTTTCGTGCTGTTTGAGCAGTAGCTTCTTTCTCCTGTCTTGGAGGAGTGGATGTAGTGACTTTTCCTCCTTTAGGAACCTTTCCACCTTTGACTTTCCGCACAGGTTTAGGGTCAATTATATCCTGTTCTGTATCACTGTTCTCTGGCACATGGGCTGCCCTCAGAGTTTTCTTCTTCCTTAACCTTCTCCTCCTCCTGTTCCCTTTTTCTGCTGGAACTACATTGGTTGTGGTCTGTTGCTCAGTTGGTTCTGCTGACAATTTGAGAGGTTTATCCATTGGCATTTCTAGAAGGACTGAATGCTTTGGAAGAGAAGGGCTACACTGATCCAGTAAAAAGGTTTCAGTCACTGAATCGTCTGCTTCCCTCATGCTGAAAACAGAAAGTGAATGAGGAGAAGGGTTCTCAGGAAGTCCAGCCTTTCCCTTGTCCACAGCAGCCTTCTGAACATCTTGATTAGTATGTTGGAAACAAGCTGCCAGCTCTGGTAGGGATATGGTTGAAGAGATAACTGGATACACTGTAGTTTTCTGGTTGGCCTCCTCTAAAGAAAACAGATTAGTATTATATTCTATCTGTACAGTAATAAATATTTATGCAAAATTGCTTTCCCTGCATTTTTCTGTTTATACTTAATTGTGCACATAAAGGACATATTCCTACTTGTTGAACGCTATGTGCACATTCAGATCTGCTACTTCAGTCAGCTTTGCAGCCTTTAAAAACATAGCTGAGGAATAAAACATTTATCTGTTTACCCAGAACCAAAGGAATGGCACCAATCTCATTCAAGTTGCTGGTTGATTATGTACTTTTAAAGTTATGACTCATAATCTTTGATGGATCCTACATTGTCAGATTAAGATGCTACCACCCTTCACCATGTGCTCCCTTAACAGCTGTCACCACTGCTGTAGGATTGGCACTAACCAATGTATGTCTAGTATGTCTCAGCTGCTCAGTGACACAGTTTGGAGACCTTGTGCTTAATTCATCTGCTTTAGTTTTTTTCTACCAAGTTACTTGACCTAACTCAAGTAGGTGACTCATATACAATCCACTCTGCAGTGCTGTCCCCACAGAAATGGGATCTGGGGGTTCTGGTTGATGGCAAGTTGAATATGAGTCAATAGTGTGCCCTGGCAGCCAAAAGGGTCAACTGTGTCCTGCATCAAGCACTGCACTGCTAGCTGCTCAAGGGAGGTGATAGTCCCACTCTGCACTGGTGTGGCCTCACCTTGAGAACTGTGTGCCTTTTGAGTATCACAATATAAAGAAGGATATTAAGCTGTTGGAGAGTGTCCAGAGGAGGGCCAGAAAGACGATGAAGGGTCTAGATGGGAGGCTGTATGAGGAACAGCTAAAGTCACTTGGTTTGTCAGGCACAGTCTGAAAACCACTTGCGGTCTTCTGTGGCCCCTGGTGCAATAACTGTGCCAACAGCAGAGGGAGCATTAAACTCATTGCCCACGGTAAAGTGTGGGGAGTGATACCCATGTTCCTAGAATCCTTGTATGGGTAGGATGTGCTCATTAGCCTTCTGGCAGTCATCCTAGGAGAAGGACAACTCTGATTCCAAACCCAGGCAGATGGAGCTCGTTTAGCCCTGTAAGGCCTTCCATCTAAGAGAAGGACACTCTAATAAAACCTATGTCCTAAGGACTTTGCTGCCAGCGTCCAAGCTTGCTAGGCCCTGGCAGATGAACCTTAGGACTAAAGGGTGGGTCCAGCTCTGCACATGCTGTGTCTCACCTAAAAAGAATCCATTGCTCAGGCTCGAGGGTGCTATCTGCTATCCTCTTTTTATCAGCACACTTGGAAAAGGCGCTGATGAGGAGCGTGGGTGGAGCCCTCCCTGGATCTTCGTTCGCGAAGCCTAGCCATACACATACACTTGGTTTGTTCAGCCTGAAGAAGAGGAGACTGATGGCAAAAGCTGGGCTTTTCTCTCTGGTGACCCGTGACACAACCCAAGGGAACTGCATGCAGCTACGTCAGGGGAGGTTTCAGTTGGATATTAGGAAAAGGTTCTTCACGCAGAGGGTGGTGGAGCACTTAAACAAGCTCCTCAGGGAAGTAGTTTGCCGCCAAGCCTGACAGAATTCAAGAAGCATCTGAACAATGCTATTAAACCCACAATGTGATTTTTGGGGGTTGTCCTGTGCATAGACAAGAGTTGGACTCAGTGATCCTTGTGGTTCCCTTCCAACTTCTGTGATTCTTTATCTTCTATCCTGGGAATGGCAGCAGTGCAAGCCCTCGGAGTAAGCTTTGTTAGCCCATCTGTGGTGGACTAAGCAATGAGGCAAACATACTCTCCCTGTTATTTTCATTTGAAGCTAATATGAATAAATGAATCTAGCCTCTCAATTGAGACAGGCTAAGAGCACAAGCAGCATCTTGCAACTGTGCTTCCCACACCCTAAAATTCCCCAGCTGCATTTGCAGTAACTACTGTCCAGAACAGGATGTTTCAAGTTCACTGCATTTATTGGGTGGGATCCCCCAATGTGAATGGGAAGCTGGCAGCATTTGAAATACTTTCCTGCTTAAGCTCTCATGGAATCCAGCAAATTTAACCAACTGCAATGCTTAAACAAAGTTGTTTCCCTGTTTTAATGCACCACAGTACAATTTTGACGCTTTGGAATTACAGGGGAAGTTTAAAGATGCTTTGGGTTTGTTTGTTTCTTTAACTAAATTATTCTAAGGGTGTCTAACCTTCAAATACATGATGTTCTATTTCTGAAATAAAATTAGGTGCATATGACTATAATTTGCATGTGCTTAACAATGACAAAAACATGGCTTCCATTTGGATGTGTTATAAAGAAAATCACACTTCTGAGACTGTTAAGTTGACAAAGTCCTACACAAGTTAATAGGAGTTCACCTCTGCACTGCAAGACAGTAGCTGGAATCTGTTAGCAACTGGGAGCACATGAGGTATACTCAGGTAACAGGCACCTTGGATAACTGTTATCCTGTTTAAAGTAAAAATATGTTTTCAAATAGCCTGTGCTTAGTAAGGGATAGAGGCAGGAGCAACTGGAGGAAAAGCAAGATGTTGAGAGAAAGAAGTTACAACAGGATGGAGGTTTGAGACTCAACTTACATGCTTCTGGAAAAAAAAAATAGATTTCCTTATTTTCTTAAAGCTAGTTCTCTTAAAACAAAGGGAAGCCAGACATACCATCCTTCTGCTCTACCTCTTCTGCTCGTGTAGCACACAGAGAGCTCTGAAGTACAGAATTCACATTTTCTTCTGAGTCTTTTGGAGGCACAGGTTCACATTTAACACGTACTGAGGAGCCAGGAGAAGCAGCAGGTGTGATGCCAGAAGACTGGAATGGTGATAACATATTTATGTGAACAGAAGATCCTAGTGGAGGTACAGAAGACATACTGTCCAAAAGGGGCATGAAGCAGCCTGCAGGAACTGAATCAGCCACCATCTGAGATTTGCTATTTCTTCTCTCATTTAAGGCACTGCAGGACAGTTGCTCTGACAGTTCAGAAGGTTCATATGTTTCTGATGGCAAAAGAGAAGAGGGAAAAAAACACATATAACAAAAATGTTTACATTTTACAACAGAATTTAGTGGTGTCAAGAGCTCATTTCTTGTGAACACAGAGATAACGAAAAGAAAAATTAAAAAGCGACTAGATGGCACTACCAAAAAAGATAGTAAATTCTTGAATAATAAAGACCTCAATATTGAAAGTCTACAATTCTATTGCACATTTTAAATGAATTAATTCAAGTTAAATGCATTTTCTACAAGATGCTGAATTCAAAGAACATGGGAGTCAGCATTCCACTGTTGCAGCTTTATCATGTCTTGTACCTTGTAGCCCCTGCAAGATCTGGATTCTCTGACTTCTCAGTGTACTCATTTCCATGGTTATCTGCAAAACAGTTGTTGTTTAAATCAGTCTTACTTAAGACAGTTTTTCAGGCTGCTACCTTCTAGTTCAGGCAGTCCCAAAAGCCCATTGTTACCTGTTGCTTTAACACAAGAAACCGTTGAACCTCAACATACGCAGCCTGCAGAGCAGCCCTAGCCTGCAGGAGGCTGCTATCCACACTATGCAGGGACTTGCTTAACTCTTCTTCCCTCAGTGAAATAGCCAACAATTGGTCCACCTGAGAACGTTCTGAAAAAGAAACAAAATGTGGAGTATAACTGTTTGGCAATATGTTAAAATACACTCCACATGATATCTCAATAATGATACTTCACAATGTAAAAATGACATCACTTAAGTCAAGCACCAACAGCCATTTAAGAAGCTGAAAACGACTACCTATGCACAGGAATGCTCCAGAACTGGATGCAGTACTCCAGACCACACCTGGAGTACTGTGTCCAGTTGTGGATCCCCCATTACAAGGTATGGATGTGCTGGAAGGTGTCCAGAGTAGGGCCGTGAGGATGATCAAAGGGCTGGAGCACCTCTTCTATGAGGACAGGCTGAGAGAGTTGGGATTATTCATTTTGGAGAAGAGAAGGCTCCGAGGAGACCTTATTGTGGCCTTCCAGTATCTGGAGGGGCCTGCAAGAATGGTGGGGAAGGACTTTTTAGGATGTCAGGCAGCAATAGCGCTAGGGATAATGGACATAGGCTTGAGGAGGGGAGATTTAGGTTGGATGTTAGGAGGAAGTTCTTCACCATGAGGATGGTGAGACACTGGAACAGGCTGCCCAGAGACATGGTGGAAACCCCATCCCAGGAAGTTTTAAGGCCAGGCTGGATGGGGCTCTGAGCAACCTGATCTAATGAGAAGTGTCCCTGCCCATGCCAGGGGGGTTGGAACTAGATGATCTTTAAGGTCCCTTCCAACCCTGACAATTCTATAAAATTCTATGATTCTATTTAGGTTAGCAAAGGCATAGAGTGCTTTTGGAAAACTCTATAAAAGAGTTTGGCGAAATAAACACNGGAAAAAGCACTTGGGAAGAGCGTGGATGGAGCCCTCCCTAGAGCTGCGTTCACGAAGCCTGGCCATAATGATTCTATGAATAGCCATGTCTACCTCAAGAAGAGCAAGGTAGAGTATTCCTCTTTATAGGACCTCAAGCTTATGACTCAAGTAACTATTTTCAACATTTAAGATAGACAAGAATGAAATTATTCAGTTAATCTAGAAGCTAAGGAAAGGAAGCTTAAGAGAAAAAGAACCCAAAGACAAAAGAGTCATTTATTATCTAGGATGATTTGGGGTTATGACATTCGTATTTGCAATCCTGAAAAAGTCTCTGAGCACTGTACTCAGTACAAGATCCTCCAATTCTGCTTACGAATGTCCCCTGGCATTACAGAGATTCTCCAAGTAAATTAAGTTTCAGTTAGAGCACTGCTTAGTTTCATCCAGGTTACAGTTATTTTTAGTAGATTTACTAAAATAACAATGATGCTGAAGCAAAGCAATGGGAGAGGCTTTTTACTAAGTCCAATTTGTTATTAGTATCCATAACAAACATTAGCCATTGAAGATAGAGGCTGATAAAAAACCCTCACCTTTTCAAGTAGTGAAATACTAGTTTCCACAAGAAGATCCATATTAATTGTGTGCATTCTAAACAACTCTTACTATAAATAACTTAAAAAGGAGAAATGGAACATTTGAAAGCTATCTTCTGGATCCCAAAGCTCCCAGATGGTGATGCAATGATTTAGTTCCCAAAGAAAACATTCTGCCTAAAATACAGATGGCTCACTTTGATATGTAGTGATGCAGATGTTTGAGGAAGATCTGTCTAGTGCCAAAATGACATTTTCTTTGGTCAGGGGCAGGAAGGAGTGAGGCATTCCACATTCATTTCCATTAAAGACAGGGAAGAAGGAGTCAAAAATTAAAAGGGATTACTGGAGATGTCAAAACCAGAACACATTCTAAGTTATAGAGAGTACAAATTTTCTGGTGAGATTACTAAGTAGTAGGAAGGGAAAGGTGCATGGCAGAATTAGAAGGCAGTGATTGGTGCTTCTCCCTTCAGAACTGCCATTCAAAGAGGCAACAAAACTCTCTTCCCTGAGCAGGGGAAAACAAAGGTCCCATCTGTGCAACTGGGAACATGCACTGAAGGCACAAAGGACGCACAAGGTTTTCCTTAGAAATAACTTCTGACAAATTGAGATGGGACTCTTCAGAGAACAATGTGTTGCACACTTGAGAGCAGCCCACCCTATGGTCTTCAAGAGTCTAAAAAGCATCAAAGTAGCATTAAGGAACTAACATTTTAGCCAAGTCAATAACCTCTACATCATATATATATATGACATTCACTCACCTTTTCTACCTTTGATTTTTCTTCTCTTATTCTTTCTTTCTAGACTAGGGATTTCAGAAGAAGATCCTTCCTGCAAGTAAAATCATTTATTTAAAAAAAATCAGAAGTTCAAACATCCACTGTCTTTTCAACCATTATATTCTTCTCTATACATACAAGTAAAGTTATTTTTGCACATTCTTATGTAACTCATCCTTCCCTCTGCCCTTAAAAGAGGGAAGGCAACAAAGTGAATGCCATGTTTTCATCTATACGGGGAAGAAACACTAAATAAATCAACAGCTTTCTACTTGCTCAGATGTTTAAGACCACATTTAGGTCGGATTTTCTGGTCTACAGTTTTAGTTGAAGGCCTAAAGGATTAAATCAGTAAGGAATTAGAACTATCACTCTCTGCATATAACAAACCAATTTTGAGGATTTCAATAAGAAGCATTCCCCCCCGCCTTTGGGTAAGTCTAAGACTGAACAGTGAAATAAATTTAAAGACATAATTTTAAGTCTGTATTTTTGTAAAAAGGGTTGTCTTTCCTTACTCGACCATAAACTCAGGAATTATCTAAGGAAAACAAATTTCTACTACAGTCTAGCTTCCATTTAAGTTTTGAAACTTAGGATCCTTACTAAAACACCAAGTACTTCCACAGAAATATTTTAATAGCTCTCGTTTACCAGTATAGCATGCCAGTTACCAAATTCAAGTTAAAGAGCATTTGCTGTTCCTACTAATTAAAGAAGACTAAGCAGAAGTCCTGCACTAGAAAGGCAGAAATGGAAAAGATTCTTAAAGAAAATTAAATCAAGCAAGTAAATTAGTAATGTACAAGCAAGACAATCAAATGGAGAAAGTCCTCCTTGCAGAAATCATTCCAAGGTTCAATGACCACTAACATGAGAACAATCCCATTTCTTAGCACATCAAAGCTGGACAAAACTGAACACTTACTCCAGTAGCTCTTCGTTTCTTTCCAATTCCTTGGCTGTCATTCTGATCAGTACCAGATGTGCAGCTACTGTCTGTAGCTGCATCTATGTTGTTAGACACTGCAAGAAGTGATGCATTATTTGAAGCTGAATGATTTTCTTCTGAGACTTCCAGTAAATTTTGCTTTTCAAGAAGAGGCGTTCTCTTCTCTGGGCTCTCCTGGTCTTGTTTTATAAGGCCTGTGACCTCAGAGGTAGTCTGTAGGCTGTGTCTCCTTCCACTAGTCTCAGTTCTTTCAGACATCAATGGTGACAAAGGAAGAGAAGATGTCTCCCATTTGAAGTCAGCCTCTGTGTCAGCACTTGCCTCATACCTAGGTGTTGCATCATGTGAGTGGCCTGTTCCAATCATTTGCTTTTGCCCACTTTCTTTGATATTGGCTTGTTCACCAAAGAGGGTACAAGCAGAAGGATTTCTGTCTACAACGACACTGCTTTCAGAAAAGCTACGTTTTCTGGCCGAGTCAGGCACTGCCAAGGAAATCCCTTCCCACTGGAATCCTTCCAGATTAGGCAGATCAGATTCTTCGCCGAGTTCTAGACTCTCTTGCTCATTTTGAACAAGAGGCACCATTTCTATGCCAAACCTTTAACAAGACAAAAAGAAAAACACATGTACATGTAACAAGCCAGCTAAATCTAGTAAAAAGCATCTCCCTTTCCCAAATGCACATTACTGCTTTAGGAGATGTGGCAGCTCATTATACTGGTCTTCTATGCTTTCTGCCTCATCCAGCAATGGACTATCTTTTGTATATCACAAAATTAAATTTGCGGCACAGTTTCCAAACCAGAAATCATGTAGTTATTATTCCAAGCCACATTCGGAATATGCAAATGTGACATCTTTTCAAGATGCTTTGAAAACTTCTGGTTTAAGGAAAATTTCAGAAGTATTATAGAATTGCTTCCTCTAAACACAAAACCAATCTGCATATCAGAAGAAAAGATTAACAAATGAAGAAGGAGCATTTATTCTGCCCACAGCAATGCAAGCACTTCTTCTAGTCCTAAATAAATGAAAAGATAAGGAACTGTCACAGCACTGTTCACACTCTGATTGCATTTTCACACTCTTCTACTTCCTAGAACTTGAAAAGCAAATATATTGCTAGCTTCCATATCCTGATATTAAGCAACAATTAAGAACAGATCAGAACCTTTTCTGAGCAGCATAGTACTATTACTATTACTTACTATCTCTAGGCAGACACCCGTAGCACCAAGCAATCATAAAAGCTTGTATATGCAAAAAGACAATGGTATAGCTTAATTCTGAAGTCTTAGTTTTAGGATTCTGGAATTCATTTCAGATATGGAGAAAAACAGTCCTCCTCCCTCATCACGCACACAAGAGAAGTTAGATGTGAAAGACAGAGGTTAGATGTGAAAGATACCCACCTTGGTAAACCTTTGCCAAGTTCCTGTTTCTTCTTGGTTACCTGCTGGATAACTTGATCCCAGTTCACATTTCGTCGGGAAGCACTAAGAATTTGCCTGAGGGTAGGTTTAAGTCCCGACTCCTTCTCAGTCTCACTTCTCCGGTGGCCACTCACATTCCGAATGCGCCGAGCATTATTGAGATTGGGCTCTGGAAGATGCGTCCCAACTTTGCTCTTCAGACTGATATGTCGTGACAGGTCTCTTTGCAGAGAGGCAGGGAGGCCAAGTTTGCTTAAATCAGGAAGAAGGCAGCCTAGTGACTGGCTTCCTCCTTTTTGTAGCTCATGATCTGAAGGATTTTCAAACCCTTCCATTTCAAAGTGGTCATGTGACTTGCCACACTCTTCATCCCCTCCTCCAGCTTGTAAGGAGGTTTTCAAACCCACATGCAAATGATACTGAGCCCTTGATGAAGAAACTGTGGATTCCATCTGAAACATACAGTCTTGTAAATCAGCAGCTGGCTTTTCATCATCTTCCTTTTCAGAGGTGGCAGGTTTACCTTCTGGAATGTCACAGGTTAAACAAGAAACCACAGAGGACCCCAAATTTACAGTTATTGCGTTTGACTTCCCTCTTCCTATTAAATCATCATCGCTCACATCTTCTAATGAATTTAGCCTGAACTCTTCCTTTGGTGATGTTTTCCCAGTTTCTTCCCTATTCTGGTCAGTTGTATCCTTGCAAGAGCTTAAGGGAGCATTTTGCAAGGAATGGTTGGACCAAATCTCTTTGGGGTTTTGTTCTGCTTCACCTACTTTATTAACAGACTCTCCAAGATTGCTATCAAGCACATCTTTGTTGTCTTGTAAGTTACCAGCACATGCACCATGCAGCTTCGATGAATAAGAGGAGAAACTGTTTGTTTCCAAGTTCAGTGCATTCAGATGATTCTGCTCTTTAACACTAGCTGAGGATAAAAGAAGCCTGACATTTTTTAGGAGACTGTTTGTATCTTGCTTTGGGGATGATAACTTCATATCTGTGATATTCAGAAGAGGGGATTTCAGTGATGGCATCCTATTACTTTTGCCATCATCTTGGTCAGGCTTTTCACCAATGGAAGAATCTTTCATTACTTTGCAAGAATCAAGGTGATCTGAGGTTACATTAGAAGGGGAAGATGCTTCTTGTTTTTTAAGTTTTGAAAGGCTAACATTGGCTTCACAAGTTTTTTCTTTGATTGATGAATCAGTAAGAGGCATACATCCAGAATCCATTTTATCTGGAGTTTTAGAAACATTATCTTCAGACAATGGTTGCTGCTCTGCAGTTTTCTGGGATGGGTAGGGAGTCCAGCGATGCATTTTCTCTCTGGAAGGACTGCTGCTTTTTCCACTGCCTCTTGAAGTTTTGACTTCTGGTTGCTTTGATGTACCAAAATCCAATACGCCCTCAGAAGCAAGTTTATCACTAGTAAAATCAAGCAAGCCTCTCCTGTTTTTCCGATCTCTGTATGGAAAAGCATCAAAGTCTTTTTCCTGCCACTGCCATGCATATCTTTCCTTATTATATGAAGTTGGCTCTACAGAATATATATTTCCTGAGCTTCCAAAATTCCAGCCATGTGCACCATGAGGAGCAGATTTCCAGTTTCCTCCATAACTCTTGGAATTCCAGCTAGAAAAATTACCTGTTCCTTCTGAGTGCCAAGTAGAATTTCTCTCCCTGGCACTGTGATACCAATTTGATGTTCCTCTTCCCCGCTCACTTGGATGCCAACCATTTCCTGAATTCCCATAGTTATACCAATTTGAGGAGCTTCTGGAAACATTTTGGTGCCACCCAGGTCGTCCTCTTGGGCCACCTGAATGTCTGTTTATAATAAGGTTCCTCTGAGAGTGTGAAAACTTGCCTTGTCTAGGACTAATATAATCATCCTTTTCCCATTTCCAGTCCCTTTCGGATCCATTATGATAATGCCTTGATGACTGATCATACGATTCTCTTTCTTTGTAAGCAGCTCTTTCCTCTCGCCTTCTCTGTGATCTCCTGTCATCACATTCTAATTCTTGGCTTGCACAGCCTGGTTCAGCTTGTCTGCAAAACAACCGAGAAAAACCTAAATTCTGATGTTGTTCCACCAAAATCCAACAGCACACAAGCCTCATGCATTTCATCTGCAGAAATACAGGTATCTTATTTAGCTGCTCTACTGTTCAGGCTTCTGTAGTGTTTGATTTTCAAAGCTAATATTGTACTTGGTGCAGGATAGTTCAACAGGCTAATTCTTAAATATTTCCGTTTAACTCAAAAGATAATACTCCTTTCTACTTACTAGATATTGGACTAGCAAGAAACAAACAAAAAGAAAGCTTCTTCCTGTTGTATGATCTTTGTAATCTGAGTAATCTTTATAGATAAAAAAATTAATTAGTAGTCAGATAATCATTTTTTTTTGCAGACTGTTCAGGTGGGTTAGATGGTGTAGCTACAGTGAAGTTATACAAAATAGAAGGAAAGTTAGGCTGAGAAAAGCAGTTTCTTACTGGAGAAAACAACTAAGATCATGTCTCAGTTTATAAAGCTTAAGTTAAAATACGGATGTAAAACATCCACAGAAGTTGTATCTCAGCTATAAAAATATCTTATCTTGTTTTAACCAACAGTCTCGAACAGTCCACAGCATGCAGTGCTGAGTCTGTATGAGCCTCCCAGAACTACTGCCCTTTGGATACCTCTTGTGCTTGGCAACTTACCCATGAACATGTGGTAAACATGTACATTTAAAGATAAATGCTACTTTAATACCAACAGCTATTCCCAGGGTCAGCAGTCTAAACATTCTATTTATTCTACCAAATGAGGCATTTTTATTAAAAGTTTATCCAAAAACTGATTACAGAAATGCTTCTTTCTAACATTAGGGAATTACACTCATATTCTAGATCCCTGGACAAGCAAGACAGGAAAACTGGTTTCACACTACAGCTCAAAAAACAATTGATCTGAGTAAGCTCAAATGATACCATACCACCCTTTAATTTTCCAACACATTCCAGTTTTGCTAAAAGATGCACAAATTATTACTCTCTAGTGTGAAACAGCCTATTGCATAAGATAAAGTGAGCTCTAAGACAAGAATTTACACAAACGGTGTCTAAGTCATAACATAAATTCTAGGAGCTGACTGAACTAGGTTATGATTTAATGGAAACAATTTTGCTATATTAGTAACTTAATCCATGTACTTTTTTTCCCCTCCGAAGTAGCATCCAACAGAGAGAGATTTTCCAAGACTATAGTTGCCTCAGAATTGCACTTTTCTGACAGCATTACTCTCTTACCATAAAACCAAGAAAAGTGACATTGTTGCTACCTATACTGACTAAAATCAATGTGCAGTACAGGGACACCCTAAGTATGACAGAGTGATGCCAGAATCAAATAATCTCCACAGAATTTTGCACTTGGAGATGCTATTTGAAATTTCTCACCACAGCAAGCAAAAGCTTCTTTCAAAAATCACATGCCCCTTTAAAACCATCACAATGCCCTAAAACTGTTCAAACAATGTTCCCAACTGGAACATTATATTAGCAATGCACACTTGCAGAGTCACATGGAAGACAAAACTAATACTTCATACTCCCTGCAGCCTTCTTTTTCATAGTGACCCACTAGAATTATGTTTAGCCAATGGAACACAGTAACATAAAACAGGTAAGAAATTTCATTCAAGGATTATAAGATTTTGATGTGACACTGACAGAACAATCCAATTCATTTTAGTAACAGATTGAAGATTTATAACAAAGCTTGTTCAGCAACAGTTTTGTAAAGGCCAGCTTCCTATAGACACCCCCTGCCCGAAACAGTATCAGCACTTCTGTCAAAACACAGGATTTCACACTGGGGACTGTTTTCATCCATAATGGAGAATAGTTGTACCAATATCTGAAACTCTAATATCCATATAGGTCTCTTCCCATAACAAATACACTGGCTACAGGCAGTTTACACTTCACAAGCACTTAAGCCTTAGAAGCACATCCTAACTGCATTAAAAGCAATTATATGACCTAAGAGGAGAAAGGGAAACTCACCGGTTCTGCTCCTTCCTTTGCTTGATTAATTGAATGATTTCTTTGTCAAAGTATTCTTCTTCTGCCTCATCTTCCTCTTCCTCTTTTCTGTCATGGGCATCAACATTGTCTTTGTGCAGCTGGCTGGAAATGTGCTTGGCATACGCTGACAAACCCACCACTGTCACCCTGCACACCCGGCATTCATGGTTGCTGTCCCTAGGAAGAGAGGCAGAGGGTGGACTTTCAGCTCTGCCAACAGGCATAGCAGGTATCTCTGGTCTTACTTTGTTTCCTCTGAATGTGCGTTGAGTTCAAGGCAACTAGGTTTTGCTCAGTATATTTAAGTTACTTGAATTCTGTGTTTTTTTTCTTTCAAGGTTTAGTTTTTTGATGGCCGATTTTAAAGATTTTTTTCCAACAATCAAGAGGTAAAAGCCTTGGTAGTAAAGCTATGTTAATTGAGAGGAGGAATTCTTCTTGAATTGTTGTACTCAAAATCTTTTCAGAGGAAACAGTGAGTGAGGAGGCAGAGTGGAAGGCTTACAGAGCTAGCAGGAGCTGCTCTGAAGCCTATCCATGGTGCCAGCTGCACTGAGGAAGCCTGGTGACAGCTTCTACATTTAATCCTTGCCTAGAGCCTTCCCCCAGTGAAATTTAGAAAAGGGAGGAGGCAGTACATGGATACAGCCAATCCTGATAGAACATAACCTAAACTGGGACAGCTGAGAGTGCTGCCTGGAATCTGAAGACTCCATAGCACATTGAGTGATGGGAGGGCATCTTCAGTTCACTGTACTTTATTTGGTTCAATCATGCATGAGGTCTGCTTTCCACTTTAGAGGACTTATCTTAAAAAATATAGAAATTATTTCAGCTGGAGGAAGCTGACAGCTGTGTCAGACAAATGGCTTTACTCATGTTTCAGTGAATATTGTATTAAAGTTACAACATACTTTTTATTTCTTTCAGCTAAGAAATTCAGATTTCTAAAAATACCTTATTTGTTCTCCTGATAAAGCCTTTCAATACTCCACTATTAAGGAGAAAGTGTTAATAACAAACCTAAACAAGGAAAATATGTCCACCAGTTAAAAAAAGTCAGATAAAAGTTAATGAGAGCATAGTCCACTGCAAATAACTCAGCATGGCCAAGTTAGGACTCATTGCCTGACTCCACAATGCTTTCTCCAGCTCTGCCATTTAATTCCTAAGAGCAGATCTGCATTCTCCCATGGTGCACAAGACTGAAGCCTTATAACAGTAGCTTTATAATACCAACAGTTCACAACTAGGATCAAAAAACCAGGATGATAAACATGAATCCTTGTGCTTTTAGAGAAAAGTTAAAAATACACTGAGAAAAAGTACACAAGATGCACCTTCACTCAAGATATTAAGCCAATATCCTTATCAGAGTGCTTAGTGGAGTGTCAGTAGCTATGTTGTATTTATCCTGGAAATCTATGGTTTTCCTTCTAACACAGTTGAGATATTTAACCAATGCAGTCATTCAGACACAGCTTGAGATGTTTTTATTTTAAATAGAGTAATTCACAAGTAATTACACTTTTTACATGTTAATTATTTTGTATGTTGTGGCCTAACTAAGTTCAGATTAACTATTTGGATAAACTTCATCTACAAAGTCAGTAGCTTACAAATTTAGTCCGTATTTTACCTCATTTTGCACACTTCACACTCACTAATTCAAAGCCTGGATACTATATATTGTAGTTTGGGCTATCTCATTAACCCAATAAAGATAACCAAATACAATCCGTAAATTTTACTAATGCTATCAGAAGAATCCTCTCCACACTCATAAATGGCACAGCTACGCAATGCTAATAAGACTTATTTTTAACTTAGATCATCACACAAAGCACAACCCTAAACAGAAAGTTGGCTTCTTGCTGGAAAAGGTGGGTTTTTTACGTAACAATCGTAAGGATACATCAAGGAGAAACATACCTAGTGGTTATGTTTACAGAACAACCCAAATCCTTCCTAAGACCCATGTGTCAATTCTTTCACAAAACTTCCATCACCCTCAATCATAGACTAGCTAACTAAATGCAAAGTTTTTCTTACTTTGGACAAAGCCAGTGAGTTAGCAGCTGGCCTAAGGACAAAGAACTTGTTTCTATCACTTCTAACTTGTGAGTTACTAATTACAAAGCTGTGGCTCTTGTACCACCTAATAATCTACAAAGAAAAGACCAAGTGGCTAGTAACTAGACTTCTCTGTCCTGCTCCTAACCTATATGAACCTGAAGAAAAAAACCCCACTATTTTTTCTATATGAACAACTGCTTTAAATGCAGATGAACTGGCTAGGAGTTCAGATAGTTACACTCAAAGCAATTTAGATCTCCTTCAGTTCTCTCCTTCCCCTAGACCCACTAATATCAGCCAGAACTGTGCATACTCCATGAGACACACTGATCATGTCTATACATTTCTCTACTATAGAGTAACACCACGCAATCTTAAATGTTTAGTAAGGCCAAAAGCAGTCTGAAATACACATTTCAGTATGAAAACATCTAAGAGCTTTATTGACTGAATGTGTACTTTAGAAAGCAGACTCAATGTCCCTTGCACAAGAACACTGTTTCACTTTAAATTAAAAAAAAAAAAAACCAAACCATAAAACCCAAAATGCTAAAGCTTTGTACTGACACCCAACTCTATCATGTTGATTAAGGCTTCAAGAAGAGAAGAGCCTTAAAATGTTCCAGAAAATTATTCTAGCCCTTGAGATTACAAATAAAACCAAGGAGACCAGAAGGAAAACACCATCCACAATGGTTAATTCCCTTAACCAAACAACTGGACCAAGGTGGCATAGGACAAGGCAGTCACTTAAGCAGATGCAGACTTTATAGCCAAGATACCATTCCTCTCACAGTGGTTTGAAATATCAACAATTGTTTCCACATCACTGAAAACATTAAAAAAACCCATTATAAATTAAGGAAAATATCAGTGTTCTTCATTCTCTCAAAGGCAAAATTCTAGTGTTTCCAAGAAAACAAGCATGAAACTGTCAAGACCTAAGGATCACAGAATATTCATGGTTGGAAAGGACCTCCCAGATCACAGAGTCCAACCAAAAAAAACCAACCAACAAACAGAAAAACCCAACAACACAATAAAACACAAACAATCACAACTACCCCCTACATGCCTACCCTCACTAGAGCATATCCTGGAGCACCATGTCTACTCATTTCTTAAACACCTCCAGGGATGGTGACTCAACCACCTCCCTGGGAAGGCTGTTCCAGTGCCTCACCACTCTTTCTCTAAAGAATTTCTTCCTAATTTCTTCCAGTCTAAACCCCTCCTGTTGCAACTTCAGACCATTCNCAGGTCATCAATAAAGATGCCAAACAAGACTGGCCCCAAAACTGAGCCCAGTTCTTTAGTTTTATTTCACTGCAGTCCGAGAACATAGGAGAACTTTATTCCACATCATTGTTTGCCTCCTGAGTTTCTGACATTAAGAGAACATGTTTCTTCACTGCCAGCTTTACCATAAGTCATGCAACTCAGTTATGCATAAAAATAAACTGCTTAAGTCAGCTTGTATGGGAAATAGGACATGATTTCTTCCAGAGAGTGACATACAAAATGCACAGAAGAAGGATACAAGACTGTTCTCATACCTTCCCTTCAGGTTTTCAAATTCTCTGTGGTGAAGCATGCTTCTCATATGTTCTTCCATCTCCTTTAGCATGGGGGGGGGAAAAGTAAAACTGGTCAAAACAAAACAGCCTATCATATTTGAAATGTTCAATTATGAGAACTATCCTGCCTTGCAGGAAGTTGTATTCTACTCCTGTATTCCTTTTTCTACGACCAAGAGAGTACATGAGCACCCACAGGAAGTCATCATTAGCATTCAACAGAAAGTGGAGCAGAATTCCACAAGAACACAAACAGGAGTGCATGTAGCAAAGCTTAGTATAGTAGACTGATTTTTGCCAACTTACTGTTGATCATCATTTTTATTAAAAGTCTCATTGATACTACTCTCCAGAATTACAATACTTAAACCACTGTTTTTCTGTGCAATCTGAGCAGTCTCTCTGCATTTGTACTGTGACAGCTGTAATTTCATCATCACATACTATTTTGCTCTTCTAGATGCACTTCAAAAAATGAGATGTACATGTCAGTCTGTACACTGTTAATTGCTATTGAAAGAGCTGCTAGAAGAGAAAGTGTTCATAACTCAGGGAAAGGAAGCAGTTCAAAACTTTCTCTTGCTGGTTAAGACAAAGTGCTTGGAAATCTTCAGATACAATACTAATCACTGTCTTCTTTAGTCCTTGAAATCCCATCTGCAAAGGGAAAGCAACATCTTCAACCTTGAAGAGTTGTCTGAATTAATACACTGGCATTTGCAAGATCAATGGGCCGTGTGGCTAAGCAATACATGAAGGTCCATGAAGAAACACTCATTTTCAATGCAGGCTTTGTACTACAACGCAGTACACAGAAGATACACACCAAATTGACACTTTAATGAAAACACATGCTGTGTTGTCTAATTCCAAATTCTCCTTCCATATGGAAATGCAGACCTTCGAGAAGAAATTAAAAAATTCTGTATTATAGTATCCTTCACATAGCACAATTTACAGCCAAAGTCGTTTTCACTCCAGTATCTTTATACAACAGTAGAAAAACCTCAATATTTTTAACATTCAGAATCAAGCATACTGCACAGCTCATTTTAAGAAAGATACTCTAAAGCACATGCAAATATAATGTTTGATTTGTGGTAGACCTAGATCAATATATTCCTGGTAGAGGGAAAAATCCACATAGTCTGCGCAATCTTAAAATGGAAGCATCCCTTACACACATTTCATATTAGTATCTACCAACAGATGCAAAGCATTAATTATTTACCTTTTTTGAGTTGTACACAATGCTACATAATATGCACTTTCGTTCTCGAACCATTCTTATTACTCAGGAAAGATCTTACCCCACATCTGCAAAAAAAAAATAAAAATTTAAATTAACATTCTTTTACAACTTTTTTTTTTAATTAATCCATTCTAGTAAGGAAAGTAAAAATTAGTTACTATTCATGAAAACACTTGTGCTGAGTTTCTTTAAGAGAATCCACACCTCTTATGCACCGTCAATATTCTTAAAAAAAATTAGTTTATTAAGCTATAATAAAAAGTAGCTTTCCCTTTCTTTCATTTTGTTCCTTGTCTCCCAAGACATGGCACTCATTCAACAAGCAAATGGAGATCTGTAGGAATCCTCTCAGCTACTCAAATTGGATTCAACTGGGATGATGAGACGGAAACACAGAATTGGGGAAACCACGCAGGGCAAATGCAGATCTTTATTTTAGTACAGAAGACAGCTCAGGTGAAATATATAAGGCCCTAGGACAATGAAACAAAGGCCATTCATGGCACCAAATACCAGCCAACTTCAAAGTTTTTCAGTCCATTTATTCACCACAAAATAAAATCTAAAGTGATTTAAATTGGTTTTTTCATTAACATTTGTAAGAACTACACATATGCATGTACTGAAATACTCAACTTGGTAAACATTTTAAGATACATTCTCTAACATCAAACTCTACATAGGTACCTTATTTGAATCATTAGTAAAAGCTATTGATTTTTCATTAATTATTCCCAACAATATGAGATTATTCAAAATTTTGCACCAGAATATTAAACGTTTTAATACTGGTCTACTTAAGACTTGCATATACACAAATGAAAGCAGTAGGTCAAATTAAATGCCATATGTATTTTATTATAATGGCTAATTTGTAAGGAAAGCAATTAAATTTGAGAGGTACATACCAGTCTAGGATATAATGCAAAGGCACATATCTGCATAGGTAACAGGGTACATAATCTTTGCCGTTTTCTTGCCCTTAAAAGACACTTAAATGCATAATGATCAAGCATTATTTTTTATTGACTTGCAGAGGCAGTTCCTCACCCTAAACTGGAAAGAAATACATCTTTTTGCTACTAGGCATTAGTATGTTTCCACATAAAAAGACAAATCCTTCCAAGCTTTGCTATCTTACATTAGACAACTTCAGAGCTACTTTAGCTAATACTTCAAGAGCTCATCTCCACAGCTTATCCTACAAAGCTAATTTTAATTATTTATCATCAACGTTCTGTATCAGGGGGATCAAATCCTCCAGATCTGGTACTGACTAGAAGTCATGAGCAAAGGGCAAGAACTGGATTTTTACAAATCCAGCTTACCTAGAGTTTAAGCAGCTCTGGCATTCAGTTGTACTGCCCAACTAAACAAAAATAAGCAAGTAAAACCACATCCACTCTAATTCCAAAATGTAGTTCTTTGACAAAAAACTCTTTTCCTCCAGATTTGCATGCCCATTTACAGTTAATATATCCATCAGCATATATCCAGTTTAAAAGGGAAGGAATTTAGAGTTGCAACAGCCCTTTCACCTTCAGGCAACAAAGAAAGTAGTTTCCTCCCTAAAAACTTGAACATCATCATACCAAAACAAACATATTTAGAACACAATAGAAGATGCAATCTATAGACCAAGACGAGGAGTATCACAGTATGTCAGGGGTTGGAAGGGACTTAGAAAGATCATCTAGTCCAACCCCCCTGTCAGAGCAGGATCACCTAGACCAGGTCACACAGCGATGTGTCCAGGCAGCTCTGCAATGTCTCCAGACAAGGAGACTCCACAGCCTCCTGGGCAGCCTGNCCTGGTGTGCCAGCCATTTCTCCAAGCTTGGTATCATCCGCAAACTGGCTGAGGGAACACTCTATCCCTTCATCCAAATCATTAATGAATGTATTGAACAGCAGGCAGATGAAATATTCTATAAACATCTGGCTGAAGTCTCGCAGTCGCCAGCCCTTGTTCTGGTTGGGGACTTCAATCTACCAAACATCTGCTGGAAATATAACACAGCAGAGAGCAGGCAGGCTAGGGTGTTTCTTGAGTACATGGAAGATAACTTCCTGACACAAGTGGTACATGAGCCTACCAGGGAAGGTGCCTCACTTGACCTCCTGTTCACAGATAGAGACAGACCTGTGGGAGATGTGGCAGTTGGAGGCCATCTTGGGCTTAACGATCATGAATTGGTTAAATTCTCAATTCTTAGTGATGTAAAGGGAGGGGTTAGCAGAATCTCCACCTTGGATTTCCAGAGGGCAGACTTTGGACTCTTCAGAACACTGGTTGAGAGAGTCTCTTGGGATACAGTCCTGAAGGGCAAAGGGGTCCAGGAAGGCTGGACACTCTTCAAGAAGAAAATCTTAAAGGCCCAGGACAGGGCTATCCCCATGTGCCATAAGACTAAAATGGGCAGCCTGACTGAATAGGGAGCTGAGCTTGCCAAGTGATCCAAAGAATACTAAAAAGGGTGTTTACAGGTATGTCAGCCAGAAAAGAAAGGTCAAAGAAAATGTACCCCCTCTGAGGAGCAAGACTGGCAAGCTGGTAACCACAGTTGCTCCCACTCTAAGTGAAGATCAGGTTCACCTTAGGAACCTGAAAAGAGTGGTAGTAGATACTCCATTCCTTGAAACATTCAAGATTAGGTTTGGTGGGGCTCTGAGCAACCTCGTCTAGTTGAAGATGTCCTTACTCACTGCAGAGGGGTTGGACTAGATGTCCTCTAAAGGTCCCTTCCATCTCTAACCATTCTATGATTCTAAGTTACTCCTGGAAAGCAATGGTGCTAATCCTTGCACCAATTTCAGATACTTCCTTTGGCATTAAAATATTTTATATTCCCCTGACATTCTTCTCTAGCACTACTTTGTAGTTTAGCAGAGTAATATCCCCCATGTATTCAGGATCTTGTTGAAGATTACTCAAGTATTTATAGAATTCAATTAGCACAATGGTGAAACAGCAGCATAGGGCAGCAAAGCGGGTCAGTAAAGCATGGTGACTTACTGACACCGGTTAGCACGTAACATTAAAAAGCTTTCACATGTGGAGCTAACATTACACCTGTTTTGGCTAATTAAAACATACAGTAACTATACACGATTGCAGGAAGAGTTTTAGGCTAACTGCCCCATCAACTGGCCATTACTTATGACAGAGTACTAAAAATACTAATGGAATTCAAATGCTATTGGTTGTCACTATGAAAAGGGAAACTTTCACCTCCACAGTGAGAAGCCCTTAGAGGCAAGGACTCAGAAGAAATTCAGTAGATGCTACAGGGTCTGGGACTATACAGACCCACATTCTATTTCCAGATGACCTCTTGACTTACTGTCTACATACATATAAACCACTTCCCTTCATCCTTAGCTTTCTCCCAAATCCTGCTATAAAATCCATGGCTCACTTTAATGAAGTACTTCAATTTCACTATAAAAGAATCTTCATGAAGTAGTTTGAAAAACATTATAAATTCAAGTTATTCCCTCACTCACTATGCAACAGCAACAAGACCCAGGTTTTGAGCCATGTAGTCAGTGATGGCATTTCATCTCATCATACACTTGTCTGTTCAGTGATAAAACTTTCATACCAAGAAACTTCAGAAAGAGCTTTCTCTATGTAAACACAGGCATATTTGAATTCTTAATAAAAAAAACAAACAAACCCAAAATAACCCATACATTAAACACCAAATAACCTTCAAGCTTTTATCAGATTTAACAGTTTGTTCTTGCGCAATCACCAACTTGCTGCACAGCATAGGAAATTACTTCTTGGGGAATGTTAATAGGAAAATGAGCTACTCTAAAAAATGAGCAAACTGCAGACAAATATAAGGTTGGGCCAGAAAGACCTCACCATCATATACGTGTCAACAGCAGAATGTAACAACTTTCCATTTTGAGAGAACATAACTGTTCAGTAGGTGATTTTTTTTTAATTTGTTTGTTTAAAGGGAAGGGATGCATTTTACAACTTATGTGACTCAAATGCAACTTGCCCATAGCCTGCACCTGCCCAAAGCCTGGAAATGCCACACTGTTTTTATTAACTTAAGCAAGTATTTTTCACAAGCAAAAATAGTCTACAAAGAAAATAAGGCATTAGACTACTTCCTGCTACAACACCCATTTGTCCACAGTTATTCAACCTTACCGGATAACATACGTTAAAAATGTACATCAAGGTTAAAGCTGCTACAGAGCAGTGGCTGAACACACCGACTATATAAAGCCACAAGTGCCATGGAGTGGGGCAGGCGGCCCAGCATTCCAGCTGCCTAGAAATCCTCAGGAGGCCTCTAAGAGATCAGCAGTGCTGGCCTGTCTAAAAGCCTGCCTAAATGCTGCATGTCCCTAAAGATAGCAGTGGAAACCCTACACTAGACAAGAACAGACTCTAGAAGTTCACTGTGGCAGGATGCTCTGCAGCAACACGCTACTAAGCTCCTTGCAGGGATGTGATTCCTTTTGCTTCAGTGACTTTGTCTATTGCAGCAACCAATTGCACACATCCTAGCTGTTCTGTAGAACAGTAATACAGCTACTGCAGACAAAAAAAAAAAAGAAGAGCAGAGAGGAAAGAAGCAACTCACCACAAAGTGCCTTCATGAAATTTTTAGTTGGTTGATGGGAGGAAGTGATGGACACGAGATCATTTTGACTTGGAGAGAAGCCTCTTGCTCCGAAGAATTAGGAATAGAAGTGTATTTAGGCTCTGGAAAGCACTTAACCACTGTTAGACTAGACCATATGCAGTCTGATTACCAGCACAATTTATTTTGCTAATCTGCCAAGGATTCTGGCCTTTTCACAGGAAAACTTGGAGAAACCCACATAGGCCTTTGAAAGCTGTATCCAACCACCTACTGTGATAAACGAACATTACAAAGCAATACCAATTACTAAGCTAACTTAAGGAAACATTTTATATCTATAAAACCATTTCCCTGTATTACACACTGCTCTAAACAAGAAAGCCTGTATTGCTGTGAGAATGCTGTACAAAATCAAGTAATTCATCATAACAAGACAGAGGCCTATGCTCAAATTTCATCACCTTTAGCAGAATTTACATGGACTAAAGCACCAACTTTCACAGATTATGTTTCCTTCCCAGATTTATTGTCCTTGAGGCATCTTAATTCTCTATTCATCTCCTTGCCAGACCATAACTTTTACATATTACCTTGACATTACTTCTGGGTGTATGTGGGAGGCACTTTAAACTTCCTTTTGATGGAGAGCAGCACTGCAGGAAAAGGACTTGGGATGCTGGTGGATAAGAAGCTGGTCATAAGCAAACAGTGCACGCTGGCAGCNTAGCGCAGTGGGTTGGGACTAGATGACCTCTAGAGGTCCCTTCCAACCCAAACCATTCTAGGATTCTATGATTCTATGTTGATTTGTGCAACCTACCCCTATCAACAGGCAGAAACCTCAGGACTTACTAAAGCTAAGTCACAACTAACAGCATTATGATGCACTGTACAAATTACTTTGTAGTCACAGGATTTTTTTTTTTAACATGGCAAACGAGGTAGTATATTATAACCCAGTAGCTAAAACACTTACACCAGAAGCAAGACTTTAAAGATAAATTCCTCCCTGCCTCCAAAGATTTAACTTCACTCACATGAGAGACTGAGGGTACTCTAGAGCCCTCAGAACTGAAGCAGCAGCACTGCACAGCAAATGCTATAACTGGGTGACCAAGTGTTCAGCTGCTTTGAAGTTGAGCCAGAAGGAGAGAAGAGTTATTTCACGGATCAAAGTTCTTCAAGTTCCTCTTAAATGCAATAAAGCTGACTCCTCTAACTAGCCTAGAATACATCCAGCAGAAACCATCTGCATGCTATCCCGTGAGTACACATGGCTTTTTACAATATACAGGGAAGATATACTGTAGATAAGGACAGTGTAGAGAAATACCTTGAACAGACCAGTGCAGGCACAGGAACACCTGGCATGAACACAGGGTTTTCACTTAAGTCTATTTTTATTTTAAGTAAATCTAACAATGGAGTACAGAGCAGAAAAATACACATACCTTAAGTCACAATCAAACTGCATCTTTCTTATTCCTTATATATATGCAATGCTAACAATTTCCTAATATCCAAACCTCAGTTTTCCTTGCTGTAAACTGAGATGATAATCTGTCCATAGTCAAAGTAAATGCCTTATTGCTATCTTACTTATGATAGCTTCTTACGTACTGGAAGATGCAAGGATATACACTACCCTAATTGAAATAGAGAACTGTTCAGCATCATTGCTGATTGTCATTTAGAACACCTAAAATCCACACACCTGGAAAGCTTCTGTTTTCCCCTATACTCTCAGTTCATATTCAGACATATACAAACTCTTTTTCTTCAGATGTTTTCCTCAGACATCACATTTCCTGAGCCTATGAAAACTGCTGCTCCTCTGTCCAAAGACTCCAAAAGAAATGTCCCACACTGGGCATATTAGCATCCTTTGGAGAGATGAATTATCTTTGTACCCCTACTACCATAACAGCCTCAGACATACTGATTAAGAAAAAAATCTATTTAAGAAGCAGCATAATGATCCACAAGATGCAGAACAAGTAACCTAGCTGATTTAGATATTTCTGCAACTTAGAATTCACATCAGCTTATTCTGATAACCTTGTGTCACCTTATAAATAGCCTTCAGAACAAATACACCCTTACAAGAATGACAGAAATACCCACTACTTAATCTTATACTCACTTCTGTAACTGTTGTATTTTTTTTAACTTGCTAGGGTATTTAAGCTCATAATAGCCTTCACAGGTATGCATCCTATGTCTGTTCAACCAATTAGAAGAATAGGGACTCAGAAGCCATATCAAAACTACTCTATACATCCCATCTACTGCAGTTCTCCAGAAGAAGGTACCTGGCCTTGGCAATGACTCAGACTTCCTAAGATCTACGTAGGCACAAGGGAGCATGTAGGAGAGCATTCTGTCAGTCAGTAGGCTTTTCTATCTACACAATCACTACAGAGTACAAAGAACCACTGGAGAATGATTTGAGGCACTCAGATCAAGGCAGTGAGTCTTCGGTCTATGCAGGTTTAGTGCCAAGTAAATTCATGTTACGGATCCCAGACATTAAGATAGCAATCATTAACAACTAGGCATCAGAAATACAGGAGTTTGTCTGAATTCTTGTCTCTAATGCTCTTTGTGCTAGGGCTGAATATTAGTGGCTCTGCAAACTTCTAATAAAAATGTAAAATACTCTTAAGACTAGATTAAAAAAAACCCTTACAATACAGATAAGAAAAATGTTTTAGTAAAAAACAAGAAGTTATTTGTAATGCATAGCATCCTCTTGTTTCCCCATAAACAGCTTGAGTCAGACAACATTCCAGGTCTTAGGACACCATCTGGTGGCAGAGTTCACAGAAGATGATCACAGCTTTTAATGCAGAATTTTATCAATTTAAATTTGATTCTGATAAAATTTAAATTTTGTTCTAGACAGCTTATGAATTTTTGTCTTTACAAGATAAAGTGAAAAAAAATCAATGGAAAAATACCTTAATTTCACCTAGATGAAGTTATGTACAAGTCTTAGCATCTCTGTCAACAGTTTGGATATGTATTTACAGGATAGTGATTGCTGTTATTCTTTGTACTGGATATCATAGCCCTGCATACATTAAGATGCATTTAGCTGACATCTCTTCAAACGTGTGACATTTTTGGACATATGGGTTAGAAGTTACCCAGAGTTTGGTCACAGTCACAAAATTGTCTCAGGTAACACACTGACAGTTTGTCTAAAACCAATTACCTGTTGCATATTGAAAATGCTAAAATACAGCATCTATTTAACAGACTTTACATACAAAAATCAATCAATAGTGGAACATAGGCGGTGGTGCAAAAGCACCTTGTATTGCCAGTTCAGCTGAAGTCAAGCAAGGACTTAAAAAAAAAAAAAAGATAATATAGGCACCTTTAACAGAATAGACTTCAGGATATGGGTTTATTTTAAAAGGTAAGAAGTTACAAAGCCACATGGCAGTGTCCCTTAGAACCTGCAGTATTTGGAACAAATATTGCAGTGCTAATGGGGAGATACTTTCAAACTTCAGCAAAACTATTAACCAAATTTTTTGAAGGCTTAAGTAGTTTATTTTTAGGCTAAGATCTATGAATTCAGCAAAACAGACAGTTTAATATAATAATTGAGGCTTGACTGAGAGAAGTAGCAAATAACCAAGAACAGAAACAACTAGCAGAGATTTTGGAAAAACAGCCTCAGGAACTCATGCTGAAAACAAAGTCCATCAAATCTCAATCCTCTCCTTGCTCAGGTCATGCCTCAGAACTCACCTGTTCTAACAAAGCTCTTTAAAGCAGCACTTCAGAAGGCACAGGAGGGAAGGTCAAAAATTCTTACATGTATGACAGCATTTTTATCAAATGACTGTCAATACACCATACTTAGGTATAAACTTTGATCGTCAATGCCACTTCCATCTAATGTTCATAAACTGTTCCAAGTTTAAGTTTACAAGGACTTCTGAACAGATAATATAATTTATGTTTCCATGTGAACTCCTCTGCCTGCAGTAAGTGATTACTTCTAAATATCTCCGATTTCCTTGTACATTAATACTTGTGTCATACTATCAGCCCCACTTCTTAGAGACTACTAGACACTTACCTGCACATTCACGCCTGCTTTTATTACCACACATTTTTACCTGCAAGTTATGAGAAAGTTAACTAAGAAATTCTGTACTCAGAGCTACACTTCAACCCTGGAAGCGCCTTTGACGGGTATGAAGAAACAGCACGATAGCTACACATCTGCTAACTGAGAACGTGCTCTAACAAAGCTTGCATTTAACAGGATAGCAAAGCTCAGGGATCACTGCAGCAACAAAACATGCGCACAACGCACAACGCAAGGTAAAACGTATGCCCGTCCCAGCCCCGCTAGGCCAGACCTGCCCCGCTCTCCTCCCCAGACCGGCCCCCTCCGCGAGAACCGGAGCGATCCCGCACTATCCTCTCTACGGCTACGGAGCTCCCCCACCTCTCTGCTCTCCCCAGCCCGCGTACTCACACATCGCACCCGTCGCCAGGACAGCTGCCCACTTACCCATTCCCCCGCCGGGACTGAGCAGACTCTACCGCCGCTGCCCCCCGCTCCAGTACACGCTACCGTCCCAGCCCCAGCACCGGGCCGACCCCAGAGGGACCCGCGGCGCACAGCAGGGCGGGGCGAGCAGCCAGCGCAGCCAATGAGCCCGCGAGGACGCGCGGCAGCGCTGCACGCCGGGAGGAGCGGCCGCCCTTCCGCGGTGCCTGCCGGGACACGCAGGCCTGGCGGCGGGAGAGACGGGTAGGGGAGGGGCAGCGGTGCTGGCTGGCGGTTGGGGGCGTTTACCAACAGAGAACGGTAATAGACATTATCATCTGTGTAAGCACACGTAGTGCCGCGCTCTAAAATGCAGGCGCTGGCTGAAGATTGCAGTGAGAGACTACAGAAGTCGTACAGGGCCAGGCCGGCCTGCGCGGCTGCATCTGGAAAGGGCCGCTGGAGCGGTTTGAAAGACAGAAGGACAAAGGTGCGTGCCCAGGCTGTGCTGTGTGCAATAAGGCATAGTCCACTGAGACGTTTTAAGAAGCAAAATCCCCCAGAACACCCTGAGAGAAAGAGAAGCAGAGAATGGTTTGGGTTGGAAGGGATCTTCAAAGGTCATCTAGTCCAGCCACCCCTGCAGCGAGCAAAGACATCTTCAACTAGATCAGGTTGCTCAGAGGCTCAAACAACCTGACCTTGAATGTTTCCAGGATTAAGCCATCTACTACCTCTATGGGCAACCTGTGCCAGTGTTTTACCACCCTCAGTATTAAAAGTTTCTTCCTTATATCTAGTCTGAGTCTCCCCTCTTTTCATTTAAAACCATCCTGCTTGTTCTGCTGCTACAGGCCCTCCTAAAAAGTCTGTCTTCATCTTTCTTATAGGCCCCTTTAAGTACTGAAAGGCTGCAAGAAAGTCTCCCTATGGAACTCTCTCCAGGCTGAACAACCCCAACTCTCTCACCCTTTCCTCACATGAGAGGCAGGTTCCTCTGGACCTGCTTCAACAGCTCCATGTGTTTCCTGCGCTGAGGACCTGAGAGCTGAACACAGCAGTGCAGGAAGCCTCACCAAAGCACAGTAGAGGAGCAGGATCACCTTCCTTGATCTGCAGGTCAAGCTACTCTTGAAGCAGCCCAATATTTGATTATCCTTTTGGGCAGAGTCACACACTGTCAGACATGTCAAGCTTTTCATCTACCAGTACCCCCAAGAGAGGAGGAAAACCAAGGCCCAGTTCTGAGATCACACCACTTACAATGGAAGAGGGACCATGTACCAGCTCAGAGAGCCACATAAGCTGCTGTGTGCCTCAGTGCTGCACATGCTCCTGGCAGCACTTCAAATTGGCAGTCTCATAGCAGATACAGAACCCTAACAGCACCCTGCAGAGGTAAGAAGTTACCTACACCCAAGAAAGAACACATCTCGGGAAGGGCTACCCAGTTCAGCGCCAAAAGATGAGGTCTGTAATTCCAAATAGCAGCTTTCCTTTTCTGCCCTTGCTCTCTCCTCTGGTATGAGAAGGGAGGCTGACACACTTCCTTCTGACAGAGAGTTACCTTCCTACAGAAAAACCCCACGATACGAAGAGGGCCACGCTATTTGTTAATGTATATACCCCTCGGAAAGCCTGGCGCCCAAGGGTCACGGCCGAGGACAAGCGCAGGACATCGGTGCATGCGCACACCACCTCGCCTGGCGCCATGTGGGTGTACAGGTCCTACCCGCGGCAGAGACGCCGCTCAACACCGCCCTGCTGATGGGGGCGTGGCGAAGCACATCGCCTTCTCAACGCCATGTTGGGTGTGGCGCGTGGCACCGCCTCCGCTTGGCAGTGGTGGTTCCGCCTTCCAGGCAGTGGAGCGCTCGCGGCTCGGTGCTCGGCACCGCGGGCGGGCGGACGGACGAACGGACATGGGCTCTTAAAGGAGCAGCTCGGCTTGGTGATAGCGTCTTGCGAGGCACCTATCGCAGTGGTGGTGCCGGTAGGTGTGCGGTAGCTTGGGTTTGCTGGTTCACTGTTCCTTGGGCTGGGTAGCTGACTGGCGGATCCGGTCCGTCGACACCTCCCTGCCGCGTAGCCTTCTGTACGGGGCGGGTGCGGTGGGGCCCTCAGCGGGGCGGCCCTGCTTAAGCTGCCGGGTCCGCGAGGGGTAACGGGGCGCTCAGGACGCGGCCTGGAGCGGGTGCGGGCGGCCCGGGAGGGCCGTCCGAGCCCCCGCCTCAGTAGCGGGCTGCGCTCAACCTCTTCTGCGGTGGGAGGCCTCGGCTGGTCCCTTCTGCGAGGGGCGTCAGTGCCGTGTGCAGGTATTTTTGACTCTCTGGTAAGAGCCTCTGAACCGAGCTGTTACTAGAAAAACACCCTCCTATTCCTGCGACTGCTTAAACTTGCTTTGTCGCCTGTAGACTAATCGGTAAGATGCTGTAGTACGTGGTAAACAATAAGCATAAAAAAGTAACCTGTGGTTTTGTGCTTCTCTTAATGGTGCGTCTTGATGCCCTTGTCACTTCTGGGAAGCTATTGAAGAGTCAGTCACCCCCCGCCCCTTCCACTTTAACACAACAAGGGTTATTAAATGAACACGCATGATGTGACAACCTAAGCAAATGAGTTAAATAAACTTAGGAAATTTCTTTATGCAACTACTCTAGCTATTTATCTTCCTCTTTTTCATTTTATTAAAAAGAGCATTGGATGCTTAGTGTTCAGAACTAAGCAGCTGGGTGTTGCTTTACAAATGAACCTGATCTTGTGCTGCAGAGAAAGCAGCTTTGTAGGAAGGTGTTTATGGACAAAAGGAGAGTCTCCTATGAGGTCAATTGCTCGATTCATTGATTTAAACAATTAATTGCTTACTAACAGTCTAGTAAATAATCTATATGCCTGTCCTGCCTTGCTCTGCAGTTTCTGAAGTAGTTTTTTATATAGCACAGTTTGTGTCATTAGAAGAAATGGAATCTCTTACTGCCTGTATGTTATTCTGGGGTTGATTGTTAATTTGTGTTGGCCAATAACTAATTTGGAGGAGGTATGGCTAATTTGGAGGAGGTATTGGCATGGTTTAGATGTTGTGTGTATAGGGTCATAGGCTGGACTTGATGATCCTAGGGGTCTTTTCCAGTCTTTGTGATTCTGTGATTCTGTATCATGAAGCTTTTCCAGAGACAAAAATGAATTGTTGAGAGGAGTATAGAACTGAGTGCACTGCACAGAGGAGGTGATATTACTAGCGCCTGTTCTTTGTGTTATCGCCTCTGTGCAGTGCATTCAGGAAGCTGATAAGAGAAAGCAGGAAGCATGCAGAGTAGTGTCTTGTTCCTGACCCCTGGCATCTTCCTCAGGGATCACAGATGCTTAATTCATTTATCTTGTAGGCATAATCATTTGGAAGAGTACATTCTGGTCCTGATACCTTGTACCATCCTGCATTAGCTGGGCTGAATTTCAGCTGACTAGCAAGTAGGATAACTGTTGGTGTTAGAGAAGAGTTTTAAAGAAACATCTCATTCCACATCAGTGATCTGAAGAATTTGAAAGAGCAAAAAAAAAACACTCTCAAAGAAAACCATCAAAATTATAAATTGTCTACTTTTTTATTCTTTGCAAGAATGCACAGAAATTTCATCATTAGTGTTAACATTTTTCTAAGAATATTGTTTTGTGAATTATTCCGTCACTCTGAGAAGGCAACAGCTTGCTTTACAAGAAAAAGAACTGAGGGGGGAGTATTCATGATCATCTGAGGTTGTACCAATTTGATGATGGCTATAAGTATAGTTCATGAGATACTGGCTTTCAGTCAGTTGCTGCAGCAGGAGAGTTGTGTCATCTCCTAGTTCGTACCTTTGTGGTAAGATTACCCAAAAGGAGGCATAGGCTGCATTTCTCAATCATACTTTTAGATGTATTAGCTAGTAGCTATTATTTAAATTTTTTTCCCTTATATGTATATGAAACATTCAAGGAAAGAACTAGTGATCTGGGGATTTTAATGTTTAATACTTTGGTATTCTTGCTAATGGATTATGTTACAAGGATAAAGTGCAAACAGTATTTTCTGATATATATGGAATTAAAAGGGAGTCATAGTTATTTGGAAATAGAAAGGGTAGGATTCTTTCACATCATGACTTCATAAAAACAACTTGGGCACAAGTGTGTGAAAGTCTGCCACTCAACTCTGCTATATGTAGTTCCTGACTACCAAAAACTTTCACTAGATTTTGAAGAGCAAAACCACATGCAGATGTATGAATAGAGTCTTGCTAGAACACTTTTTAGGAGTTACATGTTTTTTTGTTCACAGCTTGGAAGTAAGTCTTTTGAGATAAAAATTATTCTAGAAGGCAAACTTAATAATAAGCCTTATGGGTTTGGGCTTAAAGAGAGAATCCTATACACTTGTAAGAAAAGCCCTTAGTGGTGCAGAGGAGTGTCTTAGACCAATGACAGTGACAACAAAGACAGAATTCATGTTATTTTTTTCCTGTATGCTATGGGGAGATGAGTCACAAAGATGACTACATTGTTGCTGGCTGCATAAAACAGTGCTTTAATCTTGAGGTTCTGCAATTAAAATGCTTTTTTCCCCCCAAAGTTTTTAATATGTCTACTGTGAGAGAGTCCCAGCCAGACAGCTGCTGTTGGATGAAATGATACTGTCCTAGCTTTCTTATCACAAGCAGGTAATTTAACCTTGGAGACTTATACATGCAGATGGAAGGTCACTGTGGGTACTACTAACACTGAATTTTCTCCTATTGCACTTCTCATGAAAGTTATCACTTGGCAGGTATTAACTCTCAATTCAGTAGTTGGGGCAGAACTCAGATTAAATACCTGTGACTGATCCACTTGGAATGTGGTCATGTGAGCAGCAGTTTCCCCAAACAAAAGTGTGCACTGTGCTCTAACAGAATCATCCTACTGCAGATACAGACATAACCATGTCTCACATCAGTCTATGTCACCTTCCATCTTTTTCAAGTTAGATAAAGAACCTACTAAAGTGTTTCAGCTGCTCTATGGATGTGTTGGTTAATGATTAAGACCTCTAAGACAATGGTGCTTTGAGTGGGTCTTCCACTATATTAAAATCAACTCAAAAGTGCCTGTCATTCTTTTGCAGGAAATACCTTGAGGTTTTAAACAGGTCTGTTAAATCAACTTTGCTCTGTCTTTTCCTCAGCCTCTCTAACCTAACAACTTCACATATAGTGAATTGAAGTTTTTTCAAGGTTTTTAGAGCTGTGACTAAATGCATGGTATGAGGGGGGAAAAGTCTATGCAGAGATGTATTTATTTCCCTTGCCTCACTGTACCTCTTGTCCAAGGGATAGAAGTCACTTAAGTCTAATCCATCCTCAACTGGCTTGGATCATAATATCCCAATTTTAATATGGTTTATAATTGTAAGTTTATAGTATGGCTTACCACAATATGAGTAGTCTTGTGAAGGGATAACATCTTATCTGAAGCCTGCCAAGAATTGCAATTTCACAGAACTTTTTCTGCTCCCACACTATCCAAAATACAACATGGCTGAAAAGACAGATTCTTATGATTTGCAGGCCCTGCCATTTTATTTCCTTGCTTGCTCTCGTTTCTTGATCAATCCTACTTTTTATAAGACAGTGATGATTAAGATGATGTATATGTTGTAGACATCTTAAGTTTCCTGGTAGAAAAGTTTTATAAGGCAAATTACTTCAAGAGAATGGTTTTCTTGTAGCAAGCTTAGTTCTGCATAGTCTGTAGGTGCCAGATTATCCTGTGCAAGGGGTAGAGAAGGGAGTTGCTTTGAAATGTTTGACTTTAATCCTTGCAGACTGGTAACTGAATAAATACTGCAGAGTAATTTCTGATAACAAAAAGTAAATACAGCGGACATCACATCCTTCTGTAAAGGATTATATTTAGTCACATTAGTTTCTTGTTTAAAATTTACCACTCTATGGAGAGAATAAAGTAAAGTAGCAGAATGTTGTAGTTACAAAGTCTCTTTGTAGGCTGCAGTCTCTTTTTCCTTTGGTTGTTTGTGGCTAGGATTTTAAGAATGGTAGGAGAGGGAAAGCAAAGAAAATAGGCGTTGAATATTGATAATAGGTTTTATTTAGGCTTCTCCCACATAGGTTAGTTACCCTAGCAATGGTAAATTGAGTATATGAACTGCCACTTGAGATTGTTTTCATCTCGTAAGAGGCAAAACAGTACAGATGTCCAAATATGAACATCAGAAGATAAGCACATGCGTATCTCAGCTTTGAGGAATCCTGGAAGTAACTTTTTCCACTGTATTATGGGTGTCTGCTATGTGGAAGGGTGTTTTCCTTCACATCTTGCAGCTGGATTTCTTCAATATTAAGTCAATTTGCAAATGGTTTCAACCCAAAAACCATGAATTGAGGGGGGAGGTGGGAGGAATGCTGGATATTTCCACAGAACTTGCTGTCTGGCAACAGAGTTCTTCAGGAAGCTGTGAGCAAGCTAAGGAAATGCAAGGCTTTGTCTGGCAGCTGTTAGAACTGGTAGATTCAGTGACAAGTGCTTGTGTTTTCAAACTGTTGCCTGGTGACATACAACTTCAGATACTTTCTGGTTTAATGTGTTACTGCTAACTTATTTGTGTCAAGTAGTGGATTGCTAGTTCCTTAGTGAGCCAACATAAGTAAGATAAAGTTGTTGAGTGAACAATTGGATAGCTAATAGTACCTGAAGTAGCTCTTGATGTGATTATGTCTCTTCATGTAAATTGCTATCAGAATTCAGTATGGCTTTACCTTTCTTAGAACTTTAACATTGTGATTGTTAAGCCCAGGTTTAATTTAGGATGGTGAACTTATGTTACCTTCCACACACTACCACCAAGAATTACTAGCTTGGAAGTTGGAATGACTGAATATTGTCTCTTCTTTCTCATTTTTCAGTCTCGCTGCTGGTTGGTTTTTCAATGCCTTCTGCATGAACTTGTGTTTCTAGTCGCATGACACAACATTCTTGCAGTATGGAATAAAACACAAAACTTAGTATATGGCCTCATAAAGTATATGTTCTTTCTTGGGATTCTGGGTGTTTTCTTGATATAAAGGTAGTAGTATCATGTATTTGCAAACACATGTTCAAAGATAAGAGTCTTATAACCCGTTAAAGATTTAGTAACAAATCCTTTTTATGCACAATTGAGAATATTATTGTCATGCTCTGGCCACAGAATCAAATAAACTGTTACTGTATTGTGGAATGTTGGCTGTGATACGGCTCTTGGGTAGCTCAAATACAGCTTCTAAGCTCAGGTTGCATCATACAGCCAGCAGTTGTGCTTGTGCTGGTATGTGAACTCTGGGGTAACCTGAACCCACAACTGCAAAGTGAAGCAGGACACCAGAGCAGCTGAAAAAGAAGTCTCCAGGTTACTCTAGGGATGCAGCTGCATTTCTGACCCTGTTCTGTAATTACAATGGGATTCTTGGGAAGATGTTGCATTCATAGGGTGGGGATACAATATGCCTTTTGCTGTCCGAGATGAGATGTGTTTTACGGCTCCAGGCTGCACAAATATCTGACTGTGTGGCACCCAAAGTAGAGAAAGGCTCGCCAAGCCTGCAACAGTTACAGTAAACTAGATATTGCTTGTTCAGTGCAACTATATAATTGAAATTTCATTCTGGTTCTGGCTCTTAATTAAATGTGAGATCTTCACCCAAAGAACCAGCTTGATATCATCTTCCTGTGCTTAATCTATTTTCACCGCATTAGGTCCTTTCTTCCTTCTCCTTGCTTTACTGGTCCTTAGCCGTGCAAAGCAGCCTAAAGGGTATTCCCAAAGTCAAAGCTGGGACTGAGCTGCCCTAAATAAACCTCATGAAAAGTTAAGCATGAAGAAGCTGTTTAAGACTTCATTTCCCAATTTTTACCCTAAACTAACAATAGATAGGGCTTCCTAAATGTTTTTGGAAAATGAAGTCTTGAAAAGGAAAGTGTTTTACATACTAATTGTTCTTGCATTTCTCTTTGCTCCTCAGTTATGTTGTTACCAAAATATTGGAAGAAGCTTCTTAAAGCCAATATAGCATTAAGAAGCAGGCATTCTTTTGATGCTGAAAATTTTTAGGCATCACTTTATTGCAGACTGCTGGGTGCACAGGGATAGCTCCACTTAATGTGCACACCTTGTGAAGTGAGCTATCAGTTTATACTTACTAAAAACATAGATATTCATAATTTGTTTCAGATAAATAATATGTATGATTTCTAGGAATTAATTAGCATAGATTAGCATAGTCATTTGCATGCATATTTGCTGCTGGGGCTTTGAGGGTAGGAGTAAGGAATCACTAAAATCCCCTCACCAAATTTTAGGCTCGTTATCTTCACATACTGAAAGTCTCATTTATCTTTGCCTACTAAGGCATATCCTGTGCATATGGGAACAGTCCTATATGTAACTGAGGAGTCAGCCTTGGACCTCTTGTTCATGATAATGATAAACTTTAAAGTTTTCAGAACTGTGTCATATCAGCTGAATAGTTCTTTTCGTGTCTTCCTGTCGTAACCAAGTGTTGTACTATCAGAATTAAAATGTATAGGCTTTTATTCTTCCGACTGTCTCTTAGTTTCAACTCGGAATACTGATAAAAGGATAATTCTGGAGCTTAACTGGTATTTTTTTTTTTATTACAGGGGTAAGATTGACGTGATTACTTAGAAGTAATAGTTCCTCATCATGGCTGAACTATCGCCTGAAGAAATTCAGCTGAGGGCCAACCAGGTCACTGATGAGGTAAATAGTGTAGGAAGCTATCAGGGATTATAGTACTTACTTGTTAAGATTACAGTATCTTTTAAAAATAAAGACAGTCTTGGGTAGTGATTCTACAAGGGTATAGCTGAATGTTTTAAACTCTCACTTTCTGGCAAATACTGGAGTAAAGACTACTCCTAGAAGTAATAAAGAATTTAAAGTTCTGAATTTTAAAGACACTTATTTGAGTACCAATCACCAAGTCCTGATTAACTGAGGCAATGCAGACTGGATGCCTACACTATTCTTAATCATGTTGGTATTTCATGACTTGTATTTAACTGAAATTCATTTGGCTATATTTTCTTTTATAATGACTTTCCAATGGGATAAGCACAGTACTAGCAAGTATTAAAAACCAAGGGCTTGCAAGCTACTTGAAAAAACTTAGATACTGCTACTATGATTGTGTTGTAGCATGTTTTACATGTAGACAGGCTGATGAACCCTTCTATACTAGGTGCCTTACTGCAATTAACTGGTAAATAAGACTTTCAGATCCTGATATATGTTGTTAACACTCATTTTAAAATTCTCTTTCTAGTCTTTGGAAAGCACAAGGAGGATTCTTGGCTTGGCTATTGAGGTAAGAAGCAGCTTTTGAATTCTCTGGCTGGTGTAAGAAGCAGCATGTTCACTATCACAAAGTGATCTTAATTTTATTGTCTTTCTCAAAATCTTTGAGACGCAGACTTCATTATTAGAAGTTGCTGTTTTAGTTCGGTGTTAGTTTGGATTAGAGTGTTCCCTCAGCAAGTTTCCGGATGATCCCAAGCTTGGAAGAGTGGCTGGCAAACCAGGAGGCTGTGCTGCCATCCAGAGTGACCTGGACAGACTAGAGACATGGGCAGGGAGAAACTTGATGAAATTTAACAAGGGTAAATGTAAANGAGGCTGTGGAGTCTCCTTGTCTGGAGACATTGCAGAGCTGCCTGGACACATTCCTGTGTGACCTGGTCTAGGTGATTCTGCTCTGGGAGGGGGGTTGCACTAGATGATCTTTCTAGGGCCCTTCCAACCCCTGACATACTGTGATACTGTGATGTCTTTCAATTATGTAAAGTCAGTTCATAGAAGGATCCTTTTTACTGTTTTCCTCTAAGCAAAATGGCCTAATCTCCAAATCAGTTGTAAAAAGTCTTCTGTGATGGTCAGTTATAGTTTTGGCTGTTTCATTGCTTGATTCTCAAAATATCTTCTGTTTTTTCATTTAGCTCATTTTGCCTTTGAACAGTGTGTAAATGTTTTGTTTAGAGGAGGAGGGTAGGGCTAAGTTGGGGAGCGTCGTAGAGGGTAGGGCTGCATTTGGTTCTAAACAAAAGTAGTTCTACATACACCTTGCTACCATCTTTTAACTTTAAAGATAGTTAAGTATGATGATGAAACTCTTATCCATGTACATGACTTGAAACATATCTGTATTTCAGGTTTATCTAGATGAGATGGTATGAGGTATCTTTTCCTCTACACTCTTACAGCTTGCATGCCTCACCGTAAAAACTGAACGTTTTACTTTCATTTACTACCATGAAACAAACATTCACTTGATATTATAAATAGTTCATTAGAACAAAACATGAAACACGAATCGCAGGCATAAAGCTAAATTAGAGAGAGGACAATTATTTATGTTAAAGACATTACTATACTATAAAATTTATTCTGTACCTCTTTAATTTACCTAATGCTGGTTTTGGACCTGAGCCTAAAAATGTGGAATCATATTTTTGAGAATTTTGGAATAAATTGCAGAGAAAAAGTTTACTTTCGATACTGTAATTTGAAAAAATATAGAGCATCCTGTTGATAGGGAGAAAAATAAGATGGCAGGTAGTTAGCTCTGGTAGACTTTTAAAGCTTCAAGACAGTTTTGTTACTACTTGGATATGCCATGAACAAATGGGAATCCAGTGACTAGGTAGCAGTGCCTTTTGGAGCTAATGCCTAGGCTTTCGGTGCTGAAAATCTGAGACAATTTTATTTTTGTGTGAGAACACTAAAAAATAAGGCAATGAAAAGGACCCTGGTCTCTTCTGCTTTAGAGCCTGTATTCTGTAGCAGACTGCTGTGGAACTGAAGATGCCACTGTTACCAGCGAGACATCTGAATCAGTATAGCCTAATGTATGGCCTGCTTGAGAATATAAGGCCATGTAATGAGCCAATGTAATTTCTTTTGGTATCATAGTTTGGTCATTCATAGAAGCTAAAATAACTCCTACCATAGACAATTCTATGCTGCCAGTTTCCAGTAAAGCGTGAGTGCAACTTGCATGCTAGATTCAAGACTTTTGAGCCAGCAAAGGGCTGTACTGCTTTCACTTATTCTGGCTTACAGGACTAAAGGCCATTGCACACCTGTTGGAGGGTGTAGGGATAAAGAATGAATGAAATGCCAGTTGTCACAAGGCACAGCTAGATTTACTGGTTTAGCTTGACGTTGTCATAGTTCAATCTGGGTATCACAAGAAATTTTATCATCTTGTAAAAGAAACCCCTCACAAAACAAACAACAGAAAACCCCAACCACTAATTGAGGTAGTGTAGCAGTTGAGATTATTCTGAGCACAGTGTTTTATTATGAAGTTGATTGGCTTACCAAATTTACTTTGGAGACCTGATTTTACACAGCTCTGTTGAAATCTGGTTTTATATCAACAAATTTCTTTCTGCAGTCCCAAGATGTTGGCATCAGAACTATCACCATGCTGGATGAACAGGGAGGTGAGTTCTTTCCTCTTCCTCTCTAACACTAAAAATCCATTTTATGAGTGAAAGAAAAAGGATTACCATCCAAGTGTTGTTGCTGAAACTGAAGACTACTTATGTGAAGATGAGATTTGCTCATTGGTTATTCCCATGTGTTTGTAATACTATAAAAAGGTTTTATAGTACTTGAGAGACCATGTTAGATAGTGTAGTGCAGCTCTGCTACATAAGTTATTCCTTTCTACCAAAGCATGAATGCAACCATCTGCATTTATTCTAAAAGCAGCAACAGAAGTGCAGTGTTTTTAATGGAGTAAATAAAACCTATTGCTTAATGTCCTTCTTTAAATAAAAAATTCAAAAATCCCAGAAGCTGTGAAAGAAAAAAAAGCATTAGTCTTGCTATAAAAACAGAACTGAAACTTTTAAGCTCCTGCTTGAAAGAAATGTTAATATCCCACCTTGACCTTCCCCAAATCCATATTTATTCAGGTTGCTTGTTTCTCTTCTAGAACAACTAAATCGCATAGAAGAAGGCATGGACCAGATAAATAAGGATATGAGAGAAGCTGAGAAGACACTGACAGAGCTTAACAAATGTTGTGGGCTCTGTGTTTGTCCTTGTAACAGGTCAGTTAAGTTGGTACTTGGCTCTGAAGTTATCTGAAGAATATTCCCCATAGCCACTCTTGAGATAGGAGCCAGTAGCCATAGTCTCTAATAACAGAGCTAATTAAAACCTGCTGAATCTCTGGCAAAGTCAGCTGGTATGGTTTGTAGAGATGCACCCTGTGAAAACTGCATGAGAGCAGCTAAAGCTTGCTTGCATCTAACCATACATTCTGCCCCTTACCTGTCACTGCTGTACATTAAATATAATCATGCACAATTGTGCCCTAATCTCCTTAAAGCTTGTATTTAGTAAAATACTATAAATTTCCATACAGAAAAGACCAAGATGGACTGCAGGTAGCTGTATGTCTGTGCCTGTCTGTTAGACATTTGACTTCAAAAACAATTTTTTTCACAAAAATATTTCAAACTAACTTTATAGCAAGAAAATTTCTGTTTTGGAGATGGAAAGTGGTATTGATTCTCCAGTTATTTAAAACTATTTGTGCTGTAGGGAGGAAGACAGTAGAAGAACAGATGTTGGTGATAAAGCTTAATTAAAGATTAAAAGATTAATCTTTCGCTAGTGGCTACATAAATTCTTGCAAACCTGCTTCACAGTAGCTTTGTAACATCAGTGTTACAGCTAACACATCCTAATCTAATCTTTTGTTTGGCACTTGGTTTGTACTTCTAAACACCTGAACAGGCTAAACAATGGTCAGAAATCAGTATATAAAGAAAACAATATTTATTTTTTGGAGGTATTCTAGTTTTATCTTTGAGCAGCAAAGTATATTGATCTGTGGGAATTGGATGTGATCATACTTCTTCCAAGTGAAGGAGAAATAGGTTATTTTAAGAGTGTGACCATGGAAGTGAATAATTTGTGTGTTCGCTTTTAGCTCTTTATAATGAGTCAAAAACTCTTTATCATCCAACTGAGAGAGAGCAGAAATTTAGGTAAAAATTCCTTGGACTAGCAGAATCTGCTTCAACAGAATGCTCCTTTGAGGCTCATTTAGGGTAGATGTCAATGTGGCTTCTGAGGCTGAATGTCTTAGAGCTGTAGTACCTTGAAAAGGCAGATAGTTCTGTGCTCACCTCCAGATAGGTGTGCTTAATGCTTTATATTAATTTTATCAAGCTGATGGACTTTGAGCATTTTGACAGTCTTTATTTTCCAAAGTTGACAGACTTATTTCACTGAAGCTAAGCAGCTTATTGACACTGAGCAAGCTCAGAATTTGAACTTTTGTGGCACTCCAAGTATGCATAATAAAAAAATAAATTGTGTACAAAAATGGGCAGCCCTGTGCAGAAAAATCTATTAGAGAAATAGAGGGCAGTGAAGAAGCAGCTGTGAATGCCTTTCATATATCTACTGGTACATCCATTTTTCTGCTAATGTCAGTTATTTGTCAACCAGCTATCTCAAGCTTTTCATCTTTTTTTGTTGTTGTTAAGTTGGAACACTTGCTGAATTAAATACTGCTTTTATAATTTTTCATAGGTTTAGATTACTTATAAAAGCTTTGTGAGAACACTGGGTACTGGCAGCACTCATTATAATCTGTATACTAATAATTTACATGTTTGCTGGTCTTTACTATTCTTTCTTCTCTATTCTCTCCTAACACTGACACTTGCTTTCTAAAAATGAAGACTAGGATAAGAAGCTGTGTTCACTTAACTGCTGAAAGCGGATTTTAGGACAAGGTCAGTCTTGTTAGTGCAGATGTATGCTTAACTAGCTGTGTGAAGTGATGCTTCTGTTGGGTTTGTGCTTGTAAGTGCATGATGTCTGCATGGAGGTCTCCTTGTGATTCTGATGTATTCTAATACTGATGTGAATAGAAAATGTCAATTACTGTAGAGTGTATTGGCTTTGGAAATGTTGAACAACTGCTTGAGCCCCTGGTGGTTTGACAGGTTGTGGAAATTGCCTTACTCTTACAGAAATGAAACATGAGAAAAGTGAATGTATAGTCAAAATCAGGTGGTGAGAAGCTCTTAACTGTGCTTTTTGTGCAACAGTTCTGTTTCTAGCTGTCTGCTTTGAGCATGCAAGTAATTTTCAGGCCACTTGGTTTTGTTCAGTAAATTCCTGATGGTTACCTCTGGCATCTAAGACTTTGTTACTCCTCAAGCCAAGCATACAAAGCTCTCCTGCTGTTGTGGCTGCAGTATGAATAAGATTAAAATACTATTCTCAATCTAGGTACAGTTAACAGTATTTTCAAGTTGTGTATGCACAAGGAGCTAGAATTGACTAGTCGAGGTTTCTTTAGGGTTCTGCTCGGTGAAACAGTTCCCTTATGAACTGAGAATGATTCAATTTCTTCCTGTTCATGTATTCATGCTAGATTACCTTTCATAGGATCCAACCTATGAAAAACAATTTCCCATTTTGATTACATAAATGCCAGAAGAATGAGGGGACTATTTCTTCATTACAGCTAATTTCACACCTCTCCAAATGTGTACTGTTACAAGTAATCAATTTCATTATCTATAGTGCCTTTCAATAGCCCAGATGTTTCACTGAAAGACACTAGATTTCCCTTCACAGACAGAAAAGTAGCAGTGGAGTCTGGAGTATCTAGCTTAAACTTGAAAATATCAGCAAACAAGATAATATTCTCATTCATCTCAAAATATGTTCTTTAGAGTTTATGAGAACTGACTCCAATTCAGATCAGGTTTTTTTCTGTTTTCTTCCCCTTTTGCTTTTGTGTATCTATGATTCTTGAGATTGCTTCATGTCAGTGTGCTTTCTTTAATTTTTTTCTCTTTGAAATTATGTGGTAAAACTGTAATGGTAAGTTGGTTTGTTGTTTTCATGGAGTTAGTACGGTTGAATTGCAGAATGATGTAGCTATTTAAACATGATTACTGTTATTTGAGAATGAAAATTAACCTGAGAAACTTAGCAACGCAAAATGTTCAACAAAAAAAAGAGATTAATGGGATAGTCTAGCTATTTGTATTTGAAAGGGTTTTTTCTTCACCTCCATTTCTACTCTTAAAAGTAACTAATCCTGATTCTAGACTAACTCTGGTTGTAAATGCAGCTTTATCTCATGACAGTGTAAGCTTTCCTGTTACTGTTAATGTATGCTTCCCCTTTCCTGGTAAAGTATATTACTTTAAGGAAATTGCTGTCCATGTGTTAAAGCTTAAGACCAAACGTATCATTGTCCCTAGAGTAACTCAGCTATGTTTGTACCATCCCAATATCAGAAATTATATTGTGTAGACAAGACTTTGTCTATAAAAAACCCTAATCTTTCAGGCACAAGACAAATTGTTCTGAAAATCCTAAGAGTAGTACAGTACTTCAGTCAGGTAGTCATATTTCTGATGCAGCAGTTCAGATTCCTTATTTTTATGGAGTAGGACAAAGAACTTTGAGTCTACCAAGGCATACAGAGCAACCTGGGGAGATGGAACAGAGAACTCAGCAGATCATGTGATATCCATGCAACCAAGAAGTATGAATAATCAGCAGCCTCAGACTTCTAGAGGACCAAGTGGTGGATATATCACAAGGTTTGCTTCTTCATTTCTCAATCTCAGATGTAGAAATCCTTAGTTACCAGTTGTCAACTTCTTCCAGATGCATTTAAGGTGAAGTTGCTAAATAGTAAATTTTTCACTGCTGCTTGGAGGAATTGTTGCTGCTTGGAGAGGAGATGGCAGATGTCTGTGCTTTCAGTATTGTAGTGCTCATCTTACACTTCCATTTGTGGTTTTTTCATAGTGATTGTATTATCAGTCTGTTTCTGGATGTGAGGACTCTAGAGCTTACTGCTCAGTTACTGAGGGAACTGTTAAATGTCAAGGACTTTTGTTGTCATAAAGTATATTTGAGACAAACGTCTTAAACTTCTGGTAGCTGTTATTTTAAATTCTAAGGCTATTTTGGTAATAACAGCTAGCTTAGCACTTTTTTTGGTGGGCTTGGAATACATGGGTGTTAAAAGGGGAAAATCATACCCTAGCTTGAATGCATTGCCTGTCAGATAACTATAAAATAATTTCTGTTAAAGTAAATTCGGGGGAGGGAAAAGCAAGTTTTTGATTCTTGGCAAACTTGTCTTAATTGTTTGAACAGAATAACAAATGATGTCAGAGAAGATGAAATGGATGAAAATCTTGCTCAAGTGGGAAACATTCTTGGGAATTTGAAAACCATGGCTTTGGATATGGGCAATGAGATTGATGCTCAGAATAAACAAATAGACAGGATAAATGTCAAGGTAAGTGTCAAAGGTGTTCTCTGCCTTCAGCTTAGAGGTTGTTGCTGAGAAGTTACAAGGAATGGGCTCATTGTTCTTACCTATCTGTGTTTGCAGTAAATATGCATTAAGATAATATCATCCTTTAGGCTGTAGTACTTTGAACAAGAAATGCATCTTGGTGTTTGGTTAGTCAGTCAAAAATTCTAGTGCTTCAGAATGTCAGCAAACCTAAAAATATAGCACAGATTACTGCTTGCTCTGAAAACTAAGCTTGATTGGATTAGAAGGGCAGACATTTACTGGAGACCTAACCTGGGGGATTGTTGCTTGCAAGGGTAGGGAATAGGTATTTTTAACAATAGCAAGGCTCTTCCAGACTTACTGAAAAGTAACTATAATCATTGAATGTAAAGTAAAACACAGGTAATTAATTGCCCTCATTTTTGTAGATAGGTTAATATTGGGGCTGAGGAGACTTTGGAATAATAGGTTTTGTAGGTGCACATGGACATAGTCTGCTCTCATCTGCACATGAAGTTTGCCATAGCCAGTAACATCTTGTAATACTGGGGTTTTTTCAAGTTTTATTGCTCTAAAGATTAACTACCCAAAACAGATGGATCATATAAATGTTTTGGGTTTTTTCTTTCAGAGGGCAACTTATGAGGAAGTTAGCCCTATTTTAGAAATCCCCATATTCTGAAATGAATAGAAGTTCTTTTCAGGCAACCTGGTTATGAAAGGAAAGGAAAGCTTTAATGAGTAGTGTACAGTGTGCTTTAAAAAACCAGAATTGAATACCAATTGCTGTAAAACTAAGATGAAGTGGAAGTTAAAGATATCACTGAAATGCCCAGTAGGGTTAAAAGCAAGGGGAATGGAATTTTCTCAAGCACAAAGAGCTAGTCTGACATAAATGCTGGTTATACCTGTGTCAGCATCTCAATTTTATCTGGTTATAAGCATTGTGGTATTAAAAAGTCCAGTCAATATGATCTTATAGAGGATTCTTTAACTGTCTTGTATTCCACCCTGAAACTGCAGATCTGAGCTGATTATTAAATAAAATAAGTAAAATACTTTAAAGAACACAAAAAAATTTAATCAGTTTAAAATGAGGTGTGAAATTCTTACAGCTCATAAAGTGAACTGAAAACTGCCTGCTCAAATTAACTGCAAGTGGAAATCACTGTGTCTAGCAGTAGTGTTTCTGGTAGTTTCAAGCACATGTTTTGGCCTGATGTTCTTTCATTTTAGTAGCCTGATTAAATCTTGCTGATCAGGTCTTACTATTAAAATATGATCTAAACAAGTTAGAATTGCTTTACAAGGCAGCAATAAAAATGGAAGTGCAATTCCAGCCTTTCAGACTGGCAACCTATCTCAGGATATTTAAATAACTGATAACTGTTTTGAAATATAGTGAATAGTGTGGAAACCAAATCAAAATGTTGAAGGTAAATTTCTGAAGGATAGTATCATATAAAGAAACAAAGAGCTGTATGAGGCTTAACTTCAGAATAGAGTTGATGATTTTTTTTTAATTAAAAAATCCAACTCACCTGGAAAATACAGGCTTGATTAGGTGACATGTGGTATCCTGCAGTATTATTCAGGACTCCCAGTCTGAAAAAAACCCTAATAACTTGTTACTGGCTTTTTCATAGAAGATCTAGTAGCTAGATCACTGTTTCCAAAGTGGTGTTAACAAGTTAGATTCTCATTTTACTATAGTAGATTCCTTCCCCTCCCCAACCTTTGACCAAAAGGACAGGAAGAACAGGAGAGAAGGGCTTAAACTACCAGTGTCCTCTTCCCAACCCATTGCAGTATGAAGGTGTGAAATAGCTAATACTTGGCACAAGTAGAGTTTCTCTGGTGTTCCCCACTTCATGGTAAGGGCAGAGGCAAGATTAGTGCTTATTACTTCTCCTGCTCATTCTCTACTGCAGACTGGATAATCAGGTAATTATGTCAAAGCTCCTTATCATACTTTTCAGTAAAATTGTATTTTGATACTTGTTCAGCCTAGATGTTCTGGCTGACTTGTGATGCTTCATAATAGAAAAAAAATGCTTTTCTTACAGATACCATACTGTTATGACACTAGGACAGTGGAGGGTGTGTGGATGAAAGCCAGGGATTTGCACTAAGCAAAATCAATCTGACTTTACACCCGTAGGTCACTTCCAGTTTTGACTATTACCTCTAGTCTATAGCAACAAGGCTATTCAAGATATCTAAACACTTGGAGAAAGGGAATTTTTATAACCTTGTTCTGTTAATATTCTTCCTGACTGGCTGAGTCAAGCTGCTGTATATTTTGAGGGTCAGATAAAGACTAAAACCTGTTTCTCCTGTTTCTATTTCTGCCAAAATTGACAGCATATACTGGCTACAGGTCAGAGAAGAAATTACATCCAGCTTATAAAAGTTGCTCCCCTTCTGTCTGCAACAAGGATAATACCCTGCAATTCACAGACCATTCGTGGCTGGAAATGACCTCTCAGATCAGAGTCCAACAAAAAAAGAAAACCAAAACAAACAAACAAAAAAACCCCAAAACCCCAAAAACAAACCACCCAACCCCTGCCGTCACTAGAGCATGTCCTGGAGCACCACATCTACACGTTTCTTAAACACCTCCAGGGATGGAGACTCAACNGGCACTTGGCCTTATTGAACCGCATCCAATTGTCCTCAGCCCATTGATCCAATCTGTCCAAGTCCCTCTGCAGAGCCTCCCTGCCCTCCAGCACATCAACACTCCCACACAATTTGGTGTCATCTGCAAACTTACTGAGGGTGCTCTCGATCCAGTTTATGTCAGTTTGAATTTTTAAATTGTTTTGCATGAAGTCTGCAAATGACCTATGAATTTCTCTCTTCCAGGCTGATACGAACAGGGAACGCATAGAGCAAGCCAATGTGAGAGCCAAGAAACTAATTGACAATTAAAGCTTGCTGTCGTTGTTCAACAACACTGTCTCTCCAGCTGCAAGCCACTATAGTAATGGATCTGTGAAGCTTCTCCTATTGTGAAATAAGAGGGGCTGGGAAAATGAAGCAGTACCCTTTCTTATAGGGATTAATTTTCTTTTTTTTTTTTTAATTGCTTCATGTAAACATGGCCTTGACTGCTCATCTGCCTTCACTTTCTTTAAATTGCTCAGGGCTGTAAGTGTTACAGCTTTGAGAATCTTCTTGAATGTTTTATTCCCCCTTCCCCGTCTGTTTTTCCTTGTACCCAAAATACAGTGCTTTATTGAAGTTGAACGAGCAGGGTAACCTGAAGTCACAATTGTGGAAAGTTGGAGAGGGCACTTTGCACTGTTTGAAATACCTCATAAGTTGAGTGTCTTCAACAAAATAGGGACTTGGTGAATATTGTCTGACTTGTATCTCTAGCAGGCTAACCATAGTTTTACAGTCCAAGCCACATGAGGTTTGGGGTTGGGCTTGTGGATTACAGAACTGAAGAGGCCCACTACTTAGTACTTGTGGGTTGAGGGCTTTAAAACACTTCCTAATCACACCAACTTTACTGTAAAGGTAACTGGAGGGGTAGAAAGGGTTCCATTTCTTCACTGTAAATTGACATCAGTTTGGAGGCCATGACCAGGAAGTCATGCTGCATTGTTCTGATAATGTATGTTGTGTTTGTATATATACCTGATCTAAACCCCATGCACATGTGAGTACAAGAAACTAAAACTGTGTCCCTCAGGTATTTATTTGATGGAAATTTTTATGCCCCTCTCCTAAAAGTTAACATTTAAGTGTTTGAATGATGCAACTTTTTAAATTCCTGCATCAGATTTTATTTCGGCTTCTAGTTTTTGCTCAAGCTCAGTTTATGCCTTTCTCCAGTGCCAAATGTTGACTGAGATCTGGTGCAGAGTTTGCTCTCAGCAATGACTTTGGGAAAGTTTCTTAAGCTTCTCTGTTTTCTGTAGGTTTGTTAATGAAACTTTTTTCACAAGCCTGAAGGAGGCAGTACCTATGAAGAATGTATGCGAGTTCTAAATAAACTAGTTCAAAATAGATTCCTGACTGGTTTATTATTGCAGGCTTTGGGACTGGCAATTGGAAGTACTACACATCCAAGTTGCTTGCAATAGAAATGTTCTTATTCTGTTGCAAAACAGAGGAATTTCTGACCAGGTGAGGTAAAGATCTCTTCCTATGAAGAAGAAAAACATTGATTTGATATAATATAATCAGATTTATTCCCAGGTTTTTTTGAATGTTAGATAAACTGCAAGTGACCTGTATAATTTTATCTCCTCCCAGCAATAATATATTATGCCTGTTTTGAAAATGACACTTTGGACTAACGTATGATAACATTGGATGGCAGAAGTATTCAAACCAGAGTTATTTGAGACATAATTAAAACATATAGCATTATGGGGTGTGTTTTTGGAAGGACAGTCCACAAGTATCTTGTACCCATTAATAATGAATCCCAGGTCTAGGGAGATGACACTAATCTGCTGAAATCTGACCAATTTGGTGGCCTTCTATGATGGAGTGATTGGAGCGGTGGATGAGGGGAAACCGACTGATGTAGTCTATTTGGATTTTTGTAAGGCCTTTGATATGGTCCCTCATGACATCCTCATCTCAAAACTGCAGAGGTATGGGTTTGATGGGTGGACCGTTCGGTGGATAAGGAATTGGCTGGAGGGACGCAACCAGAGAGTTGTGGTTAATGGCTCTATGTCTGGGTGGAGAGCGGTGACTAGTGGTGTCCCTCAGGGCTCGGTTTTGGGACCGGTGCTCTTTAATATTTTCATTAATGACCTGGACGTGGGTATGGAGTGCATCCTCAGCAAATTTGCAGATGACACCAAGCTGATGGGTGTGGTTGACACGCCAGGAGGCCGAGATGCCATTCAGAGGGACCTGGACAGGCTTGAAAAGTGGGCCCAAGAAAACAAAATGAAGTTTAACAAGTCTAAATGTAAGGTCCTGCATCTGGGCAGGAGAAATCCCAGGTACCAGTATAGATTGGGTGAGGAACTCATTGATCATAGCCAGGAAGAGAAGGACTTGGGGGTCATGGTGGATGAAAAGATGGATATGAGTCGGCAATGTGTACTTGCGGCTCAGAGAGCCAATCGCATCCTGGGCTGCATTAGGAGAGGTGTGGCCAGCAGATCTAGGGAGGTAATTCTGCCTCTCTACTCTGCCCTGGTGAGGCCCCACCTGGAGTATTGTGTCCAGTTTTGGGGTCCTCAGCATAGAAAGGATGTGGAGCTGCTGGAGAGAGTCCAGAGGAGGGCCACAAAAATGATTACGGGATTGGAAAACCTCCCCTATGAGGATAGGCTGAGAGAGTTGGGGTTGTTCAGCCTAGAGAAGAGAAGGCTTCGAGGGGATCTGATAGCAGTCTTTCAGTACCTAAAGGGAGATTATAGGACAGAGGGACAGAGAATCTTTAGGAGATCAGAGTGTGATAGGACCAGGGGGAATGGTTTTAAGTTGAAGGAGGGGAGGTTTAGACTGGAGATTGGGAGGTGGTTCTTTACCAGGAGAGTGATTAAGCACTGGAACAGGTTGCCCAGAAAGGTTGTGGCTGCCCCATCTCTGGCAGTGTTCAAGGCCAGGCTGGATGTGGCACTGGGCAACATGGTCTAGTGTTTTGGCATCCCTGCTTGTGGCCGGGGGGTTGGAACTAGATGATCTTTGAGGTCCCTTCCAACCTGGCCATTCTATGATTCTATGATTCATTCTATGATTCTATGAAATGTAAGACAAACAGTGTTAAGCAGTTTGTTTTCTTTTTAGTAGAAGCACAGTCAGTATTACTGCTGTAATCTTGGTTGACTCCCAGGACACATTCATATTTAAAGAAAAGGGGGGGGGGGGAACCCTACACATACAAAACCAACCAAAAATCTCATCAAAGGATGGAGTTGCTGTATGTAATAAATAGGCCAGACTGTCTTCTCTGAATAAGGTAGTGTCATTTTTAGGTGACTGGATACTTCAGTAGTGTGTGTTGGCTTCTGTGTGTCTTCTAGTAATTGTTGAAAAGCTAATGAATTTTAAAAGCTTATTATCTACCCCATTAGTAAATGAAAAGTGCATGCTTTAAAACACAAGTAGCAGAGAAGTACTTTGAAGAGTATCCCATAGTAAATTTCTAACAACCACTTGGATGGGCAAGCACTTGGGATTTGTATGCCTTGGGTTTTTTTTCCTTCTTACAGACTTCAGGTTAGCTGAAGGAATATTTGCTGCTAGTTGTGAAAGCCAAGTATACTTTGTTTAATTTTGATTGTCTCCTGGAATAGAAGATTAAAGTGGTGGGTGACCTTGTTCTGCTTCCAACAGTGCAAACCTGCTTTGTAGCATCTGGACATTTCTAAACACTGGAATGTTGTTCTCCCTTGTCATTACAAGTCTGTGTTCTTGATTTCACTGAGCTCTAACAACGAATTAGCATGTTGGCTGAGAGAATGCTGTGACTGGTATATCAGAATCATAATACTGTGATGAATACCACATCTGGAAAGAATTTATGAGGCTATAAGCTTGAATATTAGCACAGTATCAATACTATTTTCTGATGCAGCAAGAGCCAAATCCATAAGGGATTTGGTGCCTTTGTTAGTCTGCTTCTTGGATTGTCTTCCTGTTGTCTATAGAATAGATGCTTAATTTCTATATCTGTAGGATAGAACACTTGTACATCTTTGTATTTCTGTATGCTATTAAGAATGAAGGTTTACAGTTTCTGCTTTTGATTCTTAAACTATATATTGTGCACAAAAAATACATACTTTTATAACTGAATGTGTCTTAAAACTATTTTCTTAGAAATGTCCTTGTTTAGTTTTGTTTCCTTGAAAAACTTGGCAGAACTTGTTGCTACTTTGCAACTAGGAAGTTTCCCTTCTATTTTTATTTCACAGAAATCCTACTGCTAACAAAAGAATGGGTGTGGTTGGGAAAAGAAATATTGTGATCTTTTTAACAGTCTACTTTTCATCCCAGCATAGGTGGTGTTGACTAACTTCAAACTATGAAATATGCCCATGTCTTCCTTGAAAGACTGCAGTATGATATGGGACTATAATTAAGCACGATAAAGGAACTAAGTAAAGAAACTTTCCAGTCAAGTATCAGTAATGGGTGCCTAGCCAATACCTAGCCCTGTACAACCTAGTGATTTAACCTACTGCCAATGTAATTCCACTTGTGAGGCAATTTAAATTATATTTTCTCTGATACTAGAGTCAGAATGCTCTTAAGGGCAGAAGGAAGAGGTGGGAGGAAAATAGACTTGCATGGACTTGGGGCAGTTTTGAGCTGCAAGAGTGAAGAGCATATCTGGACATGGCTTGGAAGAGGTACTTCTCATAGTGTATTGTCTACCACTAACTAGGTAAAAAGAGGGGCAGTCTGCATATGTAAGTATTCTGAGCATGGAACACATATTCCATAGGCACATTTATATGATGATCACTAGTAAATTCAATGTAGAGATTGAAGGAGATGAGACAAGCCAGAGTGACTGCAACATTAAAGCAAGGCTAACTCAGCACCATTCCGCATTTTGCTTGGTGTTTTTAATAGCTGTCATATTCCAAGGTAGCAAAGGAGCAGACAGTGAGTAATGGGAAGGTTCTAAACATACTAGTAAGAGAATGTTGACTTACTGCTTTTTGGAAGTATTTGAGAAATTTTTTGAATAGCAATGCTAACTGTATTTAAATGTTCTGATCTACCCTCTCTTCTTGCATATCTTTGTTGAATAAAGAATCCTGAAAAAACAAATGTTAAATGAGAGAAGCAGCATGTCTGAGTACAGATTTCCATTTGAAACAAATCCACCCCCAAGAAACCACCAGAGCACAACATTGCCAAGTGCATACATTTTGATGGTAAGACCACTCCTCTGTAGTTATCAGACTTGGTCAATGCAAAGTGGGAATCTGCTAACTCAGGGACTTTGTTCTGTGGATGTCTCATGCATAGTAAATCTGTAGGAAAAAAGCTAATACCTCAAATGGGATTTAGGTATCAAGTGGAAGGAGCTAAAATTTAAAACAAGCCTGAGGCTTTAAACCATTTGCTGCTGGATTTGCATGTAATCATCTGTGGAGTCTATTAGTATGAAGCTGGCTAGACTTCTGATCATACAGGGCCTTGCATTATGGTAACATACAGGTTGTGTTCTTAAAGCACTTCCCCCTCTACTCTGCCCTGGTGAGGCCCCACATGGAATACTGTGTCCAGTTCTGGGCTCCTCAGCTCCAGAAGGATAGGGAGCTGCTGGAGAGAGTCCAGCACAGGGCCAGCAAGATCATGAAAGGAGTGGAGCATCTGCCCTCTGAGGACAGGCTGAGAGAGCTGGGTCTCTTCAGCCTGGAGGAGACTGAGAAGAGACCTCAGGAATGTTTATAAATATGTGAAGGGTGAGTGTCAGGAGGAGGGGTCCAGGCTCTTCTCAATGGCATCCAATGTTAGGACAAGAGGGAATGGGAGCAAGTTGGACCCCAGGAGAGTTAGTATTAACACGAGGAGAAACTTCTTTATAGTTAGGGTGATGGAGCACTGGAACAGGCTGTTTAGGAGGGTTGTGGAGTCTCCTTCTCTGGAGACATTCCTGTGTGACCTTGTCTTTCTACGTCCCTTCCAACCCCTAACATGCCATGATTCTAGTTATGTCTTGCAAAACCGCATAGCCTCACAAACATTGTATGCTGCCAACTACTTCCTACAGGAAGATGGTAGTTTTTCCATAAAGTAACACTGGGAATGGGGGTTCTTAATTAAAACTGTTTCCCTGTTTAATGATGGATTGCATCCATTATTTGAATAAGGAGTTGATGTTCCCTAAGACACTGTCGTAATAGGTATTACTATGGAAGAGCTAAGACAGCAACAGGGTCAGGGAACTAGGTATCTCTAAGTAGCTTCTAAAAGAAGCACTTATTGTTAATCTTAATTATAGTTGTTACAGTGAGGAAAAATATTGGCACAGAGGTCACAATTTTTCTTAACTGCAGCTAGCGTAAGATGTTGAATATATTTAGCGATTACAGCTAAGGAGTTTGCTGTCCAAATGCCTTCCTTGTCTCCTGTACGGAAGCATAAGTATAGAGCAGTCGTGGCTAGGCTTCGCGAACGAAGATCCAGGGAGGGCTCCATCCATGCTCCTCATCAGCGCCTTTTCCAAGCGCGCTGATAAAAAGAGGATAGCGGATAGCACCCTCGAGCCTGCCCAATGGATTTTTTTTTAGGTGAGACACAGCATGCGCAGAGCTGGACCCACCCTTTAGTCCTAAGGTTCATCTGCCAGGGCCTAGCAAGCTTGGACGCTGGCAGCAAAGTCCTTAGGACAAAGGTTTAACCTCTTAGATGGAAGGGCTTACAGGGCTAAACGAGCTCCATCTGCCCAGCTTTGGAATCAGAGTTGTCCTTCTCCTAGGATGACTGCCAGAAGGCTAATGAGCTCATCCTACCCATCCAAGGATTATAGGAACATGGGTATCACTCCCCACACTTTACCATGGGCAATGAGTTTAATGCTATAGAGCAGTAGTTCACAAAGTACAGCCACATTAGTAAATGCATCCATGCTTACCTTTCCACAAAATGAAAGCTCCTACTTCACTGTCTTGAGCATGCAGTACATATTGACTGAACTGCTGCCAAAGTGTTGACATACTCAAATCCTCTGCGTTCCTCAAGGTAGTTGAAGTGTAGCTGTTACCAACAACTGATAGAACCAAGTATCTAAATGATGGCTTTCAGTGGTAGCTTCCTTGTTAAAGTGACAACAGAAGCAGTTACATCAAAAAAAGAGAACTGATTTTTTTGAAAACGTTTTACTAAAATAAACAAGTACATTTTCCTCTTCATTATAAGTTACATAATTGCATTCATTTTTAGCTCTTTCTAGGTGCTTTTGGTAATAAGGCAGCAGCAACAGGCTTACAACTAGAACTTTGAGCATTGCTCTGTACACAAGGAGTCAGTGCAAGGGTATTTTCCAGCAATATACTTTTTTACATAATACACAGATGATGAACCTCATTTTTGAGACAGCTCAAGCAGAAGTGCTTATGGGCAAAGAAAGCCCATACAGGAAAATATGAATGAAGGATGCTCAGATGGTTATTTGTTTACTGAAAGCAGTTAACAAAACACTTAACTTAGGCACAACTATTTGTGCTTCATGAAAAACTTAAACAGGTTATAAACTAAACCTCCATCTGTAAAAGTTGTTCTCTGTAGAGTAATGCCTACTGCAAGACATAGAACATTTCACATCTGCTGTGGTGGTAGAGTTTCCATGTACTATCATGGAAAAACGTTTCCAGAAGAAATAGTTCTCTTACTAATCAACAGCCAGCTTCCTGACAAAAGAGAACTGGCAACTTTGAAATGCTCATTCCCTTTCTCTATGAAAGAACAAGCCCTGACAAAGGAGAACATGTATTGTGTTAAAAGCTATAGTGGCACAAAAATCAAAACTGGCCCCTGGGCAGGTTCATCAGTTGAATACCCATGGTCTCTAGTTCAAGTTTATTCAGTGTGGCCTTAACAGACCATATCAGACTACTAGAAGAGGAGTGCTTTGATATCTCCATCAGTCTTGATTTGAGTTACTGAAGCAGTTGTTTCAGTCACTAAGTCTTCTTACAGGGAATACACAGGGCCAGAATAATGATCATGCAAACTTCTTTTTTGTAGCTGTAAATCGTTCCATGTACTAATAAAAAAAAAAATCCAAGATTCAGAAATTAACACAAGATTCATTACTATTGAGAGCAGCTAAGCTTCTGCTTTCAGACTCAAAAGCACATTATTATTTCCCAAATGTAACCATTAGAGCTTTAATTTCAAACAAAAACAGCCAAAGTTTTTATCTGCCATTTGTTGTGAATCAGATTAATGTTCTAGAAAGTCCTCACAGTGCTGAACAGTCAAATCTCAAGTGTCAAGGATGACCAAATAGTTAAGAATGCTGCATTAACAGGAAGCATCCATTATTTTTGTCCTGTCAAAGTGAAGACACACCTATCATCACTAAGTACCCTTCAAAAGATGCTGATGAAAGAACACTGATCCTGAATCCTATAAGAAGGTTAATCTTCAAAAGACTCTTGGCATTCTTTTCAGAAGTTTGTTATGAAGCCAGTACCATGACAAACCCAACAGACTATGCTTTTATTCCATGTCAACTTCGGTATTCTGAGGGGGTACTCGATAAGGACTTTACCAGAAGCCTCATTAGGGAAAAAAAACCAAAAAGACACAAACCTTGTCATAACCTTCCAGTTCTCTGAGTTTCTTGATTTCAAAGAGATTGCCTTCTACTGCAAGCAGTGAGATCTGGGAATCACTGAGGATACTCTGAGGAAGCATGCTGAGCTCTAGACAGTTTTCTTCTAAACGCAAGACTTTGAGGCGTGGACAGTGGGAGATCTGCACTGAGATCTGGGAAATCTGGTACAGATAAAACAACAAAGAGAAATGGGATTAAAATATTAGTGATTCGTGAGTAAAGGGACTTGTTTCAGACTACTATGGAACAATTACCATGTTGTAAATATCACAGTATCACAGTATGTCAGGGATTGGAAGGGCCCTAGAAAAATCATCTAGTCCAACCCCCCTGCCAGAGCAGGATCACCTAAACCAGGTCACACAGGAATGTGTCCAGGCAGCTCTGGAATGTCTCCAGAGAAGGAGACTCCACAGCCTCCTGGGCAGCCTGTTCCAGTGCTCTGGCACCCTTACAAACTATATTAACAGCAATTACTTTACAACAATGCGTAAGCAACAATAATGATCAAAAATCTAAGTAACTTTTTTTCTTCCATGATGACAGACAACCTATATATCTGTTTATCAGATTCCTACTCAACAACTGTTCAAATAATTTTCTGTATGACTACATTTAGGATTAAGTTAGTCAAATCAGGCAGTTGGATGTTATAAGTACATAAATTCTGTTGGTCATCACTCATTTATGTTGTGTCCAAGAGATGTCTTTTAGCTGTTAAGTTTTAGTGGTCTCAGCTTGTGTTCTGTGGATGTACTAAGTCCAAGATAAACCATGTCCTGAATCTACATGTCCATAATATCTTAGTTACCAGACCTGATTTTGATTCAAATTGAGTTCAATAGTTTGCAATTCTCCCACAGTGTCAGGCACATTTTGGATCTGGTTTCTGGAAAGGTCTACTACATCTAGGTGGCGAAGCCCACAGAGTTGTGTAGGCACAGTCCGAAGCTGGTTTCCAGAAAGGCTCAAGGTTTTAAGAGCAGAAAGTTGTCCAAATGCAGCCGGTAGTTGCCTCAAGTGATTGCCATTCAAGTGTAGTGTTTCCAGTTTTTTCAGCTTACATAGCTCCTCAGGTAAAGCAGCTAGAAATAAATGACAGAGATGATCTAAACAAGGAGCAGTAAATATTCAGACCCATTTAATTCAAATAAGCTTCTGCATGGAAAATGGTGCTATACTAAATTTCTCACAGGATTCCTCCCCATTTTCCATTTTCCAGTGAAGGCACAGATCCCAGCACAGAAACTTAAGCCCACTGATAACACATTTTTAAAGCACCTTCCATAAATAGCTTACAAATAACCTGCAGATAAGGCAGACCTTCAAATCACAGGCTGAAAACACTAATCTGTAAGGATTTTACCCTATCAGTTATATTCCTTACTAACTGCAGTGTCAACATAGAATCCTAGAACGGTTTGGGTTGGANTCTATGGCATTTGAAGTACCACAGAATTCACAGCTTCAGGTCTGCTGCAGCCTTTTAAAGTTATTACTTAACTCACTCAAAAGTAAGTTCTCAGATAACTCATACCATATCAAACCAGAGCAGAAGCCTCAGCAGGTAAGCTCTGCTGGTGTTTGTTCAGCCCTCATTCTACCTACATGTGTAGAGCCTGTAGCACTCCCATGTTGCACTACAGAGTCAAAGAGGTTTGTAAATTACATTTGTTTTTCAAAAAGGTCAATAACAATGGTTAAAAAAGTTAGTTTCTTCACCTCATCCTAATTTTTCCATAAAGTTGGACATTTGCCCAACTGAACCAGTAACAAACACTGAACGGCCAGCAACATTTTCTAGAGATTCTCTTCATTACCAGTTCTCTATGCAAGTACTAAACCATCTGACACTGTTAAACCTTCAGATCAGACAAGTCACAGCACAGGAATGTAATGGGTTTAAGTACTTACATGTCACTGTAAAACTGATAAAATAACTAAGCTGGGAACCAGTTTTGAAAAATTTATAGGTTTTGTTTTGGTTTTTTTCCTGGACATGAATTCCGAAGATTTCATTTTAGGTGACTGAACTCCCCATTTACATACTGTTAAATCATTACATTTAGTTTTTGATCAGAGAAATTAGATTACTTTAAAAATCTGTGGAGATATTAATTAGCAGGCATACTCAGTTTGTTGTTGTTTAGAGCAAGGCTCTTCAAAAAGGAAAATTTTCCAATGAGTGGTGGCAAGAACTCTATTTTGTTGTTTGACAAGTCTATTGTCCTTAAGTTGCTTGTTAGCTTCTGCAGATCTTCAGGAAACTATGGGAGAGGAAAAAAGATATAGCATTTAAATAGTTGATACAACTTCAAATATTCATGTTACACAGCTTAAAATTTTAATTGAAATTTCATAGAATCATNAATTTGTATCACTACTGTGTGCTGTCACATGTATCATAATGTCCAATCACCACAGCACACAACTATGTTGGCAAATTTGCTTAATACATTATTTTCTAAAATATTTTTTCACCTAAGGAAAGGAAAAGGGATATAAAGGAGACAGTCTAACATCTAGGAAGAGCAATAATTTAAAATAAAAAGGGGGAAGGATATATACTATGATAAAAGCCGATTTATGCCTTCGTGCCCGTGTGTGTTTCTCTTAAATCTGCCTGCCATTTAAAAACATTCTACAGCTAGTTAACAAATCTATTTTAGCAGAGAAATATTAGGAAACTTTTGCCTTGCTTCCTGTTCAAATAATTATGTAGATCATTTTCTATATTCTTATTTATATCCTGTACCACTTTAACATGTACTTAGCACTGGACTAAAAAGAAAAACCCGACAATCGCCATCAGTGAGTCCTGGTCAATAGGCCACTGGTTTTGATTCTTCTCTGATCTGGCAGAGGAAGACGGAAGAGAGAAGGTAGGATAGTGGAAGAAGATGCTTCAAAAAAAAGTCCTCGAAAATTACTGCAATTTAGAGTTATTTTGGCTATCCTATGAAATGTTACTTGACCAATGATTCCAGGACATAGTGTTTTTCTGCAGATGAGTCAAAGTCAAGAGAATTTCTGATATAATAAACTTCCAGATGCTTGAGCCCACTGAACAACCTGTGCAGACTACACTTATGACTACAATTAAGCAACTAATTGTAAAGTATCTTTCTACATAACAATATGGTTATAAAATTCACTTTTTTCCTGTAAGTTTACAGTCCCTTTTTAAAAAGCATAACATCAAAACTAGTACTTCTTGAACATACATGCATTCTAAAGCATAAACTCATCAGCATAAAAGTACCCTGACAGATAAATCCTCAATCACAAGACAGTGCAAGCAACAATCTGCTCTGCAAAAAGAAAAAAAACTTCCTGAAATAATATTATCCATCACTATTTATGCAAAATACATGTATGCAGTGCATTATCACAATAAGGTGGGAATTCCTCTTCAAGTGCACACAAGCAGTCACACTTTCCCTGCAGTTACATTACCTCTGTAAGTCCCTTTCCTGTCAGCTGAAACACACCAGTTTTCTGTGCTGTCTCCAAGTGGGCTTTTAGTGCACTATTTCCCATCCTCACAGTTCTCTGTCAAGCATACAGAATTTGAGTGACAGTCCCAGCCAGCTTCTCTCAGGGTTTTGGTTTATTTTGTGCTAGAGAACTGCAATCCAAGGTCTCTGTGATAAAGCAAATGTAAAGAGTCATTTTATGTGTCCTGTCTTCAACGCTATAAGCATTTCAACATACTGAACTGTTTCACTGTCTTCATGTCCCGCGTAACTAAAACCTAGAACTTAAAAGATTTACCTAGCTTGAAGTGTCTTCATTATAGTAATTTGAATATTGAAGTGAGGCAACAATACAGTTAAAAGTAAGCAGAAAAATTGCATACATTTCACCTCTTTTGGCATCCAGCAGTGTAAGGAGATTCTCCATGGAGACTGTGACTTCAGTAGCACCTACCAGCACTGACCTGCTGTCAATATTACAGTTTTACTTGCTTTCTTTGAAACGTTTGCTTCATTTAGAGACTTGACTCCTTTGCTGTGCCTCTAGATGCAGACATCCATCTCCCGTAATTCCTGCAGGCTTTAATCCCCAGGACAAACTACACCGGGTTACAGGCCGAAGAATTAAGGTCAGCCAGAAGTGAGGAATAAAACCTGCTAGAGCATGCAAACAGCCGGGACGAGGAGCCTAAGAGAAGCAACAGTCCCTGCCGCAACAACTACAAGGTCGGTAGGACCCTCGGCAAGGGCCGAAGCTAGCAATGACTCTCCGCAGGCCCCGGTCCCCCTTACCTCATCGCCGCCCCAGCTGTTCCGGCCCTTGCCCTGACCCCAGCCTTGCCACCGCGGGGAGATCCAACGGGGGCAGCCGGGTCTAACCCGTCCCGACTCGGCCCAACCCACCTGTACAGACTCGGCAGTAGCGGACTCCACGCACCCTTTACCCCCAACTCCGCCTCTGCCCTTCGAGAACCAACGCCCCAGCAGTGCTTACCGGCTCCCCCGGAACCGGACGCGTGTCACTGCCTTTCCTACCACACCCAAAATGGCGGCCCCCCCGCCAGCTCTTGTAGCTGCAGCTATCTGAGCGGACTTCCAGGACACCTGGCAGGGCGGAGCGTCACCTCTTTTTTTCCCCCAGCCCTCGCGACTCTCGGACCCGGGATGAGACGGTGGCGAGTCAAGAAGGGCGGCGAGGAGCAGAGTGGCGCTGCGGCCTTCGACCGGCTCCTGTTGCCGGGACAGCCCACGGCGGCGGCTGTACTGCTGGCGCGGTGCGTGGAGAAGGGAGTCGTCAGGCAGGTAACGGCCTGGGGCTCTAGGTGGGGAGCGGTGGGGGACAGAGCGACCTGACAAAACCTACAGGTAGTAAAGGTGGGGAGACCTGGTGGCTGCGATGCGGGGCCGCAGCCCCCCTTTGCCGTCTGTGGCCGTCGTTGGGCGTTGCAAGTGCCCGTCCCTGGGCTCTCCTCGGTTCAGCGCCGCACCCTCAGCCTGGCAAAGCTGTGTCCCAGCCGCTGCAGTGCCGCTGAGCATTTTCAAATGAAGTCCTGTTACTGTCGGCGTAAACGCTTGTTCTTCTCAAAGGTTGAGAAGGTTTTTCTTTTGTTGTGGGTTTTCACACTCTTAGCTTTCCTTACTAGGAAGAACCATACTTTATGGTGTGTGTTGTTCTGGAGTATAGATATGAGAGGTTTTTATACTCTAGTGTGTTCCAGCAGCATGCCAGATACCTCCCATACAGTAGGACAAGGGGTAGTGGTTTTAAACTAAAAGAGGAGAGATTTAGACTGAGAAGTTTTTCACAATGAGGGTGGTGAAGCACTGGCACAGGTTGCCCAGAGAGGTGGTGGATGTCCCATCCCTGGAAACATTCCAGGTCATGTTGGTTGAGGCTCTGAGCAACCTGATCTAACTGAAGATATCCCTACTTGCTGCAAGGGGGTTGGACTAGATGATGTCTAAAGGTCTCTTCCAACTCTAACCATTCTATGATTCTGAGAGTTGTTCTGGTTAAATTTCTGCATAATACAAGAGATTAACAGTAACTTTTCAAACTTTTCAAAAGTTCAGAGTTTCAAAATTGACTTTTCAAAGCCAATCCTGAGAATTTGTGTCTCAGTTTGAGACAATTTGGAAGGAGAGAGACCTCAGATGGAAGTCTCCTTCCAAGAGAGAGCGAGAATACTAAGTAACAGTATTGGTAAACACTGGGTTGAGCTACCTAGTGAGGAGAAACTTACCAAGTTCTTGCCCACCAATCCAGAAGGAGAAGATGGCCAGCCTCCCCCCACCCATTAAAACCAGGCAGGGATAGTCTGGAGGGTCAATGATGGGGTGAGGCTGCCATGCCAGAGTGAGGGAAGAAGACCCTCAGTCTAGATGAAAAATCCTTAGGCAGTGGGTGTACATTGTCCTGATGCTTTCCCGAGGGGAGTTATGACTGATAAGTCATTTGTGCAAGGGCAAAGAAACAACATCCGGCTCGCAGCCTGATGTGGCAGGTGTGTGTGCCTTCAATACCTGAGTTATCAACCTTCCAATCTTTTCACCCCTGTGGATATGTTCTCCTCCCAGGACAATTGAGTACTACTCTTATCTTTAAGTCCCTCCCCACAGTCTAAAGAATAGTAGGCATATTTGGGGAAAAAAAGAAAAGGGGGATACCACAGTCTTTTGTGTAACCGAGGACAATTTGCCTGATGTGTTCTTGCTACTGACTGCATTTTTTCCCCTTTGTTTTCCTTTCATAGGAGACGTTGGATTTAACCTGTAGAAAAGACCCATGCTTTGTGAAATTCTCAGAGGTGGAAAAAATGGCAGATATTGAAGCTGAAATCAATGAGGTACAGCCTTTGCTGTTGTCATTGTGCACGCAATACCTCCATACTTAGAGGTAATACATGGTACCCAATGAAATATTGGACTGCTATGTGCTATTGATTTCATGGGGTTTGTCTTTTTAACATATTAGCTGTTTAACAGTTGACACTTTTCCCAGTGGACTGAGTTGAGGCAAAGGCAAGAAGAAAATTATGAACCAGATGTTTTGGTATAACTGGAAGAAGCAGCAGCCTACGTCTTTGTCTGGAGTGTTGCCTGAAGTTTCCTGCAGAAACTGAAAACAAATAAGAATTTGTAGTTGGCTTCAATTCACAATATGGGTTTCTTTATAGGCATCTAGACCATTTTGTTGGTTATCAAGAGGTAACCTCAGTCACTTCCTACTGCCTAATTTGGCTGTTGACTTGTATTTTATTGCTGGTTTTGGTCCAGCCGGAATTGGGGCAGTTGTGCTGAAGAATTAACAAACCTGAGCCTGGTTTGCTTGAAGGGGTGAGCACCCTAAGAGTGGTGGGCCCTCTATTTATTGTCTCCAAATAGCTTATTTACATGAGAATTTTCTCTGTTTACATCCAACTGCTCTTTTGAATGGTTTATTTAGTACATACAATCAGTCTTCTGCTCAAGAGATGTTCTGATCTGTTTTGTTCTCAGCAGAGTGTTCCACCTTTTGTTTCCTTCTTTCTAATTCTTGCTAAGAGGGTCAGTTTACATTTCTGTTAACTACTGATTTTTGGTTCCCACATTTTATGATGATGTTTTCTGAGCATTTGTTCACTGGTATAGAAACTGCATTTGTTAAGTTACACAATGTAGGCTGCAGCAGCTACCAAGACTTACTGCAAAACAGTGTGGCAAATTCACCATTAATTTTTTTTTGGAGGATGAATTAAACAGCTGGCATCAACTTGTGTTGACAGGCAGAAGGAACAAACAGTTTCTAGCTCCCAGTGAAGTGGCTACTTAACCTCCTTTACTGGAATGCTTCAGGAAGTACTCTGACAAGCGTTGAGTATGCTATGAGTGAAGCAGGTTTACTTTTGTTCTCTCCTATGCAATCAAGAAAAGCAAAGCAATAGTTCTCTGGATGTCCTGAGAGACTGATATGTCATCCTCTTCTATACTTTCCTCAGTCTTCTCTTGTCTAGACAGAATGACCACAACTCTTTCAGCCACAGGACGGTATCTGCTGCTCTTGTACCGGTTTATCATCGGAAAGATAGCTAGGAGTTGCACCTGAGTGAGCTTCTCCCACAGCTAAGAAAACCCAACACAAACCAGACCTTGCCAGAAGGAGGGAACCTGGGACTGTGAGAGGTTCTTCAGTAGAATATAGACAATGATACTGCTTTGTAGGTGATTTAAGTTTCTGTGGTTTAGGAATGAATTGCAGGATCTGTCTTTTCCAGCGCAAATTCTCAAATTTTTTTAAACAGTCTTTTCCTATTGACCAAAAAAGCCTCACCTAGCAGTAGAAAAACTCCAGAGGCATGGTAACATGCTCTCGTGTGAATGTTTGTTTTCTTTCACACATGTTCTCCCCCATGCTCCTGCTTTCTGTTTCTATTTCCTTGCCACCCCAACAGACCCAACTGTATCTAGGTAAGTACATTAAAAATGTGTTTTCATTTGATATTTTTATTGTTGTAGACGAACCTGAAAGCTGAAATTCTGCAGTTGGAGAAGGAGACAGCAGACATTGCTCACCCTTTTTATTTAGGTAAGTGCAGTTGTACCTTAGGAAAAAACCCAAGAGTGTTACATGTCTTTATCAGCAATGTTTCGTCTGAGTAAGTGATAGTTTTGGGAGGTACTGCAGCTGTCTGCAGCTCTCTCTACTGCATAGCTTGTTAGAGGTGGTTTAATGAACCCTAAAGAATGCTTCCATACTGTTTGAGCTTGCACCCTCTGCTGTCTCAGTAGAAGGTCTGTTCATAACTTATTCTCCAAAAGGTGTTGTGCTTATGTGGTCAGCTCACCAGGGTCAGTTGGAACATCATGAGTTGTGAGATCATCGGTAACCTGATTTGCTTCCCTTGGTGTATGTGCAACTTTTCTGCTTTTCCATTAACTCAAGGGTATTTCTTCTGCATCTGTATGCCCCTAAAGTTACTTGGATTTTTATTTTAGTATTTTGCAACCATTTGCACTTTTCCTACTACGATTTGATGGATGCTTTAAAACTTTCTAGCTTGCTACTACTGTGTTTGGCTAATGAAGTATATTGTAGTGCTTCAGTACTATGGCACAATTCAAGAAGTTGGTTTCATCCTAAAAGACTTAAAACTGTAGATAAAATAAAACAATTAACAAAGCTATATCCCTAAAAATTAGGTATTATGACTTTGAGGTGCATACTCAAAGACCTATAATTAAGTCCTATATGCTCCAAAAAAAAGTGATTCTAAGGAACGGTATCTTTTTTTGAGTGTAAACTGTCCAGTGCAATAGATCAGAATTTTTCTTTCTTTGTTTTCCCAGAAGAAACTTTGCTCTTGTTTTTTAGCAGGACAATATTTTCAACTTTGCAGGTTTTTTTTGTAGGCCAAAAATATGAGATTTTGCAAGATATGAACAGACACTTGGAAGCTGTACTGAAAAAGAAGAGGGCTCTTCGAAAGAGAATGATAAAGCCAAGATGTCAAGAGAGTCTGCCTATTGAGGCTACTTTTCACAAGTAGGCATATAGAAAATAACTGTTCTTTGTTTGCATGAGTTCAAATTAATTTGAAGTAGTAGGCAGTAAAAATCACATGCTTTCTTTCACTTTTGCATTGATAAGAATAGAAATAAAAAATGGTAGCAGAACCTCAGCTAAAATCTAGTGTTTTACTCATTGCTAAATTCATAGAAAAGTAGTGAATATTTGCTCAGATTGTTGGTCTTCTGATTTACAAAGATTACAAACAATTTGTGATATATTGTTTTAAACAGAGGTGTTGAATGCTTGATTCATTGTCCTTCTCCATATGTAGGAATCATGACCGTAGCATTTGGTGTTTTCATTCCACTGTGACTTCCTCAGAATAAATATGTGAATGATTCCCAGACATGCATAGTACATGTTTTAAAAATGTAGTACTAATTATGGTTTAAAAATCTAGTCCAATTACTGAAGAAGTGCATATTTATTTCTGTAATTTCTGCCCTACTTGTTGCTGAGAGTCATAAAAGAAGTGTAATTACAGGGAAATTAATTAGATAGCTAAGAACTTGCATGGAACTGTAGAAGAGGTCTATGAAAACCCACAAGGGGGGAAAAAATGAGAGCTTTGAAGTATTAAATCCTCATTGTTTTGCACAGCTTTTGAATAGGGGGCTCATTCTTGGTTACAGGCATGTGGTAGAGTTGCTGTCCGAGGCTGTGACTTTCATTGAGAAGCTTGAAAGCCATTTGCATACTGTAAGAATCATCCCTCAGATACCGAACATCATGAAGGATATGGTGAGTAGCAATAGAACTGGGCCTTCTGTCTCCTCCAGCATTAAGAATTCAATGCTGTTTGAGTTATTTTTATGTCCTGCTAGATTGACAAGATGTGTAGAGATGAAATCCAATTTTTCTGCTTCAGGACACTGCGTTGACAAAAACAGAGGTGCTGGTGATGGAGTTGGAGGAGCTGGTAGACCAAATATTGACATGGAGAGAAGTGCAAAAAGTGTTTTCTAACAGCATCTGCAGTACTGCTGAATTGGACTTTGGCTTATCTTTAACCTAACAAACCATTTTCCTCAAATAAGGTGGCTCTTCGAAGAACTACCTTTTTACAGTCTTCTATGGAAATAGGACACTGTCATGCCTTAATCCAATGGGGATATTGTAGGTAGTTACATTTCTCTTCTTATGTAACAGTTCTCCAACTACTTAAGGAAAAAAAAACCCAAGACAATGGGCAGTATCTCACTGGAAGACAGACTACTGAGGACACTGTTAGGGAATTCCTTTTTGAAGTAGTTGGACAGGATTCCCTTGGAGCATGTGTCTTCATTGTAAATTTGTTTTGTTATTTACTATGCACTTGCTGCAGTGTCTCCTTTCATTTTTACAGACGTCTTGATAATACATTGTATTTTGTATGTCACTAGAAAACTTAAGTAAAAGCACTAGATTTTAAGATCTCTGTTTCTTGCTTTTTATTTTGTTATAAAATGGTGTAATAAAAAGAACAGTGGAAAGTCTTAGGTCTCAGCTTATGCTTCCATAGGAGTTCCAGCCAAGAAATCAAACTGGTTTTGTTACAGTTTATTTTGGCTTTGATTGTGGTTTTGTGGGAAAGTAGGGAATGGACTTGGTGATACTGTTGTTGTTCAGCCTGGAGAAGAGAAGGTTCCAGGGAGACCTTATTGGAGCCTATCAGTACTTAAAGGGGCCTATAGGAAAGTTGGGGACAGACTTTTTAGCAAGGCCTGTTGTGACAGGATGATGGGTGATGGTTTAAAACTAAAAGAGGAGAGATTCGGACTAAAAAGGAAGTTTTTTACTCTGAGGGTGGTGAGACACAGGCACAAGTTTCCCAGAGAGGTGGTGGATGCCCCATCCCTTGAAACATTCTAGGCCTAGTTGTTTGGGGCTTTGAGCAACCTGATTGAGTTGAAAATGTCCCTGCTCACTGCAGTGGGGTTGGACTAGATGACCTTGAAAGGTCCCTTCCAACCCAAAACGTTTTGTGGTTCTAATGTTTCTATATATAGCAGGTCAACTGATTTGGAGACTACACTTCTGTTAGTGTAAATATATTCTTCACTCTCTCTTTTTCTGTTGCTTGCCCTATTTTCAGAGCCTCCTCTAGAATAACACTTCTGTTCCATGAGTATGACTGACACTTTAGCAAAAGTATTGACTGTTCCAGTTTGCAACCTTAGCAACTTTTATTTCATGAGAAGACTTGTACAGTGTTACTGGCAGGACATCTATAAAAAAAGATAATTGATTGTCTTTGGAGGATGTCCAGTTTGCTATTCAGGACACAAACTATAAGTGGTGCAGATGAATTCCTTTCCACTGTTATGTCATTGATGTTACCTGAATTTTACATCTAACCTGTTGATTGCAGTTTCTGAAAGGAAGATCCCTTTGTTTTCTGAAAGTAACCACGAGGTGGCTCAGTATCACACAAATGTCACTGTAGGGTGATTATTGCATAAAAACTTAAAGTTAAGGAAGAAATATTTGGTTCTTTGTTGAGCACACTCTGATCTAACTGACTTATTAGTTTACTCTTTATCAGAAGTTCTCTGTCAATCCTGTTTTAATCTACTACATCCTTCTGCTGGGTGTGATGACAAGGCAGATGCTTAACAGTTCTTTAGTATCCTGTGTGTCACTGATGTTTCTCTCTGCTGCTGTTGATAAAAGTTGAGGGGATAGAAACAATCTGGTTTAAGTCAAGCAGAATGTTAATAGACTGGATCCAAAAACACAAACTGGGTCCCATAAACTTTAATGAGGTCTTTGTGTGAATCCTTGGTAAATGTCATTGCATGATTTGAGGCCAAAGTCTGATGTCACTATCACTTCAGATGTGGAGATGGAGATCTTCACACAACTGCAGAGGAGCTGGCATTTTTATTGAAAATGCTTTGCATGTTCTGTGAAACAGGAAGAAACAGAATCCAAACTTCTGGAATCATCATCTTGTGCATCTGTCACAGGCTTAAACTCTCATTGTCTTACAGAAATGATTTAGGTCAGGCAAATAAAAGCTGTTGTAATTTAATGCTTCTGGAAGTATAATGAAAACATTTCTAGTTAGTTTGTTATACTTCTTTGAAGTGAAGACAAATATATTTATATTTTTTTATTTTTTGCCACATGCCAAAGAGTTGAGTACATTTTCTTCTTTTACTCTTTCCATTATTGGAGAGTTGATTGTGGAGATGGTAGAGTTTAGGTAATACCACTGGCCTTTGATGTGCCAGTTCATTCTTTAGGATGATTAAAGGGATACATCTATTGAACTAAACAGTAATTCACTGCTTACAGGTTTCTGTGGTGGGTCATGAATTGGGAAAAGCATTGAGTCTAAAGGATCCATCCCATACTTCACTCTGGAGGGTTTTTGTATTATGGTATCTTTTTAATTTAGATTTAATATTTCTGGAGCTTACATCAAATTATCTCATGAAAACTAGAATTACAGCACAAATAGATAATACAGTTAAAAGGCAATTTAAGTAAGTTGTTTAAATGGGCTGTAAAACACTCCTATATGATATACAGATATAGCTTGGAGTTTCTCGTATAAAACCAGAAAAAAAACCAGTTAAAAATGGGTAACAACACTGGCAAAAACTAAACGGGCATTATCTGTTGAGCTTGGCAACTTCTTTATGCCAAGGCTACTTGCTCTCACATCTTCTGAATAATTTCAGTGGCTGACAAGGACAATACTCTAAAAGCCTTCCCCCCCCCCCCCCCC
>VWZO01003290.1:261437-291449 GCA_013396975.1 Bucco capensis
CATTCTTGTGTGACCTTGTCTAGGTGATCCTGCTCTGGCAGGGGGATTGTACTTGATGATCTTTCTAGGTCCCTTCCAACCCCTAACATTCTCTGATTTACAGGGGGGCTGCATGTGTGGTTTGCAGAGCAGAGGACAGCTGCAGGTCCAAGTTTATTTATGGTCAATTCTCTCTGGCTGTAAACTGCTGCAGAAGGGAATGGTCTCCATTCCCACCACCACACACTCCTGCCCTTTCTTTTGCCTTGGCTTAGCAACCATGTGCCCACAGTGCTCAGTACTCTGGAAGAGTCCACTGGATCTGAAGCACTTTTATGATTGATTTTGGTGTGTTTGTTTTCTAGTCACAGCTGAGCTGAGTCATTGCATGGGGGTGTGATTGCTAGATCAGTTGAAGGAAGTGGGAACACATGGGGGAGGTTGGAGCAGCAAAGAGAATTTGGCGTGCGCTTGCTTGCTTGCTGGTGGCTTTTTTTTGTTGTGTGAGACTTGAACAAAGCTATTTGACAGCTGCATCGAAGTTTTTGTCTGCATAGAGAGGAAGACTTGCTACCCTGTGGTAAAAGATGATGTGGTAATTTTATTTTGTGGGTTTTGTATTTTACTGAGTTTTATATTTCTTGTAATCTATGAATATGAGCATATAAATTATTATATATGAAAAAAATTGTACCTCAAAGGTTTTATGTTTGGAAGTTCTTCTTTATCTTTAAAGATATTTGTTCATAGGGTTGTGTATTAATGTGCGCATAATGAAGGTAGTAAGTTTCATGTAATTATTATGGGTGAAGTTGAGGGCACTGCTTGGTTTTGAGCTTTCCTTACATCTGCAATTAGAATACTCTGTCATTAAAACTACTAAAAGTTTTGCCATATTTCAAATGTTTGAGTAAAAATCTTTTTATTCATTAATGCCTGCCTCAGGCTAGATACTTTTAATTAAGCTATGTGCAAAACAGCTCAGCTGATGAGCTGAAGATGAGGTTAGGGGAAAATTAGGTTTTAAAATATTTAAAAGCAACTTATATGAATTTTGTAATTGATTTAATATTGAAAATCTGGTGTGCATTTTGTTAATTCCCCATCTGACTTTACCCTATTCTACTCAAGTTCTAAATAACTAAAACTCTTTGCCATGCTTAATGAAGACTTGTAAGAGTATAACAGATGAAGTTTTGAGTGATCTGCTTTTTCTGAGTGCATCTGAGCTTCATTCTCTAGTGTTGACCAAACTGTGCTTGCACTGTCCTTGTTCAGTCAAAAAACGCATCACTTGAACACTGCCTTAATAAATGGAGCTCAGTGTTGTCCAAGTCATGATTGAAGCCTTAGTAGAGAAACTGAGACAGAATTCTTTTTGCTTTTCAAAACATCTACAAAGCTGCACATATAAACTAACTGCATCAGTTGCAAATTTGTACCTTAGATGCTCTCAGCCTGTAGCCTTAGGCATTTGTCCTTCTTCATTGTTCTTTAGGATGCCTTCTGAGGTCTCTGTTCAGTGCTTGGCTCTACCTAAGGCAACATTTGGTACCCAGCTGTACATAGTGTCAGTTCTCTGTTCTGTGAGTATTCCTTTTTCTCCTGGATCTAACTCAGGGCTCTGGTGATTGATATGTTGAACTACTGAAAACTCACAGCTTAAGTAAAACCTTAGGGAGCTGTGCTTGTATTTTTGATGTGAAGTGTCATGTATAAGTATGTATTACAGAAAGTACTAAATTCAGTCTGTCTGAAGGCAGCTGCTCAAGATCAGTAGTCTAAAGTAAGGTATTATTTCTGTCTGCAAAACCTGGACAGCTTACACTAAGAAATGTTTTTAAAACTTCTTCGTGCTTGTGAAGCTCAATGCTACAGTGATTGTCTCTGTGGAAGTCTTAAGTGTCCAAAGGCATTGTTTTCAATGTTGTTTAGTATGGAAAGTGTGGGGTAAAAACTGAGAATAGGAGAGGAGAGACTCTAGAGGCAGGGAATGTGCTATGTGCTGCCTGGAGGCTAGAGCTGTCAGTAAAAGGACATTGTAATCAGTGGGGGAGTAAATACTTCTGGGTTGTGAATGAATAGTGGTCAGCGGGGTTTGAATCTTATAACTCTTGTTTTATCTTATCTACTTTTTAACTGACCTAACTGACCTGATGATACTGATCCATCTGGTTATCCAGATATATATAGAGATAGATATATATCTATATACACACAGTTAATCTCAAATGACAGTGTATGTGCCTTCAACTGAATTTTCAACAAAGTATGACAGAACTGCACCTAGGACTAAATTTCTTTTTAAACCAATGTCTTCCAGCTTTACAAAGACATTAGGCTTCAACAAAATAAATTTCTGGTAAAGTTGGAACTTGCAAGATTTGTCAGTGTCAGAGCACAAAGAGAAATACAGAAGCTTCTCAGTACCAAAGTATTCATTTATTTTTCTGCTGTCAGAGAACTAAGCCACAGACCTCTTCTTCCTAATTTCTTTCTTGCTATATATAAGAAACCCCACCATAACTTTTGAGAGGGATGTGAATCAACATGTCTAGAAATAATACCCTTAACTTTAAATAGCTATCATGCTGTTGGCCCAGAAATAAGGGTTTTTTGCTTTCACCACATCCTTTTTTTTTTCTCCTTTGTTTCTAATGTGACTCACTTTGGAAGTGGGAGCTGGCTGTAGTCACAGCTGTGCTCAGTGGGAATTTTAGACAGTATCTAAGAGTGTATGGCCCTTTGCACTTGGAGAACAATCATTCATTCCTTTATCAGTCCTTTACATTTCAGGACAGTTTTGTTTTTCTAAAGAGTACTTTTTGGAGGACTACAACAAACACTGTGGATTATGTGGTAAAAATCAGACAGTGAGACCTGACACTTGTGGCTCACAAGGCTGTGACATGGAACTGTACTTAACAAAGAAAAGCCAGTCTACCAGTGCTCCACTCTCCTTCCTTGTAATTTAACACAGGAACTCTTAATTAGAAATAAAATCCTAACAAAGTATTTTGGACAGGCACTTTGAAACTGCTTAATCACCATAGTCTTGTTTTTTTCCCCCCTCTTACTAGTGAGATATCTGGCTGCAGATCTGTACATGCTACATGTCACACAGATTGTCTTATAAAGCAAAATATCTGGTTTATAGCTCAATTTGCTCTTCTTGTTAACTCCAGAAATTTGTGTTGAATTTCTGATTTTGGCATGTGCCTTTCCATGTCTTCGTACTTTAAATGGATTTTTTTTAATGTGCTCTGTTTCCAGAGAGAGTGCAGAGGGAGGAAGAGTGATTGTAGAAGTTGATGATAAAGTGGCAAAAGTCAGAAATATAAAGGTATGCTTTTTGTTTTCTTCCCCCTCTCATATAAGGGATTCTGATGCCTAAATGCTCTTCTGTGTTTGTTTGGTTATTTTATCATTCTAATGGAACTATTAAGGGAGAAGTTTAAAGCAGCACAGCTCTAGGATAATTGCAGCAAGAGCATGGTGGGGGGTTGGTTTGGTTAGGATTTGGCTTGTGGGTTTGTGGGATGTAACATATGGTTGTTTTTTCCATATTTCATATTTGTCAAAGCTTCTGCAGTTTGGCTCCATGCATTCATTCAAAGTAAATTGTTTAGGATTTTGTGCTTATCTTACTAACATCTGGATAACATGGAGCAATGCATGACATGGGGCAGAATGTGTTCAGCTACACTTCAGGCCTTGGTAAAAGACCAAAAGCTGTAAGAAATACACTGAATGTAGCTGTCATGCTCTGAGAGAGCTCTGGAGCCAGTCTGCATGGGAACCAGACCTCTGCTTTAGACTTTTGAACTACTTAAAGCTGCCAGAGTCCTTCATTGAATTAATAGAATAGGAGCAAAGCAATTTTGTGTTGTCAAACATGTTTCTGCTCAAAGGGCAAGTAAATGAACTGTGTGATTGCTGTTAGGATCCTACAAGAGGGATGCAGTTTGTATTTCTTGTTTCCTTTTTCTTTATATCTTCAAGCAACCCAGTTATTCTAGATTCCTGGTTGGAAAGAAATAATACATGAGGTTTTTGAAGAGAAGCCTTAGCAAAAATTGGATGAAAGCATTTTAACTATTTACCTTTTCCCATTATATTTTTTTTTATTGACTAGAGATACTCTCTTTTTAAAGAAAGAAGGACAAATATCAGTGCTATGAGAAGTCTCATGGATGTAAAATGTTGCTTATGTTGTGTGCATTTTCTTTTTGAAGGCTGTATTTACACAGTCTGAGACTCTTGCTACTTTCTGAAATAATTTTCCCCTATTCCTTATGTGTGTGGCAAAGCCCTTGGAGACACTTCTCCTCCAGGCATGGCACTGTCTGTTTCTCATGGTTCTCCTTGGGAAGGCTTTGGTCCCCATGCCAGGGCTGGGAGGATCTGGGGCTCCAGCCCCACTGAAGCAGCCTCCCTCAGCCAGGTGGAGACCTCAGGCATGCAGCTGCCTAACTAGGTCCAGCTGAACCTTGTTACACCTAGGAGGGGGTTGTATTTCATTTGTTTGAAGAGAATGTGGGGTGCCTTAGGATTCTGGGCAAGCCTCAGTGGCATGGCAGACTGCTCATAGCAGGCTGAGAAGACTTATTTGGAGATGGAAGGGCTGGTTTGGGAGTATTTTCTCTCCTGAGGTTTTGTAATTAGGTTTGTAAAGGGGATGAGTTTATGCATAAGCTAAATTTAGACACCCTTTGAGTCCAAATTAGTGTATAGATTAATGTTGATACACAAATGTTCATGTTGTTCTACCTGAAGTAGGTGGAGAAGGTTCAGAACTACTCCACCTGCTTTTTCTCAGGTAGATGGGTATTTTTAAAAATTATTATTATTTTTACACGTTGCTATAGAAAGACAGTGCTTCAAGCTGTCTTCTGGTTACTACTGCAGAAAAACTAGGAAAATAAAAGGTAATTTGCATAAAAATCTCTGAATTGTGACATGTTGAAAATGTCCCTATTGAAGATGATCAGTAGGCTTGTTCAGATATTACTTCTGACTAAAAGAAACCTTGGTTGTACTTAATTCAATGTGACAACTTTAGAATGGTGCAGGGTTTAAAATACATGAAAGTCCTTTACTTCAAAGAAAATTTTAAAATATTTCTGTCTTCTGCTTTGTTTTTTCATGGTTTAACATCTGCCCTCCCTAAACCACAAGCATGGCAGATGAGCCTGTAAATGAATTTCCCCTGTAAACTTCATAACTGGTGGCAGAGATCTGTGCTTACGGTGCCCTTTATCCACTAATATGGCAGATAGCACTGTTACCCCTAGTTTTATTGGGCTGTAAGTGAAGCAATTTGTTTAGGTACCAAATTATAATAAACTTTTTTTCTGCTTATGTTATTGCAAATGTCAAGGATACAATAAAGTTAACAGACAGGTCAAAATTACATGTGGGTGGTGTTAATTTTGTGTAGTTTTTTGACTGATTACTCTCCTTTTAATGAGTAGAACAACAATGTATAGTCCCTTGTTCGTGAGCTTATCTGTTTTATTAGTTGGCAAGATTATGAGGAAAGACTTGTACAGTTCCCTTACTTTCAGTCACCATTTCTGACTATTATGCTAGAAAGGCTTCAGTGCCATTATTACTAGCCCTAAATGTTAGGGTTGTAACGTGCAGTCCAAGTGACACAAGCATTAGCTTGCAGCCATGATGAAACAGAGAGGAAATGGGGGAAGAGATCTTATTTTCAACTATGCCATGAGAAAATTGTTTTTTCTCCCTTGGGACCTCATTTCTGTGCTGCAGTTCTCACTAAAACATAAGAATGACAGAGAACTATCAAAAGAGAGCTTTCCTGCCAATGTATAGATGCTGTGAAGATTAAATTATGTTTATTGTATAGAGGATGGAGAACCTCAGTTGTAGTAAATGAACCCTCCAGCAAAAATGCTTCAGCAGGTCTGTCGTGGATGTCTCCACCTCACTCTGGACATCAAAGAAAATTTAAATGAAGAGGATAAACTATTTGCCATTCCTTTTCCACCATACAGAACCTAGATGAACTTCCTGTTAGTTCTAAAATGCTTACTTTTTGGTCAGCTTCAAAATGTATTGATCTTTTTCCTTCTGTTGGCAGGTTGACAGTAGGCTTGGTAGCACTTGGGATGCAAGAGAAAAGACTGTGGCCTTCACCTTTGATTACTGCTACTGGTCAGTTGATCCCGAAGATCCAAAGTATGCATCTCAGGAAGTGGTAAGTTGGTGCTGTGTTGCCATCCTGATTTATCCTTTCTGATCACATCTACAAGAGACTGAGATGTAGGATACATGAAATTTCATATTTTGCCCCCATATTTTTCTTATTTTGTTTATGATACCACAGTATTCAGTCCTGTAGTCTGAAGTAGTTGCAGTAGGACTTCAATACCCTTGTTTGTCAACAGCTTTCATTAGCTTCAAGATCCAAGGTTTGACAGAGTTAAGAAGGTTGAAGGATTCAGCATTAAAGTAGGACATAATTACAAATTTTTGTTAATAAACAAGGAATTATTAAATGTACTAGAAATAAATGTAATGCATAGCAAAGATACCTGAAGATTTCACTATGTATGCATATGATCATATATGTCAGCATTGTAATAAGTTTTTACTGCTGGTTTTTTCTTCAGTATTGAATCATAGAATGGTCCAGGTTGGAAGGGACCTTAGTGATCAGCTAGTTCCAACTCCCCTGCCATGGGCAGGGATGCCACAGACTAGACCAGGTTGCCCAGGGCCACATCCAGCCTGGCCTTGAACACTGCCAGGGATGGGGCATCCACAGCCTCTCTGGGCAAACTGTTCCAGTGCCTAATCACCCTCTGGGTAAAGAACTTCCTCATAATCTCTAATCTAAATTTCCCCTCCTTCAGCTTGTAACCATTCCCCCTTGTCCTATTACAATCTGACCAGCTGAAAAGTCTCTCCCCTTCTATCTTATAACCCCCTTTTAGGTACTGAAAGACAACTATAAGATCCCCTCGAAGCCTTCTCTTTTCCAACCTGAACAACCCCAACTCCTTCAGCCTGTCCTCATAGGAGAGGTGCTCTAATCTTTTAATCATCTTAGTGGCCCTCCTCTGGACTCGCTCCAACAGGTCCACATCTTTTTTATGCTGAGGAGCCCAGAACTGGATGCAGTACTCCAGGTGGGGCCTCACAAGCGCAGAGCAGAGAGGCAGAATCACCTCCCTAGATCTGCTGCTCATGCCTCTCCTGATGCAGCCCAGGATGTGGTTGGCTCTCTGGGCTGCGAGTATACATTGCTGGCTCATCTCCAGCTTTTCATCTATCATGACCCCCAAATCATTCTCTGCAGGGCTGCTTTCAATGAGTAGTTCTCCCAGTCTGTACTCATATCTAGGATTACTTCTACCCAGATGCAGGACCTTACACTTTGACTTATTAAACTTAATTTTATTCTCTAGGGCCCACTATTTTTCCAGGGCCCACTCACCCAACAATTCTCTCAGTAGCTGTAAATTTGCCTTCCTGAAATTCAAATTCCTTACTTTGCTCTGTGCCATGCCTACGCTTCCCTACGCTTCTAGTGATTAAGAACTTGACTAAGGTATGGTCACTACAGCCTAGACTTCCTCCAATCTCCACCTCTTTAATGAGGTCTTCTTCATTGGTTAGCACCAGGTCTAGCAGTGCTTTATCCCTGTTTTTGTCTAGAACCTGTGCCAGAAAGTTGTCATTCATAAACTCCAGGAGTCTCCTGGACTGCCTACATCCTGCTGTATTGTTCTTCCAGCAGATGGCTGGGTGGTTAAAATTCCCCACCAGGATAAGGGCTGGTGAGCTCAAAGCTTCCTGCATCAGGAAGGCCTCATCAACAGGCTTCACTTCAATAAGTGATGGTCTCCAAAAGAGACCATTCTTGACTGTGCTGCAGTTCCTATTTGGTGCAGTGGTATGAAAGAGGTTTGGGGAACTGGGGAGTTGTATTTGGTGTTTAAAAAAGAAAGTGTTGGGTTTTTTTGAAGTACTTAGTATTAGATAAACTTTCATTTTAGGGATTGGGAATAACAAATCTTTCAGTGTTGAACTGTTGTAGTTCCTTAATTGCCTCTTACATTAATTTTGTGTTCTTTGTGAGTTTTCTCATGTAATACACTTAGAAGCATGCTTCTTAGAGCTGTTGACAATATAGTTGACTTCCTAACTGAAATGGTTTAGCAGATAGCGTTGACAAACACAGTCTGCCAAATCAGTTTTTATCTCTACTTGGGATGAAAAATTATCATGTCTGCCAAATGGAAAATATAAATATTGGCTACAAAGTGTAAATTTTTGTTCTTGTTGTTATTAAATGCAAATGCAATTGGAAAACAATGTAAAATGCAGAATAAATAGTGCAGCTTCCTTGCTGGGGCTAAGGAGGTATTTCAGAGACTGTGTTATCATATAGTACAGTTTTATCAGACAAAAACACTGAGGAGGAAACATAACTCCCTGGCCATAGAAAATTCAGTAATGGGCTATAGATTCTTTACTAATGGTTGATGCTGGCTGAAAGAGTGTTCAGTGCTGCTTCCTGTAATCATTAGGTTACTGAGCCTTGGGTGAAGATCTCTAATGAGTTAAGTTTAAAGATTAAAGACTTAATCTCGTTCTATGACTGGGTGACCCACCTGGTGGATCAGGGGAGGGCTGTGGATGTGATCTACCTAGACTTCAGTAAAGCCTTTGACACAGTCTCCCATAGCATCCTAATGAAAAAGTTAGTAGCTCATGGCTTGGACAGGTTCATTCTTCGCTGGTTTAAAAACTGGCTAGATGATCGAGCACAGAGAGTGGTTGTGGATGGTGCCACTTCCAGCTGGTGTCCAGTGACCAGTGGTGTCCCCCAGGGTTCAGTCCTGGGCCCAGTCCTGTTCAACATCTTTATTGATGATCTGGNGGCCTTATCACCCTCTACAACTACCTGAAAGGAAGTTGTAGTCAGGTAGGGGTTGGGCTCTTCTCCTTTGCAGCTAGTGACAGGACAAGAGGCCATGGCTTGAAGCTGCAGCAGGGGAGGGTTAGACTGGACATTAGGAAGCACTTCCTCACGCAGAGGGTGATTGGGCTCTGGAATAGGCTGCCCAGGGAGGCGGTGGAGTCACCATCCCTGGAGGTGTTTAAGAGAAGATTGGATGTGGCACTGAGTGGCATGGTTTAGATGTTGTGGTGTTATTGGGTCATAGGCTGGACTTGATGATCCTGGGGGTCTTTTCCAGCCTTGGTGATTCTGTGATATGGGGGTCATGAGTGAGTTTGCTTGTCCTTTTTACCTGTCTTGGTGATTGTAGAACCCATAAAGCATACTTTAGAAGTCCTTGGGAAGAGGGCTGCTGGAATACTGCACTCTTGCCATGCTTTTGTGTATTTGTCTGCCTTCTTGCACTGTGTGAATGAAGTTTATTGTACTCAATCCATGTTTTGAATCATTACTTCAGTGCTGAGCTTGAAGTTTCTAAGCTTCCTTGCAGTGATGATGTTATCAGCAGCCAAGTAACACTGTCATCCTGTAAAAGCTTTCTTTCATGAGCTGATCTTGGATTGCTTTCTCCTTGAAGGTGTCCTGCCAACTGTTATCATATATGACTGGTGGATTGGTTGAGAATGAAAAGGAGATTAAAGTATCTGCCTTCAGGTTCATTGATGTAGAATGCTGTCTTTTATTAAACTTTTTTTTATCCTCTGCATGGACAAAATGAAGTCTTAACAGTTTCTTCAGTTGCTGAGGATTCTGTGGCAATACAACAGTGAGAGGGCTGCAAATCATAGTGTTTAGGTGAAAATACCATTTTAAAGATACAAATCTGCTTCTCTGAATACTTCTTAATTCCAGAAATTAATACTGTTCACTTCAAGTTACAGTCCCTTGCCTTTCAGAGATGTATGTGCACAATGCATTTCATTCATGTATTTAATCCTATACTTCACAAGTACTTTTGACAAATATGTGTATACTTTGAAATATTTGGATGAAAAGTTTGGACTTACTCTATTTGCAAAAATTTGCCTTTCTCTGCCATCTCTGTTCTACTTGTATTTACCAAAATCGGAATGCATGTGGCCCACCCTGTTTGTTTTTGCTAATAAATTCATGTTAATATTTTTTTCTATTACTTTTTTTAATTAAAAAAAAAAAGCACAGGGAAGATTTTTTTCACTTTAATTTGGGGAGAGCAGACCTTGCAATACAGAAAACTGAAGAGGAAATGAACAAGTTTAGAAATATCTGCAATGCCCATAGGCTTATTAGCAGAGACAAGCTGTTGAATAGTGGTTGGTTTTGGAAGATGGCTTCAGTTATAAGTGGATAGTCTTTGTTATTCAAGATTATTCTGCAATTTAAAATGTTTGAGGAAGTAGATATGAGTCAGAGTTCTATTTTCATTTTCTCCTAGGTGTGGTGAAATAGGAAGCTATACAGTGTTTGTAACAATGACCTAATAATTTATAAGCTTAATTTACAAGTCTAGTATCAGTGGTGTGAATTCTTAGTCTTCCTTTGGAAGTTATAGAAATTCTTTACAAAATGTAAGATTCAATTTTTTTTTAAATTGTTCAGCTATGCAAGTATTATGTTGCATTTTCCAAAAATCTGAATGCCAAATTTTACAATGTGACCTCCTGGTTTTTGGTGGCCTGTTTGAGATCCATGGGTCTACTGTTATTTCTCACTGGGCAGTTAAATACTTTGAGTTGACATTTTAGCTGAATTTTTCATCAGATTTCACATCTGCTTTCCAAAGGGGAATCTTTCTCTTTTAAAGACCTTTTTTTTTTTTCTTAATAAGTGGATTCGTCGGTGCATTTACAGATTAGAGGTATCAAGAAATACCCTAAGGGAAGAGTCACTTGCTAAATTAACCAGAGCTACTAGCCACTAAGGAAGAAAAGGAAATGTGCTAAATCCTTCTAAGTACAGAGAGATGAACTAGGGCTACATGGCTCAGAGAAAGGAGTGTCAAAAAATTGTGGGACCAGAGGAAGAACAGGTTACAAATAGACACAAATTCAGAACAGAGAGACAATATTTGACGGGCAAAATATGAAGTGAAAACCAAAAGGAAATTCTAAAAGATTGTAGACATTTAAGAGAAAAAGTTAATGTATGTTTTTTCTAATCTAACTCTGCAATTTGTTACATACATTTTCCATGGTTAATAACCAAGAGAATAGTTTTCCATACCATCACTGTCAAGATACTCTTCAAGAAACCAAACCAAAACAAAAAAGCAAACCCAAAAGAAAAAACAGAAACGAAACAAAAACCAAACAACAACAACAAAAAAGGCAAAAAAACCCACACCCACCCCAAAACCACACACACACAAAAACCCAACAAAAAAAGACCCAACAACTATTATGCCAGAAAACTGCACAAGAAATTGTAATTCTTCTGGTGATCTTCCTTTTCCTACCATTTTTGAGAGGAAACTGTTGGTTTTCCTGTGTGCTGTGTTGCTGCACATTTAGCCTCACCAAGACAGAATGTTGAGTGCCTGCACCCTGGCTTTACTGTTTGCACACAGTGAAGTAGTTTCACCATGTCTCCCTTCATTCTTGTACTGAGTTTTTTTGGGGAGGAGAATTTGGTACTATACATATACCTTCTTTAGTAAAGGAGGACATTTTGTGTAAAAGTGACTTATTTCCTCCTTCCCCCACTCCCTTCCTCCACAGATCTCTTTGGGAAGCTGCGTGTAGTTCAGGATTGTTTTCCAAAGACACTGTTGGAAATCCATTGCTCTTTGGCCATGTGTGGGATTATCCTTTCATAGAGATGCATAATGTATTTCCTTTTCGCAATAAAGATACTTTGTGATAATGATATTGTAATATTTATCACAGTATGTCAGGGATTGGAAGGGAATTAGTCATCCTTTTGGCTGATCTGAGCACCCACATGTTGACTCCCAATTCTGTTTTGTTTTTAATCAACAAAAAGTCTTCCCTTGAGAGCTCGCGTGAAAAGCAAAATTAACATCTCTGTTCCGTTGTAGCTTTTCTGCTCAAGTAGATTCTGTTGGTGCTCCTCAATTTCACGGAAAAAGTGAAGATGACTAAAATTAACTCTGTCTAGAAATATCTACTGTAATCTCAGCACATGAAAATCAAAATTCTGAGTATCATTTTAGGGTTCCTTTACACCTAAATGTACATGCTAGTATGGATAGATTCTTACTCTTTGTAACTTCAGTGTTCTAATGTTGGGACATTCTCAGCTGAAACAGGGAGATGATGTTTTGTATCTTAGCTTGGCAAATGTATTTTGATTTATGCCTTACCAGTCTATATTGCTACCCCATGAAATAGTTAAGTTGTGGAATGGACCATTTTAATCAATCCTTGCTGGATGGTTTATATTCCTGAGATGCTGAGGGACAATTAATGTTTTCCTGGATCTTTTTGTTTGTTTGTTTTTGTGCCTCTAAGGATTGACTTGCTTTCAGATTACAGGTATTAAGATAGATCTCAGCTTCTGCTTGACTGTTACTACCAGTGTTTATCATTCTGAATTTTCAGACATCCCTCTTCCCTCCCCTGCACACACATCTCTTTAGGAGTGTATCCATGGATTGTACTGTGGATGCCTTGTGCCTTTACAATATCACAGTATGTCAGGGGTTGGAAGGGACCTAGAAGGATCATCTAGTCCAACCCCCCTGCCAGAGCAGGATCACCTAGACCAGGTCACACAGCAATGTGTCCAGGCAGCTCTGCAATGTCTCCAGACAAGGAGACTCCACAGCCTCCTGGGCAGCCTGGTCCAGTGCTCTGCCACCTGCACTGCAAAGAAGTTTCTCCTCGTGTTAATACTAAACCTCCTGTGGTCCAACTTGCTCCCATTCCCTCTGGAGTCCTAACATTGGATGCCATTGAGAAGAGCCTGGCTCTCTCCTCCTGACACTCACCCTTAACATATTTATAAATATGAATGAGGTCTCCTCTCAGTCTCCTCTTGTTCAGGCTGAAGAGACCCAGCTCTCTCAGCCTGTCCTCATAGGGTTGTGATTTTTATTCTTATAGGCAGATTCAGGCTTGCTGATTCATTCTGCTGGTTGAATGTGATAGTTAAGTAGGTGCTTTGAGACCTTTATAGTTGTCCCACAAAAAAAATAACCTAAATATCAACTCATTTAAACTTTAAGTTTTTGACTGACATAGAACAGAAACGGTCTGTTTCAGTCTTTTATGTTTCAATCTTTTGAGTCTCCCTTTTAAACCTAATGTAGCTTTTAATTAATCTTTCCTCAAGTCTCTCTTAGCTCCACCAAGCAAAGGAAAAATATTTAAAACAGTTGCAAAACTGAAGTAAATGCCCATTTAAATCCTACTGACAACGAAAAACCTCAGCTTGATCTAATGCAAACACAGTTGAACAAAATCTGAAGGGTGTTCTTAAGGCAACAGGAACACAAGCAAGCAGTAAGTATTTTTGTAGCTGGTTATTAGAGTCCCAGAGCTCAGCTTCCCTCCAGCCATCCTACCCATCCGGTCATTGTGCATGCACAGTTACCATGGTGGGCAGACTGACCCACAGGATGCAGGAACAGGTATTTACACACAGCAGTTGCCATAGATAGCTGATGTGCAACAATCTGTTCCCTTTGATAAGGGGAATACATCTCATGACTAATAGGCTTTGAATGGTAGAGATAGGGAAATCCAGAAAAGTGTTTAAATGCCCAACTTGCCCTGATTTCAGTGGGATCCAAATCTCCAGCTAGGTTTTCTTGAAATGCTTTTTATAGATCTCAAGCTTAGTTTTTGTACCTCAGTGCATCAGTTAAATGGAGGTGATAACCTTTATGATGTAAATCATAATTTAGACTTCAGAATTTTACCTCAGGCTTTTAAAAGAATGAAATAAATTATATTCCTGTTTCTCAAGGAAATTGCACAATTCTAGTCCTGACTTGATAAGGATTTTATTTTTTTTTGGCATAGTGTATAGGTTTATGCAGGTATGAATAGTCTTTCAGTGTCTTTCTGAATATTACCACGTTCAGTAATGCCATGACCCTCACTGGACCTTCTAATCATAAAAACACTTGACCAAAAAGACCATAAGCAACAAAAAGATTTTTGTCTTTGAGGTAAATCAAAGAAATACAGGAGTGCACAGAGATTGTTATAAACAGCTGAGTGATCATATACTCTTGCATTGTGTTCCCTGAAAGATTACATTGTTTTTATGATAAGTGGCTTCCTATACAAAAAAAATAATTAAAAATTCAAGATTTTGCATGGATTTCCCTATCTGTGGAGGTTGCACTGTAATGTGTCACATGTGAAAAGTATTTTCGTAACAAATAGGAATGGGTTTACAGTGACAAAGCAGTAAAGGTATGAAGACAAGTCTTAGTGCAAATGTCAGTAACTGCTTGTATTTTTGTGGCCTTCTTACCTTCTCTCTCTTTCTTCAGCACTGGCTTGCTAATGTGAGTGAAAGAATAAGTGGTTTGGCGTTTTTTGTGGGTTTTTTTGTGTGTGTGAGGCTTCTGCTGTGCCTTTGAACCATTGAGGGTTCGACAAGACTGATCAAAAGCAAGACTGTTAAGCTTAAGATTGTTATTTCTAAACTTTATATAAAATGTGACGTGGGTTCTGCTTGCCTATCTGTTGCAAATGTGTGCTAGAAAGAACTTCTCTCCACTCAAATACATTATCTAATTATTTCTTCTATCTTTGTTTATAAATATATTCATTAAGTAGATTGGGTTTTATTCTGTGCTTTTGAAGGCAGAAAGGCCAATGGCTCATGCAAGTGAATGCACATGACCTCTGTAAACAGATTTTTGCCATTTCTTATGTTTTAAAAGTACAATAATTGCTTTTCATCACATTTGACTTTGCAGCATAGTTGGGTTTAGTACTACTTCTAGTAGTTGGGGGAAGGAGCAGATAGGGAGATGATTTTCTTACCTCCTTGTCAGAGCATAACTGAAAAGCAGATACAAGAAGAAACAGATGTGTTTGTTTTAATATGCAACATATTTAATATGACAATAGGTTTTCGTTTTGGTTTTGGGGGGGGTTGTTTGTTTGTTTTACACATTCATAGAGAAGTTGACAGTATTGTTTTGAAGCAAAACATACAACATAGTTTCTATCCAACCCTTCATCAAACTAAGTCACTGTCATTGCTTTTTTTTTTTTAAATGCAAATATAATCACACTTCTGAAGAACTTTAACTGAGATCTTTCCTTTCCAAGCTGAGTTTCTTCACTTTCATGCCTCCATACATGCCCTGTGAGGTTTAAATTTTCTTTTGTGAATTCTCAGGACAAATTAAAAAGCTGTTGTCTGGCATATGCACCTAATCCTAAGAATGATAACATAAAGCTCTAATTTAAATCTCTTGAAAAATCCTTCAATTTGTTCTCTCTTTCTCTCTCCTCTCTACCCTATCCTAGTGTAAAAGGAGGGAGAAAGAGGAGGTGGCTGTGTCTGTGGGTGTGAATGGCATTTTTGCATGAAATACTGAAAAGCAGTAAGCATTCCATCCACAAAATTTTTTTTTTTTTCCAACCCAGAGGGAGACAGAAATGAAAAGAAGAGCCTGCTATAAGAAAAAGGCTTTTTGTGCAGTAATTGGATCAGTATAGAAAGGATTATGATGGAGGAAGGGAAACCACCATGAGTGCGTGCTGTGTATCTTCTGCCAGCAACATAACTGCTGTGTTCAGCTGGTGATCAAATAAGGTCATTCTTCCTGGCTATACCAAGACCTCTTTGCAGAACACGTCTCTAGGAATTATTGTGAATAATTGAAGACTTCAAAAGAGGCTTTATAGGAAGACTAAGAAATCAAGTTGATTTTCAATTTGCCTTGCCTAATGTTTAAAACTTTGTGTTTTGGGGAGACAAAAAATAGTTTTCAGTAAGAGAGGTGCCTGAGGACTGGAGGAAGGCCAATGTTGTCCCACTCTTCAAAAAGGGCAAGAAAGATGACCCGGGTAACTATAGGCCAGTCAGCCTCACCTCCATCCCTGGAAAGGTGATGGAACAGCTTGTTCTTGCCACCATCTCCAATCATTTGGAGGAAAGGAGGCTTATCACGCGTAGTCAACATGGATTCCATAAGGGGAAGTCCTGCTTGACTAATCTGATAGCCTTGTATGATGGCATAACTAGGTGGATAGATGAGGGGAAGGCAGTGGATGTGGTTTTTCTTGACTTCAGCAAAGCTTTTGATACTGTCTCCCATGGTATCCTCACAGCCACGCTTAAGAAGTATGGATTGGGTGATTGTGCTGTGAGGTGGATTGGGAACTGGCTGAAGGACAGAGCCCAGAGAGTTGTAATCAGTGGAGGAAAGTCTAGCTGGAGTCCCCTTACAGAATCCATGTTGAGTATTCGTGATAAGCCTTCTTTCCTCCAAATGACTGGAGATGGTGGCAAGAACAAGCTGTTCCATCACCTTTCCAGGGATGGAGGTGAGGCTGACCGGTCTGTGGTTACCTGGGTCATCTTTCTTCCCTGTTCAACAGTTAGAATGGATACATATAGAATGGATATGTAGATGGGATGATAAAGAAACCTTGTGCCCTGATCCAACAAGGGGACTGTGATTTCAATCGCAGCATTTATCTTTTTCTTCCTTCTTTTTTTTGTGCTTTCCCTTCGGATTTTGATTAGTACCAAGGATGTTTCTCATAGCTGCTTTCAAATAGGAATAAAAGGTGTAATCGTGTTAAAGGTCTAGAAAGAGAGTTGGTATGAATGTATCATTGAAGCAGTGTTGTGTTGTCATATTCCAGCACTTACTTCTAAATTCCAGTCAAGTGAAAGGGTTTGGTGAGCTAGTTAGCATTTTAAAGCCAAAGATCATTTCACTTCTGTAACAATAGAGGAATGTTCTAGTTCACAGTCTGAGGATATCACTTGTTCCTTTTTAATTTTTTGACAGCTAATATTGTTGTATCTTTAAGTTATTTTTAATGTCTTGTAACTCTAAACCAGCAACTCGACACTGAATTTTCAGCTCACATTCAGAAAATTATCAACTTCCTTGATTCCTGTATGGAGAGTGAGATAATTTAAAGCCTGGGCTTAAGTTGCTTGTGGTGTTTTTAGCTTAAATTCAGCAGAAACTCAAAAGAACTGTCAATGCCTTAAAGATACATTTAATCTGAAAACAAAGTTTTCAGAGGACTGTAGAAATTTGCTTCCAGCTTTTCACATTGTCCTCATTTATGTCATTTCTGTGTGTTTGATTCTGCTTAGTACAGCACAATGCTTTTATTGTCTCACATCCTAATGCATGTAATTTGCATAAATTTGTTGCTTATTAAAATATATGGAACGTAATCTTTTTTCTATTCCATTTATTATAAATGTAAGTGGCTTTCTACAACTGAATGTCATTTGCATGTTGAGTTGAGAGAGCAAAACAGATTAGAAAGTCATCTCTTGCTCCTTATTTTATTAACCTGGAGTTGATGCTTTTTTCATCAGAGGAAGTAGAGTCTGCTATCTGTATAAGTAAATAAAATGGCTTCGTTTGATGCCAGGGAATATTCCTTGAGCACTACAACTTGGTCATCTATGCAACTAAATTGTTAGTTGTTCCTGGTGCTGTTCGGGCTGGATAGCTGGTACTTCTCCTGACAGTTCCTGGACTGTGCCTAGAAACTGTTATGGACCATGACCATTCCTGACTGGCATTTTGCGTGTGGCCACTCTGCTTTGGATACTGGAAGTACCTGATAGAATGAACACAAGCTGCTCTGTGCCATGTGGGCTGGGCATGTTTAAATCACTACTGTTGCAGCTGTAGTTGCATGGTCCTATCGGAGGAGGGTGTGTGTAGCACTGTTTGGGAAGCAATAGTGAAGTACTTCTGCAAGAGATTAGAAGTCATAATTTGCTGAAGGGAGAGCATTTTTCATGCATATGCATCTGGCTTTCTCTTCCCAGCTTTGTGGGACAAAAAGGAAAAGCACATTTTTTTGTTGGTGTTACACCTGACTGGATCTTTGTGGGGTAGAAAATAGCATCCAGTGTGTAACTAGCAGTGGACCTGAGGCTGTGATAGGAGCTGGCTGAAGAGTTCTGTTCCCAGCAGAGGGATTGGGCATGGAGAGTTAATTATGGTGGCTGAAATTTGTTTAGCACCCTTTTTTTCAATGGCTATGCTTTATACTAAGCATCAAGAACTTCTTTGTTTTAATATGTTGTCCACAAGATGTCTAACAACATTCACATTGTAATGTTATATCTTCAAAAAGGGCAAGAAGGAGGACCCAGGTAAAACTATAGGCTGGTCAGCCTCATCTCCATCCCTGGAAAGGTGATGGAACAGCTTGTTCTTGCCACCATCTCCAATCATTTGGAGGAAAGGAGGCTTATCACGAGTAGTCAACATGGATTCTATAAGGGGAAGTCATGCTTGACTAATCTGATAGCCTTTTCTGATGGCATAACTAGATGGATAGATGAGAGGAAGGCAGTGGATGTGGTTTTTCTTGACTTCAGCAAAGCTTTTGATACTGTCTCCCATGGTATCCTCACAGCCAAGCTTANGAGTCCAGCACAGGGCCACCATAGCACAAAATTTAAATTTGTAAAGAAATAGCATTTAATGCATCTTCATCTTGAAAGAATTTTAAATGCTGATGAAATGTCTTCCTTCTATTTCATCTTAAAAGGAAAAAATAAGCTTTTCATGTATCAGTCAAGGGTAAAATTATGCTATTTTTCTTAGACAATGAGATGTGTTCCTCTGAATATTTTTAGGGTTTTTTGGTTTCTGGGGGTTTTTTTAATTGCTCTGGTTTGTTTTGCTTGGTTTGGATTTTTTTTGGTGGGTTTTTTTTGGTTGTGTGTGTTTATTTTCTTTTGTCTCAGAAAGCATCATGTCTGAGAGGGAAATTCCAGTATTGTCTTCACAGGAGGTGTCTTGTCATAATATTCTTAAGAAATTTTTTTGACATTTTACCAAAGAGTTTTTGTTTATCTTGGTAATGCCAAAGATTTGGTTTATTTCTGGGCTTGTAATGACACAGAAATATTTGACCTTAAGTGGGACATGGGAATTCCCTAGTTCTTAGGCCTGTTGTTTTTTCTGATCTTCAGCAGATCTGCACATTTGGCTTTTTTTTTTAAATTATATGGTGTTATCTTTTGTTTAATGGAAGTATCAGGCTGATTGATTTCTTTTGAGGTATTTTACAGGTGATGTGATTTTGCTTTCTTTAAGCAAAGTATGAAACATTGAGCTATCTTTATAGTATGCCTTGCCCAGTTTTGAGGTTGGTGTGGTACGGAGTGAGTGGGGAAGAGAAGGATAGTAAAAAGTAGTTTTGTTCAGCCTAAGTAATTTCTGTCAGTAGGAGAGCAAAAACCAGAAGAAGCTGATAGCCTCTGCAGCCTTCTCCATGTAGCATTTAAAATTAAATGAGCCATGACTGTTCATTGGACCTCTGGCTGTTAATATGCAACCCCCCTAGTACGTGTAAACTGGAAATGAACAGAGGCTGCTGACCTGACCAAAGAGAGGAATTAACAATTTACTCATTGATAAGTCCAGGCACACTTTGTTGTTTAGTATATTGTTTAGAATAAGATGCCAAGATCTCTTTCCATGAACTTCTAAGGGACCTTAAATTACCTCCTGTTGTATGGATTCTCCCGGAAACTGCTGAGACCATACAAATTTCAAAAGAGCTTGTTTTCTTGAGACTCTTGTGCAGCTTCAAAGAATTATTATTTATTGTTGTGGTTTAACCTGCCCAGCTGGCCAAAACCACACAACCGCTTGCACATTTCTTCCCCACCTTGCTGATGGTATGGGAAGGAGAAAATGCAACTAGGGCTTGAGGGTACAAGCTAAGGACAGGGAGGGCTCATTCAAAATTACGGTGATGGGCAAAAGACAGATCCAACATAGGGAGGAAAAAAACCCCAGATTTAAACAACCACAATCTAATCTGGGTAGTGTGAAAAAAAACTCCACACAACTCTTACATTCCACCTCTCCCTGCCCCTCTCCTGCACTGGAGAGGAATGGGGAAGTGGGTGGAGCAGGACCCCAGTCCAGTCCACAATTTACCAGTCCGTCCTCTTCAGGGGATTTTCCCTGACCATCCTTCCCTTCAGCAAGGTGGGCATCCCTCCCACAGGGAATGATACCCACAAGTCTTCCCTGGAGTCCCAGTCTCTCTCTCCCTTAAACATGGTATTTGCAGAGGTGCTCATTGACTTTGCCCTACCTACAGACAGGACTGACACCAGAGCTGGGGGAACTCTTCCTGAACCTTCTCACCCCAGCATGGCCAGCACAAATCCACCACATTGGACACATGCTACTGTGTCCAATTCTGGGCCCTCCAGCTCCAGAAGGATAGGGAGCTGCTGGAGANCACCCCAAACTGGGGAAATTTTCCTGAACTGTCTGTACTGAGCATGCCCTGTAGAAATGCACCACATTTATTTAAGTTGTGGGACATACTGTAGACAGCGTTGTTGTTTTTTGGTTGGGTTTTTTTCGTGCAATAAAAACCCTAATAAAACCTCAGTGCTGCAAGAATCTTTGAATAGCTGAACCACAGCCAAGAAACTTGGTTGAGGATTTGACTGCTGGTTCTCAATCTTCTCAGTAAACACTGAAGTGACATCTGAGTTTGTACAAGCGTGTAAATTTTTCCTTCACTTTTTTTTGTGCAAGTTAGCTGTGCGTTTAGTCCTCTGAGCAGTTAGGTAGATGTCTTAAAACACAGGTGTAAAAATAGTCCCTTTGATGTAAAGGTCTTTACTCAGTGGAAACATGTTGTGTCACTGCTCCCTGCTCACTGCAGGGAGTTGGGACTAGATGACCTTTAAAGGTCCCTTCCAATCCCAGCTATTCCATGTGTGTCTCTGTGCCTGTGAGAATAGTGATAGCAGATCCCTCTCTTGAGAACTGTGCTTAATGAAGGTAACTGGTACTACTTATAAGAAGTATGGGATGAAACCTTCATGTATGCCAGTAGAGTTGATGGAATAGCTGTTTCTCCACCTGCTCTTTTGGCAATAAGCCCTGTACATGTTCTAAAAGCTGGCCACACTTTCCTATCAGAAGGCGTGTACTTTAATGTCTTTATTTTAGGCAAACAAGCAATAGAAAAAAACAATCTCTAATGATTAAAACAGATACAGTCCTGAATCTATTGCCTGAAATTAGCAGTAATAGATTAATCTACTTCTGGGATTTTTCTTCTTTCTGTAAAAGACAGAAGTAGAATTGACTTATGTGTATTGCTAATAAACATCCTTTAAACCTTTTCATCTCTCCAGTAATGGAGACAATTTCCGTTAAATGTAGACACTTCTGTCTTAAAGTGGCAACACTTCTGGTTCATATGGTAACATCATAAAAGAATTGTTTATGGAAGACTTGAATTGCTTTAGTAACACAAAATATTGTTATAGCTTGCTTAATATCCCTGATTATAAACAAAATATGCTTGTATTGTATCATAGAATCAGGTTAAAATTTGGTTCTTCCTTATTACATCTGTAACAACTTGAGTCAAACCCTTGTGTTTCACTGGATGAACTTGTTGAGACAACCAGTGCACTAAAATAAGAGAACATGGTAAGCCACTCCTTTCTTTGCTTAACTGCTGCTGATTCCTGCATGCTAAATTACATGCATGGTTAACTTACAGTATTTATGTAGATGAAACTCAAGACAGACTTTATTGAAACTGTTACTGCATATATCGTTCTAACAGCTGTTGTAATTGTCAACAACTGAAATTGGAGGTGCCTTTAAGACTAAGCACTAGTGAACTCTACGAGCACTTGCAAGGTTCACCTAGATTAGACAATGCCAAATACAGGAAACTTACTTGCAGACACATGAATTGAAGCCTGTCAGTTTTGGGTACTGTTGAAATTGAGCTGTTGCTGATAGTTTTACAAATGAAATCTGTCTTGTAGAATTTATATTGGCATTTTAGAAGAATTGTTGATACAAATTAAGATGTTCAGTGTCTTGTAATTTCTTTTGTTTCATTTTTCCTTTTTTCCTTTCTTCTGGAAATGCTGTCTCTTGTATGAAAGTGAAGAAATTAGCATATTGCTAGGAAAGTATATTTTATAGGCTTAAGAATTGTTTTCCAGTGTAGTGTTTTAAAGAGCTGATGATCTAATAGCAAAAATATCAACTTGAATTAGCTCATACGTGAAAAGGGAATACCCATGACCAGCAGAAGAGAAAAAAGAAATCTGATCTTGATAGATTTGACAACACTGTGCTGTTGTCTAAGTCTTAGAGACAATTGTTAACCCTTACTGAATTGCTGAAAAATTTGGATCACTACTTTCCCCTTCACCCTCATGTAATAAAGTCAAGGAACAACCTTTTGTTCCATCTTCATCCTCTGTCTTCTCACAAAACTAATGAGCTGTTATTTTTAGAGGCACAACTGAGAAGTGATATTTGTCCTTGCTGCCTTAAACAATAAAACTTACTAATTCTATGTTGTTGTTCTTTCCTTTCACATGGAATCACAGACATCCGCTAATGACATGGGATCCTAGCCAAGAGCTAGCAGTGGTGGAAGAAAGTGCAGGATATTTGTAACTTCATAATAATCCATTATTTATTCCTTGTTCTTTTCATTGCAAGACATTAAATATTAAAAAAAAATGAAAGAAAACCACAACCCAGCTAAGCTTTCATAGTATTTGTTTTGCTCATTTGAAGAGGATATCAGTAAAACTGCTCTGCTTTATTTTTTTTTAACTTTTATTTCTTTTGGAAGACATTCAGGCACAGATAATGATGGTATCACATCTAAAGTGACAAATCATATTTTTCTGGCATAAAGTAACATCTGGTCCTGGTGGGATGTTTAAAATGTTTTCTGGTCCTGGTGGAGTATAACATGACTGTAGAGAACGTTGTTGTTCTTCCAGCTGTGACACTAGCCTTTGCTAGACCTTTAGTGAAGCTGCAGTTTTTACTTTCCCCTGTGGTTCCATTCTTGCATGGTCTGGTTTAGGAAAAATGTTCCTTCACTCTCTATTTCTGGTAGTAGTGTAAGTCAGCATGTTACTATTCTGCTGGTGAAGATTCACAGCACAGAAATGTTCCTCTAATGTCCAACTCAGCTAACAAGCATGAACCAAGCAGCCATCCAAGCTCTTGTCCTGGGTTCCTGGGACAGAGAAACAAAAACACTTAACTGCTTGTCTGCTTAAAGTAGTTTGTAGACAGAGTGTTGCAGGTTGTGTGTTGCTAGCTATTTAATTCTAATTTTCTCCATTTTCCTGAGGATGTTTATTGAGTTTTTATCTAATTTTTAAGAGCTGGTTAATACAATGATGCTACAGAGAAGTCTTTCACTTCCTTCTACAAAATAGTCATTCACACTTTCTCAAAAGGTAGGCATAATCAAAAATCCACTGTGTTTTTGAGCTTCTCTAATTTCTTGATTTTTTTTTTTTTTTTTTTAAATTTATTAGCAGTGTCTTTTACTGCAGTTGTTCCGTGGCAGTTCTCATACCAAGGGGAGAGTTGCTCAAAGTCACACAAGGAGTGCTCTTTAGCTGGGAAGTAAGCAGGATGTGTTCCTGAAGCCTAGGCAGGAGATCCAGAATTATACAATTGCTGTGAATTTTGACACACACGAGAAGTTATGTATGTCCAAGTAACATATGTAAGGACTATTTTACGTAGGTTGAATAGGGCTCTTGGAAAAATAGAGCACTTGTGACAATTTTGTTTTACAGAGAGGGGATTCAATTTGGATATCTGCCAGGAGATCCACAAGTTTAGAGCAGACTAGGCAACAGCTCCCCAAGGCAAACATTCCTTTTCCTGCAGTTCCTTTTAAGTAGTGACAGTGTAACCATTAGCTCTTGAGGAAAAATGAAGGATGTTTTTACTGTCTCTCCCCAACAAATATTGCTGTTCTTCTGGAGAGAGTTACCAAGCCTAACATCTACTTCACAATTTAGAAAACAGAAGGGGTTTTGTTCCGTCCTTAATGGATCGGATTTGGCTATCTTGATTCAATGGGCAGGTGAAATACTAGAGTAAAACACATAGACCACAACATGTCATGGGTAAGTATTAGTATTCTTTAATATTGTCAAAAATTATGCCAGGGTTTGTTTGGTAGTTGTTGTTTGTTTTGTTTTCTCTGTGTAGAAAACTTTATTGTAACAAGTATAGCAGGACTGGGATAAATCAGATATCGATGCAGTGTCAAATGCTGTGGAGTTTGGGTTGTGTGGCTGTTGTGTTCAAATTCCTCTTCATTCATCCAGTAGGATTCGCTGTTGGGCAGGAAAAGAGGGATCTGAGAAGAATGTGGGTTTGTACAGGTAGATGAAAATACCAGGTGGTATTTCTGTGGTGGATGTCTGATCTTTCAGGTTGATGTTTACAGTAGACTACCAGAAATTTCATGAAAGAAAAAAGAGGAAGAAAAAAGAGAAAAGAAGGCAGAGTTGTGCTCTTGATAATGGAGAACTTCAGAACTTTTAGAACTTCAAAGAGATTCAAGAGTACTATCAGAATATTTATAAATTAGATTAGGTTTTTTCTTTTTCAAAATGAGATAGGTGTTTGATGAGTGGCTAAGGTCTGTTTTCGTGATTGTATAAGTCAGTGCTAAAACGGCAGAAATATAAAGCTGCTGCTCTGCCTAGTCAGTGCTTCCCAGATTCTGCCCTGCAGAGGAACAGTATATATTTGCTGCACATCTGTGACTTTTTCTAGTATTTTACGGTTCCACCTAAATACTTTAATCAAGATTGAACTTCCCTGGTGTTAAATATAGTGTGTGTGTATGTATATTACTGCACAGAGCAGACAATTTCTCCATCAGAAAAAAGTGACAGCTGATAAGATGAACAAAGAAGTCATTGTTGTGTCTCACAGGGGGAATTAAAGCACAAAGGGATTTAAGGACACGCAGGACAGGCTCTGTTAGCAGAGCCAAGAACTGAACTGTCTTTTAAGTTGTGGTGTAAATGCCTCTGCTACAGGCCAAGCTTCTTGAGCCGGAGAGAAGCCCTCCCTTTCACTGCCCTGCCTCCGGTTGGGCTGGGAAAAGAGACTGAAAAGGCTGGATTGAGAGAAGGAAGAGAAGTAATTCTAGTTGTGAAGCTGCAGCTTCTTAACAAGAGAGAAGAAATGTTCCCAAACTAACCAGCCAATGCTGCTTCCCCCACACCCCTTCCTCTCTTTATTCCATTCAACCCAAAAAGTAATGTTGCTGAAGCTCTGTGCAGCTTATTGGCATAATGTGCTTCCCTCTGCTTGTGCTTTCTCTGGCTGTGTACAGAAAGCCCTTCAGCTGACATTTGTTTAACATTCTTTAAGAGAACACATGTGTGAAAAAAGCCTTCCATTACTGGAACGAACCCCTGGGTTTGTTTGCAGCTATTCCTTCCTTGAATCCTTTTTCTGCTTTTTCCATTTAAATTAATCTTTGGGGGTTTGTGAAAGTTTTGGAACAAAAGCCTGTATTATTTTGGTATGAATTGTTTCATCCTGCATAATTCTATTTCATGAAATATTTTTTCGTCTTAAATCCAAGTCTTGAGTGCTACATATGAGATGTAGCAGCAGTTTAATTAAAGAGAATTTGGTAATAATCCAAACAGTAATAACTTGAGGAAAACATACCAAATATGAGATAATGCATATCTCATAATGGAGATGGTGGTAAATAGGTACTGCAAGACTGAGCCTCTTGTTTTACGCAGTTGCTTAAACTGTCCTGACCTATTGGTTGAGAGTGATTTTTTTTTTCTTTTTATATAGTAAAAAATGTTTTTTATACCAAGTTCATTTTGTACCTATATCTGCTGGAATTGTCGTGATGCTCTGAAGCATTCTATCTGCTGATGAGTTTTTCTGTTTTCTTGTCTTCATGGGAAATCTGTAATGGAAACTGAGCTGTTGAGGCTTTTTCAGCATTTATAAAGTCATTTGTTGGTTCTATGGCAAAAAGCAGCTGTTGACCATATGTCTTAATTAGTCTTTTCCTGTTTCCATAAATCAGTGTGTATTGTAAAGACTATTTTTAAAATGTGCTGTGCAAGAAGATAATTTTGTTCTTGTTTTAGTCCCAGTTGTTAAGCTGTGGGAATTTATCTTAGTATTCTAACTTTAACCTAATGTTTTACAGTACAAGTAGTTTGCTTTTAGTGAGTTATTTGTTGATATTAATGCTTGTGGACTATGCCTGTAACAAGTAGCAATTTTGTTTATTTTAAGACCTTTTCTAAAAATTACCTGAAGTTTTTATTCTTGTCTAGGTTTTGCCTTGACCAAACAAACTCTCTTGAAATTTCTGAAGTTTACAAGATTGGTTTAGTTTCCTAATGATAAAATTAAATGTTGACCATTTCAGACACTTGCCCAGTGAGCAGGACAACATGGTGCTGCCCAGGGAAGCCGCATGGGTGCTGCGCGGGGGCGATAACAAAGCCAAAAGCGAAACCGGACAAGAACCGCAAGAGAGAGACCATACAAAAACTGCAAACCCTAAACTTGAACTGTAGTGTCTTAACTCTATCTCCCACATTCATGGACTGTTTTGTTTCTTCTGTTGTTTTTTTTTTCTTCAGGTGTTCCAAGACCTTGGCACTTCTGTGTTGGCAAGTGCATTTAAAGGATACAACATCTGCCTCTTTGCATATGGACAGACAGGCTCAGGAAAAACTTACACAATGATGGGAACACCTGTGAGTTACACCATTCACTGTATGCTTAGGGCTGAGGTTGAGATGTCCAGCAGAAACTTCACTTTATTTTTAAACTGTGATTATGCTGCTTGTTGGTATTTATATATAAAAAATGACAGTCAAGCCTTACATTTAGGTAAATAACGTAGCCTCAGCTGAAAATCCTACAAAACATGTTGTAGTTTAAATATTTATTTTATATATCCGCCTTCTTCCTAATTTTATTGCCATGATAGAGGATGAAAAAACTACGCTTCTAAATAGTTCTGGGATTTAGAAACATACAGCTCAAGATAATACAAATTATTCATTCTCAGAGAAGTTTTTGGCAGTCTGAGCTATGCTGAAATTAAATTACTTTCATAAATAAAACTGGATACAATTCACAGGAATACTTTGCTTCATTATCTACTTGAGACATTTTTCTCTTGCAGAAGTTATCCTTTGACCTGTGGAAACTCATACTTGCCTCACTTGCAGTTTTGAAATGTTTCTGAATAGCATTTGCAGAACCAGTTACGTTTTAAGATTCTTGTCTGCCAGGAACCAGTTGCAGTGCATTTTAATCTTGGTACTCAGAGTCATTTCCTGCATTCTGCTGCAACACAAGACAATTTGATATCTATCCATAAATATTCTTGGCTGTTGGTAAAACATGCCTCTAAAAAAAGAAAGTTTATTTAACAGTTTACATGAGTAGACCACTGTTTCCTACACCCATGGGATTCAATTTTTAAGGTGAAGTAAGGGTATAATTTGTTCAAACTCTGAATACAAGAAAAAGACTCTTCTGGCATGTTTTGTGCTTTTGACAAGAGTTTGAATTTTTTAAACTTTTTTTCCCCCCACAGACATCAGCAATAGGATTAAATCATGACCTGATTTTCAATTCATTTTATATGAAATCAAACTTAACTCCCTGAAAGCCTGAAGGATTGTTAAAATGGGGACTAATTGGGGGCAAACTAGAATATTTGTATTACATTATTTTGAAAATATTTTAGCAATTCAAAGTGGCCACATCTTGAAATCATCATTATTTCCAAGGAAATTTCAGATAGAGTGTTTCTAAGAGATTTCTGGCTTGTAAAGTGATCTCTTTCTCCAATGGAATCCTGCTTTGATCTATTTTTTTAATAACATGTATTCACTGTGAAACATTTAAAACTAGGAAGAAACAAGTACTTGGTGTAATACCTTTTGTCCATGAACCTAGACTTTCTCCCTCCAACACCATTTTAAATATGCCTTCTAAAAGCCTTTCATGCTATTCTGTAAGCAGTTTCCACCTAAGCCTCAGAATATCTCTCAGGGTATGTTGGCATTGTGATCACTAAAGTGTGAGCAATCATGTTGTAAGAACAGTTCATCACACAAAACCACACCATTCATTCAGTGCTGTGTAGACTGTTTGGGCAAAGCTGTTATTTAATGCTGCACTAGGATTCTGTCCTTTTCTTATAACTTGGCTTTTACTTAAAGTTTTGCAAGAGTGATAGCAAGTATACTGTTTAATTCTTTTCCTGTTTGTTACTTGAAGGCATCCATTGGGCTGACACCTCGTATATGTGAGGTACTTATTTTTTTATTTCACTTGCATTTGTTTAAGCAGTTAGGTTTTCTTGAGGGATATAAAATTTACACAATTTCTGGTTTGTTCAGGGCCTCTTTTCAAGGAAGGATGATTACTCAGACCAGACAGCATCTTGCAGAGTAAAGGTCAGGTAAGTGTGTCACTGTTTTGGGCGATGCTGTGAATGCTTTCAACAGCATATTCCCGTTATCAAACAAAGTAAAGACTAGTTTATTTTGTTTCTGTTTGCTCAGATGATGATAATTCTGGAACAAGGGGGAGAACACAGAGGAAGAATGAGAAAGTGCCACGTTTAGTTTTCCATCTCAGTATAGTTTTTGGATGCTGTCTGTTAATTTTTGTATAGACAACTGAAACAGGATGCATTAAAAAATTCCCTCCTGTTTGTTTAACACTTAAATTTCAGCCATAATCATACACTTCATTCTTATTCATTGTTCCCAGTTATCTAATGAAGCTTTATGTTTGGAAGTATGGGCATTTGAACTCACTAATGATAAAAAAGCACATTTTAATGTCTTTTAAAATAAACTCTTGAATACTTCTTGCTTCTTGGAAATTTGCTACTATGAGTTCTTTGTACATGCACTGCAGGAGAAGGGACAGTAACAGATAATGGAAATTAATTCATTAACTTTATCACGAAAGATCTATGTAAGATTCAGGTAATTACATTGTCTAAATATATGCAACCTGATCTAGTTGGGGATGTCCCTGCTCACTGCAGGGGGGTTGGACTAGATGACCTCCAGAGGTCCCTTCCAACCCAAATGATTCTATGATTCTGTGCTTTCTCTTTTTCTTTAATAGCGTGCATTTAACATTTGTTTTGGGTTTGGTTTTTTTTTTGCTTCTCAGTTTTCTTGAAATCTATAACGAACGTGTCCGAGATTTGTTAAAACAATCAGACCGAAAGAAACCTTACACACTCCGAGTCCGAGAACACCCTGAAACAGGACCGTATGTACAAGGTGAGAGTGAGCTGCACAACTAGCATCAGAATTTCAAGTAAGTGTGTATCTGGTCTGTATCACAGAATCACAGAATGTTAGGGGTTGGAAGGCATCTCTGGATATCATCTAGTCCAAACCCCTGCCAGAGTAGGATAACCTAGAGCAGGTTGCACAGGATGGTGTCTAGTCAGTTTTTGAATATCTCCAGAGATGGAGACTCACCTACTTCCCTGGGCAGTCTGTTCCAGTGCTCCACCACCCTCAAAGTAAAAAAGTTCCTCCTCATGTTAAGATGGAACTTTGTGTGTGCTAGTTTTTTCCCCATTGCCTCTAGTCGTGTCACTAGGTACCACAGAAAAAAGACTGGCCCCATCCTCCTGACACCCACCCTTTAACTATTTGTAGGTGTTGATAATATCCCCTTTGCATGTTCCTGGCATGATTCTAATTGCTTCTACTCTTCAAAAGTTACTTTTCTCAAATCTTTTGCTGGTTAATATGAACATGTGTACCCTGAATACACTCAAAACTTTGCCTCTGTTATGCCTCTGTGTCTTGGTTTGACCAGACAGTTTTTTGGGAAAGACTCCNGATGCAGCCCTGCGTGCGGTGGGCTCATGCTGTGGCTGCTCAGTACCATACCGGGGCTTCCTGGCGGGGCTCGGCTCAGCGCTGCTCCAGCACCATGCCAGGGCTTCCCGGCGGGGCTTGGCTCAGCGCTGCTCCAGCACCATGCCAGGGCTTCCCAGGGCTCGGCTCAGCGCTGCTCCAGCCTGCCC
>VWZO01003290.1:296291-326658 GCA_013396975.1 Bucco capensis
GCCCTGGGTGACCTGGTCTAGTGATTGGCTTCCCTGCTCAATGCGGGGAGGTTGGAACTAGCTGATCTTTAAGGTCCCTTCCAACCTGGCCATTCTATGATTCTGTGATTCTAGATAAATTGTTCTATCCAAAGAAATCACATTTTTCAGTACTTTGCCCTCATCTACACATTTGTGGCCTGCAATAATACAAGCCAAGCCTAAATCAGTGCTGGGAGAGGAAGTAGCCCTGGATTTCACTTGAGATAAAAGGAGTGGTTCACTAGGTATTGTATGATGAAGATTTGCTTCACAATTCAGGTGGGTTTTTTAGAATCATAGAATGGCCAGGTTGGAAGGGACCCAAAAGATCATCTAGTTCCAACCTCCCCGCACTGAGCAGGGATGCCAATCACTAGACCACGTCACCCAGGGCCGCATCCAGCCTGGCCTTGAACACTGCCAGGGATGGGGCAGCCACAACCTCCCTGGGCAACCTGTGCCAGTGCCTAACCACTCTCCAGGTAAAGAACTTCCTTCTAATCTCCAATCTGAATTTCCCCTCCTTCAGTTTATATCCATTCCCCCTTGTCCTATCACAGTCTGACCGCTTAAAAAGTCTCTCCCCTTCTGTCCTATAATCTCCCTTTAGGTACCGGAGTCACTGTGAAATGTAATCATCACTATAAAATGCAAAGGAGGCATATTAAACTGGATTTCTGTGACATAGGAGCTTGTTGAGCTTAATTCTCTGTGTCTGGTGGAATTTGCATTTTGCAGGGTGCTGCCAGTGCCTCCAGCACAGCTGCACACTGCCTTCTGCTGGGACCCTGTCAGTCATAACCACCACTCCCAACAGCTGACTCTGCAATGCAATACTTCTCTCATTTGTTTTCAGTGGGACTTCTTCCCCCCTTAAAAGTAAAATCAACTTAACCAACAAAAAACCCTAACAATAACAACAAACAAACAAAAAAAACCAACCTCAAAGCAAAAGATATTAAAAGATCAGATGTTTTGATCCTTTTTGGGGTACCAAGGGTGGTATAGGTGGGACAGTAGGAAAAATGTCTTCACTGAAAGGGTTGTCAAGCCCTGGAAAAGGCTGCCCAGGGAAGTGGTGGAGGTATTTAATGCATTCCTGGAGGTATTTAAAAGATGTGTAGATGTGTTGCTTGGGTACATGGTTTAGTGGTGACCTGGCAGTGCTGGGTTAACGGTTGGATTTGATGATCTTAAAGATGTCTTCCAACTAAAGTGGTTCTGTGAAGACTCCTAAGTGTTGCAGACTGAAGCCTGGTTAAGTAAATGGTAAATATTCACAGGAGTTGGTTCCTAATTTTGTAAGTTGCATAAGCAGATGTTATCCAGAGGCAATGACAAAGAGCTTCTGTACAGGATCTGCATCCTGTTAGTAGCAGTGACATAGCTGAAGATTTCTTACAGAGTTTCAGTTACACTGGTTTCTAAATACCATTTTTCTGCAGACAGATAGGATAGAAAAAGGTCTGTACTTTGAAGGTACAAAGCATTTTTTTTTTAGTGATGTCAATGCATCTGAAGGATGGACTGCAATTTTTTTACATTTTTAAAATAATATGGTTACTCAAATTGAGAGACTACTTGTAGAACAGAATGGCATCACAGTAGAGCATCCTTATGCTCCTGATGTGGGGTAAATTGTTGTGTAGACTGACTGAAATTGCCTGAGAAAAATATACATTTAACACATTTTTTCAAATCCTTGGCAGGATTGACTCATCATTTAGTTACAGACTACAAGCAAGTTGTAGAACTTCTAGAAGAAGGAATAGCTAAAAGGTATTTTATAAAACAAACCACCTCAATCTTTCTTTAACACTTCCTTTGCTTGTGTTGATGTCACTGGTGTTTATTTTACTGACAATGTTGCTAGTGCTTTGTCATGACAGAGTGTCAGATTTGCTGGTCCTACACAAAATGTACATGTAAGATGTTAGGCATCATCATATTATCCATAGCAAGAGCTACAAGCCCTCATGAAGTTGTTTCTTCAATACTGATCTCATGCTGACTTACCCACAAAGTTCAACCATCTTTCTGGGATAAAAAATGCATAGGAGGAAAACATTCTGCTGTAAACAGGTTTCCATTTTTCTCTGCCACTAGTTCATGACACTTTAGACTGTGCAGCTTTCAACTCACTTGTTAGTGTGACTTAGTGGCTTAAATCAGCTGAAAAGATAGTGTATTTTTTTTAATTTCTAAAAGTATTTGGTTTAATTTTTCTTCATATTTTTTAAGCTCTTAGTCCAAATCATACACTGTGAGAACTGTGGAAATTGGCACTCCAGTCATAGAATCATAGAATCCTAGAATGGTTTGGGTTGGAAGGGACCTCTGGAGCTCATCTAGTCCAACCCCCCAACTAGATCAGCTTGCCCAGAGCCCTGGCAAGCCTCACCTTGAATACCTCCAGGGATGGGAACTCAACCACCTCCCTGGGCAACCTGTTCCAGTGTTCCACCACCCTTGTGGTAAGGAACTTCTTTCTAATGTCCAGTTTAAATCTAGTCCTCTCCAATTTAAAACCATTGCCCCTTGTCCTTTCGCTCCAGGCCTTTGCAAACAGGCCCTCTCCAGCCTTCTTGGAAGTTCCCTTTACATACTGGAAAGTCACTATTAGGTTCCCCTGAAGCCTTCTCTTCTCCAGGCTGAACAATCCCAGCTCCCTCAGCCTGTCCTCACAACAGAGGTGTTCCAGCCCCTGATCATTCTCATGGCCTTCTCTGGACCTGCTCCATCAGGTCCATGTCCTTTCTGTATTGAGGGCTCCAGAACTGGACACAGTATTCCAGATGAGGTGTCAGCAGAGTGCAGTGGCAGAATCACCTCTCTGGATCTGCTGGCCACACTTCTCTTGCTGCAGCCCAGGATGCCATTGGCCTTCTGGCCTGCCAGCGTGCACTGTTTGCTCACGGCCAGCTTCTCATCCCCCAGCACCCCAAGTCCTTTTCTGCAGTGCTGCTCTCCATCTGTGTCTCATCCAGTCAAGACACATTTTAATTTTTTTGACAGGGAGTCTTGGATATCAATAGAACTGCCATTGCAGTGGGGGGAAAGAGTTAGATTTGAAAGGATCCTCCAAACACAAATCAGATACCCCAAATTATTATTGAGGCTTATCATAAGAGAGGTTGAGATTTCAGAATATCAGTGATGCTGGGAAGTAAATAAAAACTAAGGTACAGTATCACAAAAACTAGAATATACAGTGGGATTAACTTTTGCTGCTTGTTGTAGCAATCGATACAACTCTATAGTAAGAAGAGACATTTTGAAAATAGCAACAGAACTCTAGTAATCCTACAGTTCTCTCATTCCTAAGGAGGTGGAGAAAACAAAATTAGAAGTTCAATATTTCGTGTGTAAGTTTTTGTGATCCTGAAGCTTCAAACTTTGTCTCTTGCATGAAATCAAGCAATCTTTTTTTCTAAGTAACTTTTCAAAAACTTATTTGGAGTATGCAGGAAAATCCTGTTTGCCTATAGCCTTTGTTTTTATTAAATAATCTGCTTACTATTTATTATCATATTATAAATGCAACCAAACTAATTTAAACTATCTGCAGTCAGGATGATGATGCCAAATGAACATCAGGAAGATCTTAGGGATAAAGGAGGTGGTGTGCAGGTTGCAATTGCCCTGTGTGGCTGGAGGCAAGAGAGGAGCAGATGCGACATGATGGATTCAGGTCTGACTATACAGGAAAGATAGGAGGGGAAGCTCCTCTTAAATACAGGTGATGCCTTTCCAGTGGGAGAGGGCAGCTCCTGTGCTAACAAGAAGCAGATTTTTCTGAAGGCATTTTTTCTAGCAGTTGGTTTCATTATGCCATCTCCAGCCCTGCATGGACTGCACTTGTCCACTATAAAAATAAACAAATCTAATTTTCAACATGCAGTCATTATTTTTGTTGTTATTCTCAGTGCTGTCCTTTTTTTTCTCTTGACACACTGCATGACTCAGTCTCAAATGCCTAAGAATAAAATTTTTAAAATGCAGGAAATACATATTTCTGAATTTTCAAGGGTATAGCCCTGGTGCTGTGTAAAGGAAAACAACTGATGGGTCTGGGTAATATTATTAGAATGGTTAAAATATTCAAATAATTGCTGCAATGAAACAGAATAAATAAAATAATAAATGAAAAGCCAATACATAGATGCATAAAAATGCTCACGTGGGTTATGAGTAGTCAAGATGTGAACTTCTCTTCCAGTTGCCCTGGGTATTGTCAGAGGTGAGAAGTACTAACACTTCCTCCTCCAAATCCTGGGGCACTTTTTATTTCTCTTTTGCTTTATAAACTCCAGTGCTATTCCCTTATATTCTCTGCCCACTGTAGAGATGTTTTCTCTCTTCTGCCCTTTACCTAATTTTTTTGTCTTCCTTCTCCAGCAGCTGGAGACTTGTTCACATTCTGCTGCTTCCTCAGCTGAGGATCACTTATAGCCTTGATGCACTGGACTGCCTGTAGCTTTTGGCAATGCCACTCATATGGTTGTGGAGGTGTAGGAAGCAGAGAGCAATGAGGAGGAGAGTCCTGGCTTTGGGCTTCTGCAGCAGGCACGCTGTGGTGTGCACAGAGCCGCAGCTCTCTGCTTTGCAGTGCAACTGGTCTCATAACAAAAACATGGTTTCACAGTCCTTCTCTGCACTCCTAAAACTACCTGCTACTGTTGAGGGTGCTTGGCAAAACTGATGCTAAAGGCTGCACAACTAGCTGATGTTCAAGGCAAGCTACAAAGGAGAAGACCTGTGGCCTGCTTCTGCCCTAGGAAAAAAACTGTTTTCTTTGGGTTTGTCTAATCAAGACAATAAAGAAAGTAGAATTTCCAAAAGTTTGTTACAGAGTTTTGTGTTTGTGTATGGGAGAGTGCTGTTACTTCTCTTCCTTTTAGTACCTGCTAGCCAGAGTGCAGTGGGTCAGAAGGCTAAGCCAGTGATGGGTCTGTCAGTGTGGTAAAGTTGAGCAAGTGCTCCAAGTGAATTACAGTATTCATTTAGTATGCACACAGGTAGACTGGCTAATCTCATTGGCCTCCTCTGTCAGTATAAAACTACTGTATCAGCCCTGCGACAGAAGGGAGCCCCAGAAGTGGTATATGAAGCTTTTTGGACCCTTTGAAGTGCCAGGAAATAAAAAAGAGTACAATGTGGAGAAAATGTACTGGGCCAGTACATTCAGTGATGTTGAGGGTGAGCTGTGTGATGCTGTTGCTGGTTGTACTTCTCTGCTGTGTTTTACCCTTCGTTGTCGTGGCTAGGCTTCGTGAACGAAGATTCAGGGAGGGCTCCACCCACGCTCCTCATCAGCGCCTTTTCCAAGAGCGCTGATAAAAAGAGGATAACAGATAGCACCTTCAAGCCTGCCCAAAGGGTTTTTTTGGGGGTGAGACACAGCATGTGCAGAGCTGGACCCACCCTTTAGTCCTAAGGTTCATCTGCCAGGGCCTAGCAAGCTTGGACGCTGGCAGTGAGGTCCTTAGGATGAAGATTTAACCTCTTAGATGGAAGGTCTTACAGGGCTAAACGAGCTCCATCTGCCTGGGTTTGGAATCAGAGTTGTCCTTCTCCTAGGATGACTGCCAGAAGGCTAATGAGCTCATCCTGCCCATACAAGGATTATAGGAACATGGGCATCACTCCCCACACTTTCCCGTGGGCAATGAGCTTAATGCTCCCTCTGCTGTTGGCACAGTTATCGCACCAGGGGCCACAGGAGACCCCAAGTGATTTTCAGACTGTGCCTGGTTTTACCCTTACACAGCACCCTAACACCTGTGCTGTAAGGCTGCCTTAAGGTATTTCTTCAGAGTGCTGCTGGTGGACAAAACCACCTCTAACTGACCCTTGGTTTCCACCTTGCCAGGTCCTCCACCAAACACTGTGTCCCATCCCAGAATAAAGCCTACCATATTCTCCAGGTTTCATATTCCTTCATCTTTGTCTGCTGTAATTTGTTATTTTTACTTTACTCTAATGTAGGGAAATAAGGCTTTGTGATGTATGGTTTGTTCTTCTTTCTAGAATCACAGCAGCTACACACATGCATAATGCCAGCAGCAGATCCCATGCTATCTTCACCATCCACTATACTCAGGTTAGCTAAATATAATCCAACTTCCTTTTCTCTTCACTCTCAAAAAGCATTGTTCAATGTGTTGTACATTGTTTGCTTGTCACTGGTTTGTGCTGTTTGTAATAATCTCAGTGGAAGCTGTTACTTACTTCCTTTGGATTGCCCTGCAGATGTGTTACACTTCCTACACCACCTGATGTGTTGAGTGTTTGCTGAAGTATTCATGTTCCTTTATGCAAGCTTATGGTCAGAAGTGGTGCCAAAGACTCACTGTAAACAGAAATGTTTAAAGTTTTGATCAGTCCTTTGATATGCAGTGCCCCTTCTAGGATGCTATGAAAATTGCATGCAAATATGTTTGAAATTGTTTTGTCACATGTGTTTAGGATCTTTAATTGAAGTATAGCATTAGTTTAAAACTTACCATAATTTTGTATCTGTCTAGCTTTTCAGATGTGCTCATCTCTTTAGCATTTGGCACCCACTACTCTCCCAGAGACATTGCACTCTTTCTCCAGAGGGATTATATCCTTCCCTGGCAGGAAATTCATTGAGTGATCCAATAGACCTTTTCTATCTCACACTTCTAACATCCTGTAATCACAGAACATTTTGGGATATTTTTTAGTACTTTCACAAAAGACCTTTGGAATACATTAGTGGAAAATAGCTCTGCAAGATCTACAAGAAAGCCTTTCACAGTCCCTAGGCAGTAAAGGTTTTTTTTTTCAGAGCAAATCAGCATAAGAGGGTATTTTCTCTGTTGGATGAGAAAGCTGTTGAGTTAATGGTTTGAACATCATCAATGGGTCAAGGTCATAAAGCATGACTCCATTTCAAAGAAAAGAGCACTTCTATTTTATTGTAATTACAGGAATAATCTTCCTTATTTACATTTTTTTTTTCAGGCTATACTGGAGAACAATCTTCCCTCTGAAATTTCAAGCAAGATCAACTTGGTGGACCTTGCAGGCAGGTAATAATATACTGAAGGACAAAAAAGGTAATCTTCTCTGAAGATGCTGCAAATACTGCATTTAAGATGAAATTTAATATCTAAAAACCTTGTTAAACTCACAATAAGACTGACTTTTCTATACAGTAATAAGGAATGTTAAGTTAATGTCTCTGTCATCTCCTCTGTACTGGGAAGGGAATTCCTGGATCCTTCAGGTCCAATACCGTGCTGTTGTGTACATTTAAGGTAGTTCCATTCAACCCTGTATTCTTAAGTGACTTTACCAGTTGCTGTTGGTGGAATTGCCAAATCTGAGCTTGAAAAGAGAGAGGAAAAAAATGAATGTATTCCTCATGGCTGCCTCTTGAGAGGGGGGAGGGAAAAATAGTCATATCTTACTGCTTATGTTGTTCCTGTTCCAAGAGTTCCCAAGTCTCTGATTTTAGCTATGCATTCCAGTGAGGTTATACTGGGTGTGACAGAGAATAGGAGTGAAGTTGTGCTGAAGAGATATAGAACAGCTGGCGAACAGGACATTTTTCTTTCTTGAGAATGTAAATCTCCATGCATGTCTAAGCAGAGGAAGGAGCATTAAGGGAATATACAGACTTTTGCATTGAGCCAGTCTGCCCTTGCAGAGCTGTGAAATGAGTGTGGTTGCTTTTTTTAATTCAGAAACACTATGATTGGGTTGCCTAGCTCAGGCTTGAATTAATGTTTTGATGGGTCTTTAAGAGTAGTTAGTGTCCATGGCCTTTACTCGTGGTTGTTTGGACTTTCTGAACCAGAGAGCAATGTAAAGTATGCAAAGCATATGGGGTTTGTAATTGCAAAGCTTGCAATTTCTGTTTTCCTTTATGTCAGGAAAATACATAATGTTTTTATATTAATATTATGTTAATAATTAAGTGTTTCTGTTTGGTTTGCATTATCTTTTCCATAACTATGTGATACAGTGAAAGAGCTGATCCCAGTTACTGTAAAGATCGAATTACTGAAGGTGCTAATATTAACAAGTCATTAGTTACGCTTCGAATTGTCATCTCCACTTTAGGTAAGCACAGTAGGTTTTTCTATTAAAGGGCAGTGATAAAAGCATAGGACTTGCTCACCATGTGCTATGTCTTAATATTTATCTATATTTACAACAAAAAGCTGGACAGAACAACTGTGTGGCATCTTTGTGAACTGTAATGACATCTCGGGCACAGTCTGAAAATCACTTGGGGTCTCCTGTGACCCCTGGTGCGATAACTGTGCCAACAGCAGAGGGAGCATTAAGCTCATTGCCCACGGTTAAGTGTGGGGAGTGATACCCATGTTCCTATAATCCTTGTATGGGTAGGATGAGCTCATTAGCCTTCTGGCAGTCATCCTAGGAGAAGGACAACTCTGATTCCAAACCCAGGCAGATGGAGCTCGTTTAGCCCTGTAAGGCCTTCCATCTAAGAGAAGGACACTCTAATAAAACCTCCATCCTAAGGACTTCGCAGCCAGTGTCCAAGCTTGCTAGGCCCTGGCAGATGAACCTTAGGACTAAAGGGTGGGTCCAGCTCCGTGCATGCTGTGTCACACCTAAAAAAATCCATAGCGCAGTCTCGAGGGTGCTATCCGCTCTCCTCTTTTTATTAGTGCGCTTGGAAAAGGCGCTGATGAGGAGCGTGGGTGGAGCCCTCCCTGGATCTTCATTCGCGAAGCCTAGCCATACATACAATGACATCTAAGAAAATTAAATAGCTGTGACAGAAAAAGATAGCCACTTTCCTGAGCTCTGTGGTATTTCTTTTTTAGCACAAAATTCACAGATGTTCAGCAGCTGCCAGAGCATAAACACCCTAACAAGTGAAGGGGAGAGCAGTCATGCAGACAGTCCTTCCACAGGCAGCATCAGCGGGACCAGGCGACCAGCTTACATCCCATACCGTGACTCCATCCTCACCTGGCTTCTGAAGGACAGCCTGGGGGGCAACTCCAAGACCATTATGATTGCCAGTGAGTTTGGTTTCTATTAACTGTTAACGTTTTGCACTTACCTCCTTAAAATACATCTCTACAGCAGTGAGAGAACAGATATATCACTTAGATTCTGTCCTTGTGAAGAGTTTCGTAGGATACTCAACGCAATTAAAAGGCGTGCTGATTGTGCGTGAAGTTAAGATTAAGAGTCTTTCCAAGTTCATAGCCTTGATTTAAAGAGATTTATTTGGTTATAAGTAAAACTTGGGAAGACATTCTCTGTGAGCTTGATGAAATTTCCCTAAGGATATTTTTGTTTTATTTTTTAAAGAAGCAAGACTACAAAATCACACCTTTTTGTAAAATAATAGGTTGAACTGATTACTTTTTAAAGTCATGGTTCTTTTCCATTTTTTTCCTGTCTGTAGCTATCTCTCCTGCCAGCTCCAGCTACAATGAGACCATGAGTACTTTGAGATATGCTTCAAATGCCAAAAATATTATTAACAAGCCCAGAGTGAATGAGGTGAGGCCTTGTTCTGCTTTTCATTTATATTCTGTTTTATTGTGTATATTACTTAATTTTACTCAGTATATCTCCTCTCTGCATACCTCTCTTTACTATATTAATGAGAGCTAAATAGGAGCGTGGATATTATGGAAATATTTTCTTTGATCCTCCAAAGCTTAAAGTGTTTAGAATTTCACAGTTATTTTACATTCTTCGTCTCTGTCCATTGAGTTCTGATCCTTCTCCTCTTTGAATTGTTATCACATCTGTGTTTACCCTATGTTTTTATCCTAATTATGGGCAGAGTAACAGATCTGTTAGGATTATTTGTTACTTATTTAACCTATAAGTTCACAATCTTTGCAACCTTTCATTTTGGCATATTAAAATGAACTCTGTTAAGGTTGTAAAGTCAAGAATTCAGAAGTTAATATGACAAGCCTAGAGTAGCCTATGTAGTCTCAATTTGTCTTCTTTTCAGTACACAAAATGATGAAGCTTTTAAATACATGGGAACAAAGACATGCTGTTAAAACAGACTGATTAGCAGTTGTGGAGGTTTCAGATGCTACAGTAATGACAACCAGCATAAAAAAATCCATGGAGAAATACATCTTTCTGTCTGCCTTCATAGCATAGCTCAGGTAGCACATAATCATAGAATCATAGAATTGTTTTGGTTGGAAGGGACCTCTGGAGGTCATCTAGTCCAACCCCCTTGCAGTGGGCAGGGACATCCCCAACTAGATCAGGTTGCTCAGAGCCTTGGCAAGCCTCACCTTGAATGCCTCCATGGATGGGACCCCAACTGGGGCAACCTGTTCCAGTGTACCACTACCCTCATGGTAAGGAACTTTTTCCCAATATCCATACAATCATAGAATGGCCAGGTTGGAAGGGACCTTAAAGATCATCTAGTTCCACCCCCCGCCATGGGCAGGGATGCCAATCACTAGACCAGGTTGCCAAAGGCCACATCCAGCCTGGCCTTGAAGACTGCAAGGAATGGGGCATCCACAACCTCTCTGGGCAACCTGTTCCAGTGTCTAACCACCCTCTGGGTAAAGAACGTCCTTCTAATCTCCAATCTAAATTTCCCCTCTTTCAGCTTATAGCCATTCCCCCTTGTCCTATTACAATCAGACCACCTGAGAAGTTTCTCACCTTCTATCTTACAATCCCCCTTTAGGTACTGGAAAACTGCTATAAGAGTCCAATCTAAATCTACTCTTCTCTAATTTAAAACCACTCCAGGCCTTTGCAAACAGGCCCTCTCCAGCCTTCTTCTAAGTTTCCTTCAGGTACTGGAAGGTCACTAGTAGGTCCCCCCAAAGCCTTCTCTTCTCCAGGCTGAACAATCCCAGCTCCCTCAGCCTGTCCTCATAGCAGAGGTGTTCCAGCCCCATGATCATTCTCGTGGCCTCCTCTGGAGCTGCTCCATCAGCTCCNATCTTGGGCAGAATGAAACCCTTTTAATCCTAGTTTTCCCAAATTTAATTTGCATATGTATTTCCAGAGCCTATAACTAGTTTTTAGACATGTGACAGCAGTAATGTATTTGGTTTTGGCAGCAGCAGTTCTCAACTCTGTGGTGGGCCACAGGCAAGTAAACAGTCCTCCTGGGTTAGCCCCTGGTAACATGAAGGTTCTCAGCCTCCCAACTTCCACAACCCATGCCAGACCCTTAGCTCCATGCCTTCAGCTAGCTGCCACCTTCCCCTCACTGCAAACTGACCTGAGCCAGTGTCACTGGTGGCCCAGGGAGAGCTAACTTTTGACTCAAGAGTTTCCAGAACTGTCTGCAAAAAAACTTGTTTCCAGAAACTGCCTGTGCAGAGGTACTTACTCAGATTGTGAGATTAATATCTCCACACAAGCTGGCAGGAAAGGTTTTATGTATCAGCTGCATGGGTTTTTAATACCGTAGTTGGTGACATTCTGACTTACTCTGCTCTAGCCTGATTTTCTCATCTGAATGCCAGAAATAACAGCAATTTTCTGACCTGATGGGATTGGTTTGAAGGTAAATCAGTAAAAGCAGTGATGTATCTAACAAAGTTTATGGGAAAAGAGAACTTATCCAACCAGGGGAGGATTAGGTTGGCTATTAAGAAAAATTTTGTCACATTTGGAACAGGCTGCCCAGGGAAGTGATAGAGTCACTGGAGGGATGGTTTAGTGGTGACCTGGGAGTGGTGGTTAACAGTTGGACTTGATGATCCTAAAGGCTTTTTCCAACCAAAATGATTCTATGATTCTATGGAAACCACCTGCCCCTAGGCAGTACATCGCAGAGGCCTGGAAGAATGGAGCAAGGAGTACTGCTGTGAGAGTGTCTGTTTTCCTCTCCTCCTGGCTCTTGGAACAGTGCTGCATTGATTTCCTTAGCTAGATCTTTTTAAAGAATGATTCTTCCAACATCTGTGTCTCAATGTTTCAGGATGCAAATGTAAAACTGATCAGAGAACTGCGAGAAGAAATTGATAGATTGAAAGCTATGCTGATGAGCTTTGAACTGGTATGTAGGAACATTTCCCAACTGGAGCTCTAATGGTGCTTTAGGTAGCTACACTAACTTACTTTCATCATACCTGTGTATCTTTTCATGTTTATTGTAACTGGAAGGAAATTAAACTGTTCTCTAAGTGATTTCACGATAATTGTAAGGCTAATAGCATTTATGTCATTTCTCCTTTCTCTGGCATTGTGTTCATAAGCAGTTGTGTAATGTCTAGAAAGGATTTCCTTACATGTCTTTCATGGAGTCAGATGGCTTTGTTGTCCAAAAATATCATGAACTAGAAATATTTTCTTTAGAGGGATATGTAAGCACCAAGACAGTACAAAATATTAATAATTGATGTAATTTCCCTGCCAGACTTGTTACAAACCTCTTTCCCACAAAAGTGAACTAGTAGACCTTAACAGTATTTTGGAGGTTTCACCCAGCCTGTGCACTCTGTCCCTCAAAAGAAGTTGTGAACATCAGTGAGCCCTCATAATACAGCTGACACTCTTTGTTTCTCTCCCTTGGAATAATAATAGCAGAGGAATTCCAGTCCTTCTTGGAGCGATGACAGGGATGAAAATCTGACTGAACTGGTTCTTCAGAATGAAATGAAGGTCTGCATGATCTATCTGATGCTTAAGCTCACTCCTGTTTCACTGGGCATGGTGGGGATAGCATTGCTGTAGTTCTGAAACCACAGTGAAAATGTTTTTGTCCAAATCCTTTCCTGTTTGCTCTGAATATGCAGGAAACTGCAATCCTCAATGCATGTTGGGTGCTCTTTACCTATTTATGATAAAAGTCTCATGTCCTTAATGGGATTCTGTCCATTGCTTATCACTAAGTCTGCACAATCTACTCCTTGTTTGAAAACTGTCTCAATATATCACAGTTATTCATTATACAGAGCCTCTGTCTTCTGAGATTAAACTCCAATTCATTCAAAGGAAATTATTGCACAGTCACCAGATTCTTAAGCATATTTCATCACAGTTGACCTGGAAAGATTCTGGAGATCTTCATTTGAAGTTTTGCTTAAAGACAGGCAAAGTAGTTAGCACAATCATAAATATTTCTGACATTTTGGGAATGAGTCTTCAGTAGATTAAACCTGCTTCACTAGATGGTAGTATAGTTCTTACCCAATTTTTTGTTGCCACACAAAGATACTGCAATTAGAAATACACCTACATTGCAACTGGTGAAAGAATTTTGCATCCCATATCTGAAGAGAAAATATTGTTCTTTCTGAAGAAATTTACATATGAGAAAAATTAGCTTGCTTAGTAAGTGGAACAGTTTCCTCTCCTATTCTTTAAGATAGAGCAATTGACCAAAGACTGGACCAGTAAGTGGACAGAGAGGAAGGCCATCATGGAAGAATACAGTATGGACATCAACAAAGAAAAAGCTGGAGTAACAATAGATTCTAGTTTACCTCATCTAATGGCCATGGATGATGATATCCTCAGCACAGGAGTGGTGCTATATCATCTCAGGGTGAGATATTGTCACTTGTCTTATTTTTCCATTGAATTTGGTAATGCTTTCTTCGGAAATGAAGAGTGATTAAGGTGGCATTACAACAACAGCTATGGAAAAGCAAAGGTCAGAGCTTACAGGACACAGAGAACAGCATAGCTGCTCATTTAAGGCAAGATTTTCACCAAGAAACTTTTGTAAAACAATGTGTATTGCTCTACATTGCAGCTTCTGGTGTGCATGGCTAGGTCAAATTGGTTTGGGGGTTTGTGGTTAATTGGAAAATGATTTTTGGGAAAGTGATCTTTAAGAAAGGATTGAGGTAGAGGATTTATTTAAGAATAGTGGAATGTTTTTCAAGTGAGTGGTTCTTGTGAAGAGCAGAGTTGTTTTAGACAGGTGCTTGAGAGGGAAATATTTTGGACCTTGGACGTTATGAGAACAGATTCTGTGAAGGTTGAAAAACAGAGAGGAATGAATACACAGGTTGTTTTTCTGACTAGTTTAGCTCAACCTTGCAGGTGTACAGGACTGTTTTTCTAGTATTCATAGAATCATAGAATAGTTACAGCTGGAAGAGACCTTGAAGATCATCAGTGCAGCCTTTGTCCTAGCCCTATCAACCTGCTAAATGATGTCCCCCAATGCAACATCTACCTGTCTCTTAAACACCTCCAGGGATGGGGACTCAAGCACCTCCCTGGGCAGCCTGTTCCAATGGCTGACAACCCTTGCAGCAAAGAACTTCCTCCTAATGTCTAGCCTGAACCTCCCCTGGCCCAATTTCCATCCATTTCCCCTTGTCCTATCACTCTCCACCAGGGAGAACAGAGCAGTCCCTGCCTCTCTACAACCTCCCTTCAGGTAATTATAAGAGAGCCATGAGGTCTCCCCTCAACTTTCTCTTTTCCAGGCTAAACAACTTGATGTAGAAATGTATATAAGGTTTGCATGATCACTTAATAAAGGTCTCATCTTCTTGCTACAACATATGCCAGAGATTCTGTGTGATTTTTCATCCAGTTGCTACAGGCGTTTGTGATTTTCTTTTTTTTTTTTCTCTTTTTAATGAGTCAGTGCTAAGCTGGACTTTAAGTCTTGAATGTTGCTTACATGAATGGAAATTACTGAAGTATTGGTGTTGTTTAACATGAAAGGAATGATGGATGGAGACCTCTACAGGGGTGCACACTCAACAGCAAAAAAAGCGTTAAATGTAGTTGAAAATAATCTGTCTACTAATTAAATATCTTAAATCTAGGTTTTGTGATACTTTATACAACTTAGGGAACACAGGGTATTTTTTCCCTTTTAGAAAGCCACAATAAATACTAGAAACAGAAATCTGCTGGAAGAGAAACCTTACTAATTTTTCTCATGACAGTACAAAGAATTTGTACCACATAATAGTTAGGGAGCAAGTAATACTGTCCAGTGCTGATAAATATGCATCTTGAACTACTCAATCCTACATTAACATAAACTATTTATTAAAACTAATTGCTTCTACTTAAATGTTTTTCCATTATGTGCCACTTCTGAAACAGCACACTGTCACATACTAATTTTGTGAACTCCTAAAGTAATTTAAAACTAATTCATTGTAGTGGAAGAAACTAGTTTAAAGAGTCATCTTCTGAAGTCATTAGTGTCTTTCTCTGTCACACTAACATCTTTGTCCCCTCTTTCTTTGCTCCTAGATGCTGCCTTTTCTTTAATTTGTGCTTTTCATCTTTTAGACTCTGGTGTCTATTACTTTCATCTGAACAGCAAGAAGGTAAAACATTAGCAGTTCCTTATGTATGAAGTCTTCAACATATCCCAGCATTTTGTCCTACATAGAGGTTGTGGCAGCAGTTTTCAGATCATTAGAATAAACATTGTGTTACTCTTGATATTCCATGGTATTAATGAACCAATGCTCTGTCTATGCTTGAAGAACCTTTCTTTCTAAGGTTCTGTTCTATTTTTTTCTGACATTCATTAACAGCAATGTATTTTCCCTATAATTTTAACTGACCTTTTAGCATGGCTTAAAAATATAGGATTTGTTTATGTTGCTTTAGAAAAAGCTGTTCTTCACAAACTTTTTCTGAAAGTTGGAGTACTCCCAAAACTGAAGTCTTATAAAGAGTCTCAATCTTTATGGTTCTGCACCTTGGGAATTCTATCCTTAGTCAGGAAACACTTCTGGAAGAGGGTAAAAATGTAAAAGCACTTCAACAGATATGAAGATGTCTCTCAATATATTAAGGTGATCATGTCATCTGAATCATCTGACTTTCATTTTTTCAGGTAGAATACTCAAATTAGGAAAGAGTAGAAATATTTATTAGCTCAGTAATAGCATTTGAAAAAATGAAATTGATATGGGCCTGGGTTATGGCCATTTTTGGTTTATTTTCTTCTTTGAGTTAGTTTGCTTGTATTATATCTGTACTCTTGCTGTCAGCTGCAGTTTTTAGTTGTACTTAAATTCACCTAGAATCACTCTGGTAGCTGGGATACTGTTGTAACTTTCATGAGCCAATACTGCTCCTGTGCACTTTTCTGAATGAAATTATATTCCCAGGAAGTTATTTCAGCACATTTGGAAAAGGTTTCTTTGGAATTACAGTACCTATTTCTTTGCTTAGTTAAGAAGATAATGGATAAAGATGTCTTCCAGGAGTTGGTTTACTTCTCTATATATAAAATACATGTTACTAACTCACTTGATTGTCTGAGGTGAGTCAAAGGCCAAAGAGATCATAGGTTTTCTACAGGTGGCTTTGTGGCTAAGCCAGGTGGATATATTGTGGTTGAGTCCACTTAACTTGATAATTATCAGGGGCACTGGGCACAATCCAGCTTTCAGCCTTTCCAGTAAGGGAGTTTCACCAGGGATTGCAGCAGAGGGCTCTCCTAGTTGGTTCAGATAACTGAGCTCTTTGAGGAACTGAAGGAGGATCATTCCCTTTCCTGCAAGTGCACAAAACCACTGTGGTTTACCCATACTGCATCATCTTGCAGTAATGCACAGCTTCCCTTTCCCCAGTTTTTGGGCTTCTGTTTGCTACTACTTGCTTCATCTTAAATCTAGGTTTTAATATGCTTAAATGAGAAAGCATATTCAATTTATTCTACTTACAATACAAAAATCACATCATTTAATGACCATAATTAATTTTAGTATAACTGAAATAGTTGCTGCTAATCATTTTACAAAAATCAAGTACAGTGTCTCTTCAGAGGTGGGAAATGATCTTTCTTTGTTTTCCTAAGGAAAAAGATAAAACAGGTAATGGAACATACTAGCAGGTGGTAAATTCATTCCTTTATTTGGTAGTTTTTTCTTGTAGTATTGATTAAGTGAGTCTGTTTTATTGATATTTACACTGTACCATAAGAATATTGACTCCCATCACTTGTCCAAAATATGGTCTGAGTCTGCTTCTTCTGTAGACTTTTGTTCCTAGGCAGTTCTTTTCTTTGAAGTGTTTGAATCTTCACACATTTGGGAGCTTGCCTATATACCATAATTACTGAGAAGACTTCTTAAAAATGTCATTTAAGTTTGAGGATAAAACTCTTGTTTAGTAGTTAGCTGGAGAAATTCATAATCTGTGACAAAGTTCCCTTAGAAATTCTGCTACTTTTATATCTGAATAATTATTTTGCAGCTTCTTTCTTCCTACATGAATATTTATAAAAATAATGCTCTCATTTCTGCAAACAAGTCTCACTGTAGAAGTTTGAAGCATCAGAATGTGTGTTCATATTCAAAATATTTATCTCAAGCACAGTCCGAAAATCATCCACTGAGGTTTGCTTCATTTCCTGGAGTCATAATAGGAAGCTACAGGATAAGAAGTAATTGCATCACTATGGGGGTCAAAGTGCTGAAGTATTACAAAGTAATAGATAAAGTTTACTCTAAATAATTCAGTCATTCAGAGGTGTTTTCTTTTGGGTATTGCTAAGATGCTGTACCAGAGCCATTTTAGTTATTATATTCAATCCAATTTCAGTAACTGACTTTTAAATTAGTTGTTCTTTTGTTCAGGAAGGAACAACCAAAATTGGAAGAAGTGATTCAGACCAAGATCAAGACATTGGTAAGAGAATTATTCTACAAATTATTTCTTTCTATGGTCAGGTCAAACCAAGAGTTTTACGTTTGTCATATGTTATAGCTAAGGAATGTTTCTGTTTGTCAGCTTTCTTTATAGAAGGAAGTAGAATAGAATTGTTTAAGTTGGCTAAAATCTTTCCGTTATTTTTTAGTTTTATGAGGTCAAAAAATTAGTGGTCTTGACCTAATTGAGATCTCTTTAGAGTTTAAATATACCTTCATCCAACATCCAAATCATGGTATGTTCTATCATAAACTAGTAGCACAAGTGATCGTGAGACATTGAAAATGCTTTTCAACTCTATTTGGGCAGAGTATTTTAGATATGAAATGATTCAAAATATTCTTTATTTCTTTTCATTTCTGCTCTTAATTTTAAGAGTCAATCTCAAGATACAGATAATGATTGAGTTGAAACTTCATACTGAAATTGGAAACCTTGTGGTATCTCAGCTTTGATTAGTTCTGCTAAATTTAGTTAAGTTTGATTATTTTCTGTCAGTAGGTTAGTAAAATACAAACAATAAATGCCATAATAACAATAGGAACATTCAGTATCATAGAAGAATTTGCATATCAGCTCACAAATCAGATAGTAATGTGTAGTTTTCCAGAACCAGAAATATGTGAAAAGAGCAACCTCACTATTTTCAATCAAGTAAATTTATTCTGTAATCAGGTATTTGGCTAGCAATTAAGACAATTTAATCTGCCTGTTCTGCACATGATATAGTTCTCTGCGGTATACTTTAACTACCTCAGTGGACAAGGGACAACCTGTGCATGTGATCTATCTGGACTTCTGCAAGGCCTTTGACACAGTCCCCACAACATTCTACTGGCCAAGTTAGAGAGCTATGGATTTGATGGGTGGACTGTTCAGTGGATAAGGAACTGGCTGGCTGACCGCATCCAGAGGGTAGTGGTCAAAGGCTCGAAGTCCAGCTGGAGATCAGTGACAAGTGGTGTCCCTCAGGGCTCTGTACTGGGGCCTGGACTGTTTAATATTTGTATAAATGATATCGACAGCAGCATTGAGTGCACCATCAGCAAGTGTGCAGATGACACCAAGCTATGGGGTGCTGGTGATAAGTTAGAGAGGCAAGATGTCATCCAGAAGGACCTGGACAAGCTGGAGAGGTGGGCCCAGGTGAACCTCATGAGCTTCAACAAGACCAAGTGCAGGGTCCTACACCTGGGTCAGAACAATCCCCACTATCAATCCAGGCTGGGGGATGAGATGATGGAGAGCAGCCCTGCAGAAAAGGACTTGGGGTGCTGGTGGATGAGAAGCTGGCCATGAGCAAACAGTGCACGCTGGCAGCCCAGAAGGCCAATGGCATCCTGGGCTGCATCAAGAGAAGCGTGGCCAGCAGATCCAGAGAGGTGATTCTGCCACTTTACTCTGCTCTGGTGAGACCTCCTCTGGAATACTGTGTCCAGTTCTGGAGCCCTCAATACAGAAAGGACATGGACCTGATGGAGCAGGTCCAGAGGAGGGCCACAAAAATGATCAGGGGGCTGGAACACCTCTCCTATGAGGACAGGCTGAAGGAGCTGGGATTGTTCAGCCTGGAGAAGAGAAGACTTCGGGGGGACCTACTAGTGACTTTCCAGTACTTAAAGGGAACTTACAAGAAGGCTGCAGAGGGCCTGTTTGCAAAGGCCTGCAGTGAAAGGACAAGGGGCAATGGTTTTAAATTGGAGAAGAGTAGATTTAAACTGGACATTAGAAAGAAGTTCCTCCCCACGAGGGTGGTGGAACACTGGAACAGGTTGCCCAGGGAGGTGGTTGAGTTCCCATCCCTGGAGGCATTCCAGGTGAGGCTTGCCAGAGCTCTGGGCAAGCTGATCTAGTTGGGGGTGTCCCTGCCCACTGCAGGGGGGTTGGACTAGATGAGCTCCAGAGGTCCCTTCCAACCCAAACCATTCTAGGATTCTATGAAATAGGCAGTCATAGTGTCAAACAGTGTGTAGTCCTTCACTCTGGGGAAATATTGCAAACCCAACCCATTTAACACATGAGACAAACCAAATCTATACATTGTAGTTTTGCAGGGACGATGGATTGAAAGGGATCACTGTATGATAGACAACAAAAATGGGATTGTGACACTGCGACCAGTTCAGGGAGCACACTGCACTGTGAATGGGTGTGAAGTCACTGGATCATGTCGTCTGTCACAAGGTAGGACTTGCTTCTTCTGTTGACGCTGCATTAAAATCAACTGTCCTGTGGAGCTTAGGTAGGAATTTTTGGAACTCATGCAGATCCAAGAAACACATCTTTCAGTCTCCTACTGCTGCCTTAGGATCACAAGGTTTGATCGATGGCTAGAGCTTCCAGACTGGGACAAATAAATGAAGTACCCCACAGAAAGTAAAATGAAGACATAGCTGACAATATTAAGACCCCTTTTAGCAGCGGTATTCTGTAGCCTTCTGAAAAGGGAAGACCTGTAGTAAGAGGCACTGATGTGGAAAGTAGTGGAGACTGACTCTAAGCCAGTTGACCACTGACAAGGTATTTTGGCAATTATGTAATATGGTTGAAATTACTGTCAGCTTTGTGACAGCATGTTCTGGTGGAGGGTACTAACCTCTACCCAGGCACAGTTTGAAAATCACTTGGGGTCTTCTGTGGCCCCTGGTGCGATAACTGTGCCAGCAGCAGAAGGAGCATTAAACGCATTGCCAACGGTAAAGTGTGGGGAGTGTTCCTATAATCCTTGTATCTTGGATCTTTGTTTGCGAAGCCTAGCCACGACAATGACGACTAAAGACCAGCCTGACTTCATATCAAAAACATAACTATGTCACTGCTGGAAACTTGTTTAAACTTATTTTTTTTAGCATATCTAACAGTTATCGCATCAGGGGCCACAGGGGACCCCAAGTGATTTTCAGACTGTGCCTGTGGTCTTTAGTATGAGCAGGGAATTTACTGTTGAGTTTGCAGAAATCTCCAAGATTAGTTTGCTTGGATGCTATCATTACAGAATGATAACTGTGCTGTTACAGAGCAGCAAATTTTAAATATAGCTGTCCCTTCTGTGACAGTCAGAAAGCTGTTAGTCAGAATTTTTTATTTTTTAATATACTATTCTGTAGTAGGTTTTTATGCTGGTAATCTGTATACTGGAGTTAAGAAACTGCTAAAATTCTAAGGACCAATTGTTTGATTATTGTATCTCTGTAGATTTCTGAATTTTTTTTCACAGGGGCCCTTGTTGTCCTTGGCAAGTCTTACAAGTTTAGATTCAATCACCCAGCAGAAGCTGCTATCTTAAGACAAAGAAGATCAGTAAGTTCTAAAGCCGTGTTTTTTTCTCCTAATTCTTCATTGATTTTCCTGATTTTTTTCCCTCTTAAAAGTAAGGCTGATACAGATATGTCTTCTCATCATTGTGTTCACTTGCTTCATTTCCTCCATCTAATGGTCTGTAATGACACTAAACCTATTGTGAGAGGACACTAGCACTTCTTTCAGATGTACTTGGGAAAAGATAATGCAGATCCCTTGAATAATTTAGTGTTTCCTATTTCTAGTCCCAACTACAGTAGGATTGAAGCAGAAAAGCAGAATGACACAGTGAAAACGCCACTTAAGAATCTTTCCACATTTGGTAGTGTTCTGAATTATCTCCTTTCTCTGTCATTTCACCATCGAGAATGAGATGTACTATGGGATCAAATGCTTAGATATTGTTGAATCTGAAAGTACTTAATTGTTACATACATCAGAAATAGGCAAAATATTTATTGGTATGTTAATCTCAGAAGCTACTGCAAGATATAATTTGGTTAGCTAGTTCAGTAATGTTTAAAAATATTAGATAATTTTTTAAATTACTACAAATATAAACTAAAAAACCTAACTTTAAAAATGTAAATTTTCTGGTTTAGGACATAACCATATTACCAACTGATATTGGCAAGAAGCTACCTTTTAAAATGGATTTTCCTTTGGTAACCTTTTCTATTTTATGCTCAACTGTCCTTTTGTATTCTCTATTATAGCTGAGATAAGGGATTTAAGATCCATTTGTTTTCATTCTTAATTTCTTAATCAAGAAATTATTATTTCTTGATTAATTAATTAATTAGAAATGAAACATGGATTACATTAAAATAGAGCTCCAAGAAGTGTACTCAGTAACAAATAATTGGCAATTTTGCAAATTATCAAAGCCTAAGCAGGAGTGTGAGATTATAAACTCACATGGGAGGTATTATGCAGCACTGCACACAGTAGTTAGTGATGGCAGTATTAATGAGAAATTGGAAGTTCCTGGGTTGTTGTGATATTTTTGTTTCTGTTTTCATGTTGTGTGCTTTGTAGATTAATGAAACCCCATGGATTCTGAGTTGTGGAACTTTGGACTGGCTCAACTTGGATGGAAGTTGCACCCATTCTCCTCACTATAACCTTTCTTTTCTTGACAAGTAAGTTTAAAACAAACAAGCAAACAATTTCTCACGTGGGATCACGTCTGAAACCAGGGCTTACTTCAGACAAAAATGAAGTTATATATAGAATAGGTCCCATCATGTTTTCAAGTGATCAAATTGAAGTGTCCAAGAAAATGCATTGGCCAACTGACTAATACAGTCTTCTGATATCCAAGCAAGAAACCTGAAAACTTTATTGATACACCATGAATATTTCACTCCCTGTTAAATCAAGAAAATACCTCAAATGAGACTGTCAGACAGCCTTAGTTAGTTCACTTGCACATCTGCATTATAGCTGTTCTGATTTTCAAGCTGATTTATGATTTTTATAGTATTCTTACTTCCATGCACAGAACAGGCTTTTCTAGATGGAATTTAGCCAAGATAATTATTACCAATTCAGTTTCCATGTTAATTTCTTGTGGAAATCAGAAGGCTTGTTTATTCATCTCAGAAAGCCATTTTGATTCTCTCTCATTTAAAAAAAAACAAAACACAACAGAGTAAATAAGGCATAGAACATTTCCAAAATGTTGAAGAGCTGCTCATACTGACAGTGTCTAGTGTATGCTTTTCATAGAATCACAGAATGGCCAGGTTGGAAGGGACCCTAAAGATCATCTAGTTCCCACCTCCCAACACTGAGCAGGGATGCCAATCACTAGACCAGGTCACCCAGAGCCTCTCTGAAAGGGAAACGATTGGTGTGATGAAGACTAATTAATATGTAGCAGGAAAATTAATTAAGGTGTCTCCTGTTTTTCAGTTTATAACAGACTATCACAGGATTAACTGCAATTGGATTCTTTCTCTTTTTCAATTCCTCTTAGCCTGGGCACATTGAATTGACCTGTTAAAGGCAAGAAACAGCCATCTTCTCATGCATATCTATTGATAGTTCTGCTTCTTGCTAGAGTGTGTTTGGTGTGGTAACATACTGGGAATCTTTGTAGTGGAAGTATTTCATCTTGGTTTTGTGAGCATAAAATATTATCTCTGTTTTGAACATCTTTTCATACTTCTATAGTCAAGGGGCTTGCTTTCCACCTGGATAGTGTGTTTCTATGTGTTCTCTTGAGTGTATCTAATATCTGCATTTGCTTTTCATTTGATGCAGTGATGCCTTTCAATATCAAATGGTATTTCATTTTGTTCCTTTACTGAGGTATATTTCACAGATCACTTCCATTTTCTTTTAAAAATTTACAGAAAATTTAAAAATAAGGTTTTATCTAATGACCTTCAAAAGTAGATACCAAGTTGCTCTTTATATGGTATAAACATCCCAGGTGGAGCTTTTGTCACAGAAATTTGTTGATGGTCCTAGAAAAACCTGCAGAAATCCCAAAGCACTGTGAACAGTTGAGCACAGAATTGCACTTGATTTTCCTCTTTTTGACCTGACAAAACTGAAGAACATTTCAGACCATGTTCAGCTGGCAGATTTGTTTATGTTGATCAATTTTTTTAATCACTTGGGCAGGACTATGTATATTACATTGCTTAAACATGACCCTCATACTTCCCTGGAGTATTTCAAATGGCTACTTCAGTGAAAATGAAAAGCAGTTTAGTATTTAATTTACTTAATTTTTATGAATGTCTATCTCTTACAGGAACAAACTATATACTATATCTAATACTAGTTGTCTTTCACCTTACATAATCCAGTGGTCTTTTTTTCCACTTGAACAGTTTTTTTGGCAACAGTAAACTGAATTGGTCTACTCAGCCTTCCTTTACAGTAACCAGTAAGCCTGTGTTTCTGTCCAGATAAGTAGTTTTGCTCATGGAGGTGGTTAGGATTGAGACATCTAGCCTAAAATCAGTAATATAGGAATAAAATGAGATACGTATGGTCTTTCAAATGTCCAGCTTTTGTGAAGAAATTCAATGACAAGTACTAAAAGGTGTTCTGAGGTTCTTTGCCAGCAGTAATAGAGGACTAATTGGACTACAGGAATTTGTTAATGAATTAAAAAGTCCACCTAGTGCAGGGTCTTGTCTGCCAGAAAGCGATAATTGGAGGAAAATATAAGTACAGGACAAGCTATGTGTATGTGTGTGTCTCATTCTCTCCCACCTCTCACTTGATAGTTCTTGGTGTTCTCTCCCAGCTGCTGCTGAAATAGAGTCTTCCTCTAGTGAAAATTACAGTAACATCTCTGAGTGTAATAGGCTTCAGTGCAGATTTTGCCTTATTTCTGATTTTAATTTTTGCAGTCAAAAAGGTAGAAACTGTAGAGAAAACAAATGTTCTCCTGAACTAAGGTAAGAATATTAATGTGTTGAAATCATGTTGAATTTCTTGGCACCTTTCGCTTTGTCTGTCTTCTATCCTACACTGATTTCCTCCAGAAGAGATGCAAAGTAGGCTTTAAGCTTTAATTTGATTTTATCCTATTGAAACAAGAATCTGTACACGTAGCTAACTTATAGGCAAGTCTCTGCAACCATATTCTTTCTTCATTCTGTCTTGTGCAAATGGTTTGCACCTTTGCAGAATGTGTAATCTGTAAAGCCATGACTACAGTGAGGTTTATGCTGAAGCTGCCACCAATTTGCATTATAGAAGAACTTAAAGTATATTAAATTTGATGTCAGTAGTAGGTACTGTGAATACTCGTTAGGGTATTAAAAATTCCTTGGACAAATTGGGTTCTGTTCTGGTGAGAAGAAAATGGTTTTATGGGAGAGTCCAATAAAGAAGTCATGGTGAACAACATGGTTACAAAGAAGCACAGCAGCTGCACAAGAAAATCATTCAGAAATTGTTGTGCTTGCATGGATTTAAGTACTCTTTGGTAAGGGACTGATGGTACTGTGCTTTCTTCTGGATTTTTTATTTCAGAACATATGAACATATATATTATAGTAATGATTGTTTACAGTCCCATGCTTGTCAGTATGATGGACATAATTCTCATCTGCTTTTCATGAATTGAATTACCAGTTCAACCTCTAATTGTATGTTAAAATATTTTGAGAAATGAGAAAGAAAACAAATTTCGGCTATTGCACCTGAATACTGAAACTTTAGACATGAAACTTTCCTTGGAAAGGGCTGTGATTCACTGTTCTCTTTCTTGGCTGCTTGATTGTATACCCTACTCAGAAGAGCCCCAGCACTTCAAACTTCTGATGTTTGTTGTCAGCCAGCAAACACACAGAAGGCTTATGACTGACATTGGTTGTCATATGATAGCATTGCCACAAAGTACTTAATAATGAAGTCTTTGCTCCTATCATTGCCTTCATATCATACTGCATATAAATATAACCCCTGGGTTTGTTCTTTTGCTGGTTTTAAAAAGAAAAACAAACAGGAATTGCTCCATTAGAACCCAGTGGTATTGCAATACACTGACTTAATTTTTGCTGCTTGGAGCATGTTTAAGCTCTCTTGCCTTGAAAATACCAATATTGTTAAACCAGGACAAAAACATAATCTTATAAGAATGTGTGAAATTCTACTGAGCTGGAAGGAAACAGTACCCATACATAGGGCATCTGATGCTGGAAAACGCAAAACAATTATTATCCTAATGTGGTATAGTTAACATAGAATCCTAGAATGGTTTGGGTTGGAAGGGACCTCTGGAGGTCATCTAGTCCAACCCCCCCTGCAGTGGGCAGGGACATCCCCAACTAGATCAGGTTGCCCAGAGCCCTGGCAAGCTTCACCTTGAATGACTCCAGGGATGGGGCCTCAACCACCTACCTCCCTGGGCAACCTGTTCCTCGTGGGGGGAACTTTTTCCTAACATTCAGTCTAAATCTACTCTTCTTTAATATAAAACCATTGCCCCTTGTCCTTCCACTGCAGGCCTTTGCAAACAGGCCCTCTCCAGCCTTCTTGGAAGTTCCTTTCAGGTACTGGAAGGTCACTGTTAGGTCCCCCTGAAGCCTTCTCTGAACATGTCCAACTAATACTTGTAAAAATAATACTCTTTCTTACAGCTCTCATTTGAGAATTTCAAAGTTCTCTACAAATACAATTTGAAGAGATCTTCTGTGTGTCAGAAAAAAGACAGAGAAATGCACTGTGTCAATTACTGCAACTCTGCAGCTTACAGCAGAATCAGGTGTAGTGAATTTACAGAGAAACCAACTGGTTCTATGTATAACTGACATTGTAGGGGGAAAACCTGTGACATATTGTAGTTCCAGCTGAACTGGAATTTAGCAAGGCAGCTCTGACCTTTCCTGGAGTGTGGAGCTGTGTCTTTTGCCTGTGACTCTGCCAAAAAGAAGGCTAGTTTAGAAGTATATTTAGAGGGTAACTGTAAATTTGTCACTGCCTTACTGTTGTTCTGGGGACTTAGGCAAAGGGGGGAAAAAACCGGAGTTTTGCATGGAAAGGCTAAAAAAACAAACAAACAAAAATGTTTAAGAAAATGCACAGATGTGTTTTTTCTGTAAGCAAACCAGCTAACAGAAACCCAAATTATACTTCACCTTATGGTAACTTCTGTGAAGGGGATTACTCTGTGTGTACATTTCCAAAGGTCCCTTACTTCTAAAGGTTTCGGACTCTGCTGGCCATTTTGCTTGATTTCTGGTTCCCACCCCCCACCTACCATCCCCACCTTTTGCTCTGAATTGTGGCATTGCTTCAGGATGCTGGAGGAGGTGGTAACAAAAAGGTTTTTGTATCTCCCTCATGGCTCTTTGCTTTGCTTCAGGAAGGAGAAGGGAGAGTTTGAACCTCTATGTTAGGCAGAAGCAGAGGTATGATCCCATGCAGCTGTGTGGTGCCTGCTGCTCTGAAGCCCTGTGGGAAAGGCCCTGGATTGGATACAAGTGGAGGGGGAGGATGGAGTGGGGCTGGGTGCATAACAGTGCATAAGCTTGTAACCCTGGCTTGTGATTGCTCTCAGTGCTGGGATTTGCAAGGGTGGAAAATGATTTGCCAATATCTTTTTTTTCTGCTTTACTGTTAACTCCTCTTCCCCTGGAAAAAAATCAACTGTAAAAGAAAAATGGACTTGAGCACTAGGCAGGCGGAAGGATGGGGATGCTATCTTGGCTGATATTTTCTTTGGGAAAATTGGCAAATTAGAGCTTTTAGCAGCAGTGGTTATTTTCACTTGAGTTTCTCTATTTGAGCCTTAAGATTTTGTTGCAGGAGGCATTCAACCTCATCACCAAGCTGCTGCTGCTGCTGCCATAGTTACTGGAAGCTGCATTATGCTGTAGCAGTCGCCAGCCTCTGCATCAGCAGTGGAAGTGTTTGGGGAAGAGGGGAGGAGAATTGCACAATAGGATCCCGGAGAGTTGACAACAAAACAGGCTGGAAAAAATGTGAATTTACAGATGGTTCGTTTAGCATGCATCATGCAAACTTTGTGGAGAGGAAAAAATGAGATGGAAAAACACTCCGGCGGCATTGGTATTATATGGAATTTTTCTCAGTAATTTGTGATTATCTTTAGTTGAAGGTTTGTGTCTTTCTGTTGTAATTTTACTTGCTGTTTTTTAAGGGACAGGGGTAACTTGGCACTTTTTGCTGCATTTGGTACCCCTGGAAAGCTGCATGCTTTAATGAAATTCTGTGCAGGGTTGCTTATTTTATATTCTGTGTGCCAGAGTATACTGGTCCTGTGAAACCAAGATTTTAGGTATGTCTTGCTACCTACAGAATTGAAACCATTTGTATTACATTTGTACTGAGGTTATATTATTTCCTGCTACAGCTATACCAAGTATATATTGCTTATGTGGGAAGGCAAGATTACAAGCAATAGCAGAATTGTGCTTGATTCCTGTATCTCATAGTATTCCTGTATTTCAAGTCTAAATTTAACAGTACATCTGATTTAAGATGTTTTAGATTAAAGAAACGAATTATCTCACCTACTTATTACAGAATATGACAAAATTCTTATGCTAACTGGATTGCTATTTGCTTTGGTCCTTTAAATTGTCTGTTAAGTGATTTAGCTATGAAATGTGCATGAATCTGTTATTTTCTTTCTGGGCCAATGACACATCTTTTTTTTGTTTACTTTGTCATGTTATTTCCAGAAAGCAGCAAGAGTGTGTTGACGTAACATAGCATGTTCAAAAGTAGAAAGGGAGAATTCTTACTTCATGTTCCTGGTTTGAGCAGTTCCTGTATCCCAAACCAGCCAGTCATTTTCCTCTCACAGTCAGTAAGTCTCACTGCCAGAGGAAAAACATCATCTGGCGTATTCGTATTATGTAAGTGGCTCTGCATGAATTTTGATTTGTCTTTTTGTTCTGCTTGAGAAAACCTTCTTTAAGGAGCCACTTCTTTTAAAAAGGTATTTAATGTTCAGTCTCTGTATTCAGACCTGTCTTTACTGCCTTGCTTTGGGTTTGTGTTGCATCATTAAAAATTAATCAAAGAGGCCCTGAAATAGCAGGAGAACTGCAATTTGTATATACACCTTCAGCAACAGTATTCTATTACAGAAATCTTAACTTTGGATAAAGACAATTATACCAACTAGCTACAGCGTCAGAAAAAAAGCAGTCATAACACTGTCATGGTTGCTGTGTCATGTCTGTTTTTCCAAGGTTTAAAGTGAAGTATGGGGGTGCTTCTGTACTCTGCCTCTTTTGGGGTGTAGTTGTAGTATGAAGCTACGAATAATATCAGTTTGATTCTGCTCTGCGTGCCAACACACATCGCTGTTGGAAAGGATCTTACAGTTTCATGTTAGCTCAGCAAAAAGCCATTACTATGTACATGAGGGAATAAGGAGTGCTGCTGAGAACAGCAAACAACATGCTTCCATGTGCATTTTTTGCATTGCTTATTCTCTGATGCTTGGTAATATATCGGGGTGGGGTGGTTTGAACATTGCTGGAAAGAGCTTGTGACCCTTTCCCAGCTGATAACAACCTCTGCAAGTGTTGTGAGGTCTTTCGATTGGAATGCAACACTGAGTTGTTTCATATACTTAAATGTTCTGGGTTTCAATCTGTAACAGTTTGAACTTGAATAGGTCTGTTTTTATTGAAAGGATGGCTAAGAGCTAAAAGTCATGGTTAGGAAGAATAGGAGACATTTTGTAAGAGGAATTTTATTTTATCTAATTTTAGTAAATGGTTTTAGAACAAGAATTCTATCTACTGTTCTACCATCATACTCTGCTTTCCAGCCTGATTGGCAATGATTTACTCAGTTTCCTCAATTTCATACAGAATGGTGCTAATAATGATAAATGATAGAAATCAGCTCTTCTGATACTTGACTCTCTGATATTTGATAATGTTAATGGATACTCATCACTCCTCTTGGATGAACATACTTTGCTTCTCTCATGTGTGTCTCAGACTAAGTGACTTTCCCAAGGTCATGCAGTTCTCCAGTAACAAATTTAGACTCTCTTTTTTCAACTTTCATATCACCATAGGAATCAGAGCTTTTGTATGTCTATTAGCAAAACAGGTTAAAGACTACCCCATCATCAAAGTATGCACAGAGCCTTAACATTTACAGTTGCTATTAAGGTTTATTAAGTTTTAAGGTATCAGCAAGAAGAGGCTTCAGCTGATATCAAGTCTGTTGGGTTTAGCACATAGGCATCCAGAGGCAGTTCTTGCTTTGAAGACTTTGCAGCCTAAGTATGTGAAAGCACAGAGGTGATATTATTATAACTGCTCCAAAATCAGAGAGGTTTTTGTCTCAGATTGGTACTTTAACCTCCAGATTATATGGCTGCTCCATTACATTTCTCCTAGAAAATATAGAAGAGAACCTGGAAGCCACATCCAGGGAAAGCCTCCCTCAGAGTTAAAATTAAAACCATGGGAGCTTTTCCTAAACAAGACCCTTCAGATTTTATACTGTGTTCAAAAGGTGATTCTTCTTTAGTTAACCAGTCTAGCTTTAACTTCTGAGTTTGTTCCCCTGTGGTTGGTAGCATTACAAATACCAGAACAGCTGGAGATTTGTAGTGACCATAGATACGTTTCAGTGCTGCAGTGAAGTGTCAATTCAAACCTACTTCAGCTGAATGAGAAATGAGGCATTCCTATTTCCTGGGGATCAACTGAAGTTTATCCTAGAGGAAAAAATTACAAATAACAGATTGTTGGCATCTTTGTAGTCAAGCCAAGGACAAATAGATCTTGGAGCCTCTTCTTCTAATTTGTTCCAATGGGCCATTTAGCAGATGACAGTAGCAAAGATTGTACTCTGACTGTTTGCACCATGCCAGACAATTGAACAGGCATTCCTGGACAGGGTGGAGAGATGGGCAGGGAGAAACTTGATGAAGTTTAACAAGGGTAAATGTAAAGTACTG
>VWZO01003290.1:326936-351338 GCA_013396975.1 Bucco capensis
TAATGAGGTTTTCCCACTGCTTCTCAAGAAAGGGAAATGTATGTTCTGTGTAAAGGTACTCCAGAAGATTTGTAGACCTTGACTGCTTAATTGTTTCATCTATTCTGTGCTGATCTAGCACACAGAATCAAAGTTGTTGCTGTAGAAATGGTTGCTTTGAGTACATGCTTACAGTTATAAACAGAGATGTCAAATTAATTCCCATGTAGCAAAGGTCAAACACTCTTTTCATACAGGTGACCTTGTATTGGTAATGATTTTACAAACACAACATTCCCTTTGAAATTATATTTTTGTTTTCTTTTGACCTTCAGGGTCTCTTCAGAGTTTTTACACCCTTGCTCTCTTTAAAAGAGTAATTAATACATCATTATATAATAAACACATCATTTACTTCATTAGTAAAATATATATATTTTTTTAAATTAAGGACTTAAAGATTTAATTTTCTGAGGTAACATAATAATGTGGTGTTTAGAAATGAAACGACAGGCAAAATTAATGTATCACCTTTATATATAACATAATTTTATTGTTAAGAATTTCTGATGATAATGTGTGGACAGGTAGAATACATATTCCTTTCAGAGGGTTAATGTATTTTGAATATTATCATGGATCATGCTAAGAATTCATATTATTTTGATTGTCTCTGTGTGTGTGAGCATGTAAAACTTTGGCACACAGTCAGGAACCCAAAATCTTGGAGGGGACTGTAAGGCAGTTTTTCACAAGTTAGTCACTTTCCTGATCACAATTCTGCTCCAAATATAGAAGCAATAAGCCGATACATTTGCTGCATCCAACAGAGAACTGGGTGATCAAGTTCTTTCCTTGGTACTGTCAGAGACTCAGTGCAATCTCAACAATGCCTGTAAGCCTTTCTAGCCTTTCTGGAGATTTTTTTAATCTGAAAACAGAAAAAATGTTTGTCATTTCTGTAAAGCACTTTTGAAGTACTTAGATGACAGATATCCTATATAGTGGTTATAAAATTTTGTAACATACGAACAAGCCCCCTCCCCAATTTCATTTCTGGAAGATCTACAGCAAAGTAAAAAGTAACAACATTTTAAAAATTCTTTTTGATGTCACCTTTCTTGTGATGGAATTTCCTGCTAAACCATGAGACCTTTCCTGTTTGCTGGCATTTATGATACTTAAAGGATTCTAACCTGCTGTGACATGCATACCCACAGCAGGTTTTGTCGTGATGCACCCTTACTGAACAAAACAGTATTTTGAATGCTGTCTCTCTAATTTAGTAAGATTGTTTTATTGCAAATAAAAAAAAAAGCCAACTTTTTTTATTACAAATGTTTTGTATTTGTTTCTGGTTTAAATTCACTACCAGGATTTCTAATAGCAGAGAAACAGATGCTGTGCATGAAGAGTACAAGCAGAAACTGAGAGACCAGGAAGCTTTCCACAGAAAACAAATTCAACAGCAGTATGTTGAGATTTTAAAGCAGCAGATCCTGAAAGGACAGATCAAAGCAGAGCTGGAACTAGAAAATGACCAAGCACTAATCAACCAGCAGATCCAAGAAAGTGGGTACCTCTCACTTCCCTTCCATTACTGCATTCTTCTATCCTCTTGCTGGTTTTGTCCTAGTTATCCTTTATATTATAGATGGAACTTTTGCTATGGCTTATTACTAGTTTTCTCTTGTAATTGTCTTTCCCTTGAGAACAGTTATTAAGCTTTGATTAATAGGACTAAGGACAGGCACAGTCTGAAAATCACTTGCGGTCTCCTGCGGCCCCTGGTGCAATAACTGTGCCAACAGCAGAGGGAGCATTAAACTCATTGCCCATGGTAAAGTGTGGGGAGTGAGACCCATGTTCCTATAATCCTTGTATGGGTAGGATGAGCTCATTGGCCTTCTGGCAGTCATCCTAGGAGAGGGACAACTCTGATTCCAAACCTGGGCAGATGGAGCTCATTTAGCCCTGGAAGGCCTTCCATCTAAGAGGTTAAACCTCCATCCTAAGGACTTCGCTGCCAGCGTCCAAGCTTGCTAGGCTCTGGCAGATGAACCTTAGGATTAAAGGTTTTTACTTAAGAGTAAAAATCAGATGTGGGTTTTATTTACCCTAAAGATGGTTAATTAATGGTATTGCATTCTCCACTGCCAAATTTGTTTTAAACTAAGACTGGATTAAAAGAAGAGGGTGATGCTTTGGTTCAAATAGGAGTTATTTCTAGGAAGTTCTACAGGGTTATGCAAGAGTACTAAAGGCTAGATCAGCTGTCAGATTTCAAATGGTAATCAGCTATGTCAGAAGGTGGAGCCACAGTGTATTTGGAGAGTTATTTTTTAGTGTCTGTGGCTCCAGGCCCCAGAAGTTCTGTTTGCATGTACGCAGACATATTCAGCAAGAGGTCTTGGGTGGGCTTGGGCTGCCCCTTAATGAATTCATAGACTGATTGGGGAACATTTTAGGCCCCGAGATCACTGAAACTGGATGGTTATAGTGTTGTCTAGTTTGTCAAGTTAAGGAGGAAAGAATAGGATCAAACGGCACAATGAGAAATGTTTGTTTTAGAATAGTTTTAAAACATTCAAGTGCTGTTGTGAGAAGTCAGTAACACTTTGAGATTTTGCAAGTGCTTTTTTTTTTTCACTCAAAATGGAGGAATTTATTGGAGAAAAGCTCATTAGTGTGTGCATGAAATTGTTTGCAGCATTAACATGGAGGGTAGAGAAGCTCTGTGGTAGAGAGGCTTTGTATAGCTCTGTACAACTTCTTCTACTTCTCCATGTTAACTCTGCTCTCAGTGCACTTAATTTAATTCCCTAAGTAACACATGCAAAGTTTAACACATGACCTCAGAATAATTAAAGCAGTAGTAGTGTATAATAAAATACATACAAAGATACAAACCCAGTACTGAACTCACCTGATGATGATGCTGCCACTGCTGATGATGCAGGGCAGGCACTGGGAAAGTCCCAGACTGGACTCAGAGGGAGATGGGAATGTGATTTAGGAACTCACAGATTGGGATCAAAGGCAGAACAGAGTCCTCCTTGGACACCAGCCACTGAAGAAGAGAGCTTGACCCTTGTGACTCCTCAGCTTTATACTGAATATGACATATATGGAATGGAATATCTTGTTTGTCAGTTAATAATCACCTGAACTGTCTGCTTCACCCCACAAGAGCAACTTTTTAACTTACTTACGACCCTTTCATTTAGGGCACTCCAATGTGGTACACAAGATTTAGCAGTGACCTTGATTTCTGTAGGAGTAAGTATAAGCAAGACCTTTTCTGCACACTGATTCTTGGTAGTAACTATAAACATCAAGCATTATTACTTCTAGAAGCAGACACTGCTGAAATATGCTGTTAGATTCAGAAAGTGCATTCACTTAGAAGAGACTTAGCTAAAAAGTAAAATCATTGAACAAATAATTGGTTCTGGTTTAGCTCAAACCAGGACACTGGTTTGTCAAGACTCGGCTCTACGTGCATAGAAATTCTGTTCTCAAATGAGTTCTCAAGGCTGATTAAATTAAAACCCAAGATAGTAATGAACAATGTTTTTTCTATTATTTTTACTTTCAATCATTATTTTGTTTACAGACCAGCAGTGGCTTATAAATGAAAATAAACGACTGGTTGCCCTTCAACAACAGCAGAGGGAGTTTGCAGTACAAACCGAGTCCACTCTGCATGCGGAGACAGAGGTGCAGAGTACCCTTGGGCTGGAAGTCTGCCCTTCCCTGCTACAGCAGAACAAGAGCAGACTGGTGCAGCTGGAGCTCTTGCAAAGATACTCCTTAAAAAACGCAGACAGAAACTTAAGACGGAAAAAGGTCAAATTTCAGCTGGAAAGGATAGTCAAGAAGCAGAAGTTATTGGAAGCCAAGCAAAACCTAGAGCAGCTGGAAGCTAGCTGCTGGCTCAATGAAGAGTGTGTGAAACAATCTCAAGTGCTAAATGAAAATACTGCTGTACAATCCTCTTCAGATCACCAATTGCAAAAGAGAAGGAAGTCTTTGGGTTGGAGTTCCTTGCAGCACCAGCAGCATTCATTCTGTAACCCACATCTGCCCCAGATACCCAGGTAAGTTAACTTCTGCCAGTTCCTCTGCACTTCCAAAAGAAATTTAAATTCAAGGTATTTTCAGTGGCCACCTATAAACCAAAATGCCTTTCAGTGTATTGAAACAACCCCAAAACTTTCAATATCAATGAACTTATTATATTTTATATTGCACTGGAGCTGATTTTCCCTCTTGCTTAGATCTGTACAGTGCATTCCCTGCTTAGCTCTTTAACACGGTGTTTTGATTTGATAAGACAGTTTGGGAAAGACCCAGTTAGGGAACCTCCCTCTTCCCCAAAAAGGAAAGAAAAATGAATAATTCACTCTGCACACTGGGGGTGAGTTGTAAAGAATAACTTTTAACAGAGAAATATATAACAATTAAATACAGAATGAGATAAACCCTCCCAGTTCCCCCTCACACGACCATCTGCCCCCCCACCCGCAGTGAAACCTGCACGGAGATAGTCTGGTTAGGGTGAGAGCAGATGAGGTGGGTCTGGGATGACAGATGAAGGAACCAGGGTGGTGGATGGTGATGGGGAGGATGGATGAGTGAAGAGGAGACAAACAGATGACCCAGTTGCTCCAGCCGTGCCACGGCAAAAAAAAGATGGTGGAAACCACATGCTCGCTCCTTCTCAAAAGTGAAGTGTGCTGGGGCTCCCTACGCCAGAATTTCTGGAGTTCTCTCGCGGAAGTTCCTCCCTGGCACTCTTTTTGTTCTTCCACTTCCATGCCATGACCACATCGAGCCATGTCGCCAGGAGATCTCTCCCGGGGCTGAGGTGTGCTGCCAGTCCCCCGCCAGCGCTGCTCCGCAGGGCACATGGCTCCGTGCCGAGCCGGCATTGTGTGCTCCCGCTGCTCCAGGACTCGTGGGTGCAGGCTGCTCCTGCCACCACCCCACGGGGCACGCACCATGCTTCCAGCACCGGTCCCCTTCCTCCGTGCTCGCCGGGACTTGCTGGGGCTGCCCCTGCCGCCGCTGCAGCTGGCACGGCTCCGTGGGGGAGCATGACCCCGCGGCACTGTCAGGGCAGGGGTGCAGGTTGCCGTGTCGATCCGTCACAGCCTCTGTGGCTCCTGCCCTCGTGGCTCTGGTGGAGAGGGCTAACCAAACCCCCTCTGTGCCGAGAGTTTACAAACAAACACAGTAATGGTTGGGGGGGCGAAGGAGGGGAAAGATGGATACTTCCTGTTATTTTGCATACCCTACAACATTCCACCCCTGTATCCCTCTTTCTTCTCCTTCTCCCCACTGATATGCTTTAACAAACATTTTAAAACAATTTCACAATTAAACCGATTCCGCAAACTGACCTAATCGATTCTACAAACAAACTTTACAACCAACTCTAACTCAACTAATTCTACAAAACTGTAACATTTCTATCAACTGATTTTACAATCCCATGGTCTGTTCAGGAGGCTCCTCGGGACCATGGGCAGAGGAAAACAGCTTACACATGCCACTACAACATGAGCATTCAGACCATGAACATTTACATTTACATAACGTAAACACTATGTAAACAATACTGCCAATAGTCAATAACATCAAAGTTGTGCCTATATAGTATGTTATAAACAGAGCAATCATACTCTCTAAAGCGGCTCTGGTGTCCTTGTTCATTTTCAGTGAAACAGGTCCAGACCCCGTGGCTCACACATCTGGCACCTTGCTCTGCTGGAATCAGGAATGGCTTGCGCACTAAAAAATTCAGTAGTCACGCTCCCTTTAGTCCAAAACGCATGCACTGTTCTGGACCTAGAAGCTTTCATCCCAATTAGACTATCATACATATATACTTATACTACAGTACTGCAAACTTTATACAACTATATACGTCAATATATACATGCACTAAACTACTGGAAAACTTTATACAATTATATACATTCAGGCATGGTCTCTTTGCAAAGAGATTTTTTAACAAAAGATAAGGTCTCCCTGAGGTACACACTGTGTTTCCCCATTTTTCTGCATTACCCACCAGGTACAACCTGGTCCCTGAGCAAAAATGACGGGCTTGCCCTTGCCCAAGGTAGGGTTGATCCAAACGGTTTTTCCTAGCATACCTTTCAGGTATACTGTGGGAACTCCATCCCCATCAGCAGTGTTCAGGGGTTCAGACTGGGCAGGACCAGCTCGATTGGCAGAGCCTCTGGTGTTGACCAGCCACGTAGCTTTCGCTAAGTGCTGGTCCCAGTTTTTGAAAGTTCCCCCACCCAGTGTCTTCAGCATGGTTTTCAACAGACCATTGCATCTCTTAACTTTCCCAGTAGCTGGTGCATTGTAGGGGGTATGGTATATCCACTCAACACCATGCTCTTTGGCCCAGGTGGTGACTAGGCCATTTTTGAAATGAGTACCCTTGTCCAACTCAATTCTTTCTGGTGTGCCATGTTGCCACAGGACTTGTTTTTCTAAGCCCAAGATGGTGTTTTGGGCAGTGGAATGAGGCACCGGGTACGTTTCTAGCCAGCCGGTAGTTGCTTCCACCATAGTAAGCACATAGTGCTTACCCTGGCGGGTCTGTGGCAGTGTGATGTAATTAATTTGCCATGCCTCACCGTACCTGTACTTAGACCAACATCCACCATATCACTCTTTTAGCCTGCTTGATTGCAGCACGCCTCACACTTGTGGATAACCTGTGAGATAGAATCTAGAGTTAGATCCACCCCTCGGTCTCGTGCCCACCGGTAGGTGGCATTTCTTCCCTGGTGACCTGAAGCCACCTCTCTGCCGAGAGTTTACAAACAAACACAGAAACAGTAGTGGGGGTGAAGGAGGGGAAAGATGGATACTTCCTGTTATTTTACATACCCTACAATACACGGCCTTTGTCACTCTTTACATTCCTCTCTCAAGCCTTTCTGCACTTTTTCCTCTTTTGTGAATGCTTTCCAGAACTGCTTTAACTCTTTCTGACCTTGTTCAAATTGTCGGTAAATACTAATTGCTCCATCATTTTATCTTGATTAGGGTCAAACTCTTTCTTCAGAAAATTTGTATCATTGGAGTGATTCTGGATTGGACTTTTAAGTTGGACAGCCTTTCTAAAGCTAAATAAATATCTCTATGCAATGCTAAAAAGTTGGGGTGGCAGGGTGACTATCACAGCATGGTCCTGGAGGCAGGACATAGCTAAGCTCTACCAAGTGGATTTCTGTAACTTAGAACCATCCTTTATTTTTAACTAATGTTTGCAGCTACTTGAGCCTACAGAGAATAAATACTAAACTATACTGCATGGCATCCTACTTTTTTTTGCATTGTAGAACATATTTCAGGGTGTCTAGGGAACTGTAAAGTTACTGACAGAACTTTTTTTTATATTATTCTCTGCTAGCATTGGCTTTTGGAAGGCATTAAGGTTGTTGTTTCATGTGTTGGTACTCTCTACTACAAGACATTACTGATGTGTAAGTGTTGTTAATGACATTATTCAAGCAATTATTGAGCTTTATTTCTTTATTTCTACAGCTGTTTGTTGAAGAGGGAGACTGTCTCAAAATTATCTACCTCACCAAATACTGATCAGTCCTGTGAAGGCAGTACATCAGGGAGGTTGTCATCTGTAGAATATCTTTACAGAAGAGATGAGGATGTTTCTGAAAGTGAGGACCTTAATGGTGAAAAAGAGATCTCCTTTTCAGTCCAGAGGCAGCTAATTAAAAACCAAAAAACATCTTCATTTGGAAATAAAAAAGGAGCAGAAAAAAGTTCTAATGATTCAGCTGTCATGGCTTACACCAGTAAAAATGATCCAAAAATTGAAAAGTTGGATGAAAACCCAGGGCAAGCTGGATCTCAAAAACAGACCTCTCAAGGCTTCTCTCCTGATCTTTTTAAGGAGAAAGATGAGCCTGAAACCTTTATTCCAGGGACAAGAATGGCAAAAGCAAAGGTGCTAAGAGATCTAAGTCAGCTTGAAAGTAGCAATCTAGAACAAAATAGAGCTCAGGTATCCAGTAAAAAGATTAGAATGAATATCAGTGGAAAAGAACACAGATCTTCTCCAGAAAACTTTCCTAAAGAAATGAAGAAAACAGTGTATGGAAACCCACCATCAGTGCATCTAAACCAAACAGCCAAGAACTGGAAGAGAGAACCAAACTCAGCCTTGCCAAGTGATGAGAAATTGTCAGTGGAACAAAAAGAATTTCTGATGGTGGCAACGTCGGTGGGAAATCTCACCAAGATGAACACACAGGCACCTCTCTCTTATGTTGAAAAAAAGTGGCACAGTGCTGAGATGTTAAGTGCTGGAGTGTCCAAAACAGCCACAGATATGCTGGGGAACTGGCAAGAGGATGATGAAAATGAGATTTCTGATACAGACAGTTCCTATTCTGTAGATTCTCTCTCCTGCGCTTACGCTAAAGCTTTCACAGACAAACCAAAACAAGAAGATTTTGACAGAAATAAATGTCTTGCCAATCCAGAAGATTCCGAGAGTGATGACAGCCAAATGTCACAAGACTCTCTGATAGAAAAGGAAAATAAAGCCAAAAAGCAAAATAAAAGCCGATTTTGCAAGTCCAAGACCCACCATGAGCCAGCTAGGCTTTGCAGAAGTGGAACTGTTCACCATATTTCACCCTTGGTGACACATGTATCTCGTAGGGGACTGGGAAAGCCTGAAAGGAGCTTTTCACTGGACAGCTTAGCTGATGGAGAAGAAATGCCAGCAGAAGATCCAGTAGAAGAATCCAAATCTGATTCATCTGATGAAGTGCCGGCAGAGATTTTTTGGAAGTTACAAACTCCTAGATCACCAACTATCCAGACTGAGGATGACCGTAAGTCCAAGACCTGCAACAGAGAAACAGAAGGGACAAATTATGATCTGAAGCTGAGTAGTTCCTTTTATTTGGACACTAAACCACAGCCTGCTTCAAGTACTCCTTGCAAGCAGTTGCTGAAGGGGACAAAAGTCTCCTTTGCAGAACAAGAAAGGTCTCTTGATAGAAGACTGTACTGCACAAGTGGGAATCCTTTACTTCCTATTGATGCTTGTTCTTCCTGTGACTCACAGGTTGATGTCAGTAGTCCTAGAATAGCAGCACCATCTTCCCATGAAAATTTGGAATTTCAAGAAGCTCATCTGTGCTCTTTGAGCCAACCAGAGCCTTGGCTGAAGAAAGATGATCTAAAGCAGTCAGCTGCTGAAGTTTCTTTTGTTTCTGGTTCCAAGCAGATACACACCATTACTTATTTAGGACATCATATAAATGAAATAAACACAATTTTCTCCTCTGACACATCAGAAGTTCCTTTACCTGAAACAACAACTGCAAGCAGAGTTTCAGAGAGTGGATCATTAAATAAGATCCTTAAGGGATGGACAAACTCTAATGAAAAATCTTCCTTTAACTCTCAAGATTTAATGTCCTCATTTGTTAGCTCAGTAGGAACAAGCTCCTCTTTTGTTCCTATTTCAGCAAAGCATGGTTATTACAAACATTCAGGGGCAAATCATCCTGCACAAGAACAACTGGAAGAATTAGCTACTTTGAAGTCTACCGCTGAATGTAGACAAACATTCAGCTGCTTGGAAAGTGCCTCCACTGCAGACTGCTTGTCACTGGTGTCTAGGAAAGAGAAGGATTTTCTCCCCACAACTCATTCAGAGCTGCCAGAAGATCACAATCTGAAAAAGACTCCTTTTATTTTTGTGTTACCTATGCAAATTTTGGAGCAGAGAAATAGCTATGCAGATGTAGATTTGGAAGATGATTTCTTCAGAACTTTTGAAAAGTATGATCTTGATGATGATTACAATAACTTGATGACACAATCAAGTATGACAGACTCAGGCAGCAGAAGTACATCTGTCAGTGCACCTGCTGCTGAATCTTCTTCAGGACTTGCTTTCAATATGACCTCAACGCAGACATCTGCAGTAAAACAAGTCAAATTTGGAAACCATGGGCAGCTTTTTCCAAGAAGGGAAATACCAACATGCTGTGATGAAGGTTTCTTTCTTAGTGACTTAACAAACAGTTACAAGCTTCAGACATTGGCTGGGCAAGGAGCAGAATCAACTGTTACAGTAGATCTCCTGAGATCTGGGGAGAGTAATTTGGAAACAATGCAAGAAACTGATTATGGACAAATACCTGCAGAAGAAGTAATAACAGAGACAGATTTTTCCTCACAGAAGACAGTGTATCAATGTAACCCTTTAGTTGTTCCTCACAGTGCAAGTTATGACCAATCTGCAACACCAATAGAGATGTCTCAAAAAGAGATTATCTGTATGGAAACTAGCACAGATACCTTGGCAGAGGTTGAGCCTGAGGTGCCTTCATTCAGAGATACTGAAGAATATGAACAAAAGGATGAAGACTTGTCTTCACTGAATCATTATGAATTCAAAAGCAAACCTGTTTCAAAAAAATATTCCCATGAATGTGCTGTAGCAGACAGTCTGTCAAGTTGCTTATCCCAACAAATTTCAGAAAATTCTACGTTATGCATTGATAGTGCAAGAGAAGAAAGCAGTGAAAGCAAAGAACACAATGTCCTGAAATCTCAGGCTGCAGCTCAGAAAGAATTTTCATCCAAATATGAAAACTTAGTGGTAAATGAAGCGAGTTATCTCACAGTGAATGTAAACAAGAAAGACACCAAGTCCTTCCCTGCTGTTATTTGTGAGAGAACAAATTATTTTCTCCCAGAATCCAATTCATACATCTTTTACAAAGCTTCAACAAAAGCTAATCTTTTTCAAAGTGCATCTGAGACTGAAAATTATGATAAACTATTGGAGCATGTCACAATAGCAAAAGGAGATTGCAATGCTGCATCTAATCTTACTGTGGAAGCCAGTGCTGCAGAAAGTTGCTCTGATGTAGGTTCTGGCTGCCTGAGCACAACATGTTCTTCAAAACCCACAGGGCAGAAGAACAGAATGCATGAAGTGACCAACATCAATGGGGAAACTGATGCAACCATTCTCTTGGAAAGAGAAACACAGAACAAATCTTCACCTGAATCAAGAGAAGAGAAAGAAGCCTTTTATGAAAGTGATTGCCAAAAGGATATCCTGCTTGTTGAAGATGATGTAAACTCAGAGTTGGGAAAAGTACTCGAATGCAACACAAATACATCAGCTACTGTTTCTCAAGAGGAGAGTCCATATATAAATGAAGAGTCCAAGTTTTTAAGAAACCCAGAAACCAAACCAGAAGAAACTATGGTTCCTTGTCAGAATACAAGAGCAAACACTGATGAAGAAATAACAAAATTAATCAATAGTGCAAACAGCTTAGAAAAAAATACATTGGAAATTAAATCCAGACAGATTGGAAGTTTACCTGACTACTCAATAGCTGAAGTCCAAAGTGTAAATGTAGACAGGGTTGGAGAGGATTTTAAAGGCATTGGTCTATCTCAGAGTCCAGAGAAACCTATTGATACTGTAGCTCATGAAGTTCAGCATGAGTTTTATACAAACCTGTACCTGACGCATGAAGAGGTGAAGAAGGATGAACTGAAGGTAGATAGCACTGGGGTAGAACACACTCAGGAATCAAAAGAACTCCTACATTCTAGCAGCCAACTTGAAACAAGTAGCTTTTGCCAAAAAGAAAAAAATGAGGACCTAGAAATAGGTAGTTATTCACCAGAGTTTGCTGCTGCTCCCCAAACCATTCCTTCAGCTGTGTGTTCCCACACCACAGATACTACACAGAATACTTCATTCTTCCTTGACACTAGTGAGAGGCTTTTAGAGATGAACAGAACAATAGAAAATGTGCTTAATAGAGAGGACGTAGCTGCAACAGTACTAATCAAGAGTAGGCAAGGAAACATTTTAGCAAAACCTGAAAAAGAAGGACAAGTAAATTCTAGCAACTTAATTGAACATTGTGTACCAAACTATTTGCCCCAGGAAGACAAAGTTAATGAATGTGAAGTGACTGGAAGTGAAGAACAAATTACCATGACAAACACTGAGGGGCTGATTAATGCAAGGCAAGAAGTGATATGCACAGATGAACACACACATCAGTGCTGTGACAGAGATGATGAAGAGGAAATCTTAAATCAATTTAAGCTCCCTGAAAGATATCTGACAGCTTCAGCACTAGAAGAGAATATACTGTTAGAAGATGATTCAGGATACCATGATCCTACTGAAATGAATGAAGATGGTGTCTCATTGGACTCTCTTACAAAAAATGCAGTCATGAAAGATACTGATGCATATGAAGATTCAGTTGATGATAGTAGTGATACTGACCAATATAGAATTGAACAGGAATGTAAAAGTCTCCACATGAAAGAGGACAACGATACCTATATGAGTTGCTCTATGCAATATCCTGAGCCTGGCACTTCAGAAAACTTGAATGTAAGTACTGAGAGAAAAAGACCTGGCATTTGTGAATTGGATCCAGCAGACTCCAGAGTTGAGGAAGAGAAAGTGCATTTGGTGAATCTAGTACAAATGGCCAAAACAGACAAAGAAATGCAGATGTTTGTAGAAAACACAGAGGAGGTGGAACCAGTAATTTTACAAAACCTGCATGAACTGTGCCCTGAAAACAAAGACAGTTGCCAAATAACATATGATGACAGCAGATTAAATGAAATCTTACGAGAAAGCCAGTGGTTGTCTACCAGCTTTACTACAAATAATGAAGGTATCAGCAAGCAACAAAATCCACAAGCAATGTTGAAGTCTACTGAAAAAAACCAAGAACATTCACTTAAAGACTCCCCATGCCAGTCTGTAAATCACCTGTTACATCTTGGAATAAGAGATGATTCCCATCTTGTTCAAGATGTTCCCACTGTGTTGAAAGGACATACAAAACCATCTAACAATAGTATTGGAACGGGAGCTGTTCTGCCTTACTATGAAACATTAATGGAGAGTGAGGGCTGTGCTAGGATGCCTGTTACAGTCAACAAAATGCAAGAAGACAGAAGTCTTTTTAATAAAATGCAAAGAAAGAATGAGAACACCTCTTCTTCCCACAGTGCAGGAGGTCCTGAGACAAAAACTGTTGTACTTCAGCAAGGGGCCAAAGGAAAATCATTTTCCTTGGAAAAATTGGATTCTTCTGAAGAAATCACTCAGGATGTTAACAACACTTATGAAGAACATTGTGTGGATTTAATGTTTAATAAACTATCAAAAGACTGCCTTAATTCCACAGAAGATACAGCTCAAGAGGAAATGGGTACTGTTATGCCTGATTCACTGCTCTTGGATAATTCAAACCTACTTTCTTCTTCAGAAAAAGAAGTGATAGAAGATACAGGAGGGGGAAAAATACATTCTTTACTAGAAGTCTCTTCACAAAGAATGTTTCACAGTATGAGCACAACTCAGAAAGTACTTTGCTCAGGGAGTTTATCACAGCATGATGGGAAGGAGAAGTTTATAAGCACAAGCTATATAACAACAAACAGTAAAAATGGCAACACAAAGTTTTCTGGTGTAGTTGGATATCAGCGTGAACCCCGAGAAAATCAGGGACATGGAACTTCTAAAAATCACTGTGTAGACCAGCCGGGCAGCACCGCTTCTGAGAATGCTTCCACCCTTTCAGAAGGCCAGAACAACTCTCCATGGGAAAATCCACATCATAGTAAAGAGTTTCTAAATTATAATAGGAACTTTGCTCCTTCTAAATATTTTCCTGGTCTCCTGAATCATCCTGCATCATCTGCAGATGTTTTGATTGCCAGCAATAGTGACAAAGGTAAAAACGATGCTCTTCTCTCTAAAGAAATGGAATACTTTGAAAGTAAACCAACTGATTTAAGTGTATCTGTAACTTTTCCTGCTGTTTCTCAAAAAGGAGATGTAAGGGAAAATAATTCTACCCCATACACTCACAATAATAAACTCCCTGAAAAAGTTGTTGAAATAGATGAAAAGGAGAAAATAATTCAAGGTTCTTTCCAGAACTGCAATGACATAAATGAAGATAAAATTCCTAAGTACTCTGAACATGACAGTAACAGTTCTAGTGTGAGCGTACCGGAATCAGACTTGCTTGCTTTCCAGAGCCTAGGACAGACTGGCAGTAAAGAATCAAAGTCTCTTCCATCCTACTTTGCAGAAGATACTACACCTTGTCAAAGCTCCAAGAACTTTAGTGCTTTTGACACTTGTTTACTTGATGACTCAAAATCTCTAATATTTAGTCAGCTTGAGAACTCACTTCAAGACACTTTTTTGACTGAGCAGGTGTCCTCCAGTTCTGCAGATGTGTGCTCTGTAGAAGAAGGAGATTTTCCCCAAGCATTTACAAGTCTCAGTCACCCAACCGTAACAACCTTTTCAGAATCATCTTTAACTGGAGATAAAAGCTATGGTGAAACTGGCACATGTGATATTTCACATACCAGTCTATTGAAAAATTTTCCTTTTGCTGTTTTGCAAATACAAGACACTCAGTCTGATAAAGCTGTGGTATTCGATGAGCCTCTACCTGCTTCAGGAAGTATTTTACTTTCTCTTGCAAAAGAAAACAGACATTGTCCTGTCTCAGACACAGACTCTACTTCATGTAAAAGTTCTGCTGGAGTTGGGCAACCTATATATGGAACTGATTGTAAAAAATTTGACAATGATATAAAAGTTGATCAGCACCACTGGGGTGAAGTTTCACCACAAGAAGCTTGCACAGAACACACAGAGAAAGTACTACATGATAATTCTCTTTTATTGCCATCATTACCTTTTTGGGATACTGGAAGAGCAATTTTTGTTAAAGAGGGACAAATGAGAAAAGAACTTATGAGAAATGAGGAAGAACTGCTTTCAAATACTGAGGCTAAACATTTTGCAGTAGAGACAGAGCAGAAAAAAACATTAAGTAGAGAACCTGTTGAAAAGCAGATTAATGTATCCTCAAATTCTGCAAATGAATTAAAAGATACCATGCTAGAAAATCTGTATCCTGGAGCTGTTGATGTGAATTCTGAGCACACTTGCAATTCATTTAGTCTGACATATCCTTCATTCAGCAGAAGCACTGATCCCAGATGGTTGCATCACACTGTGTTGGGTTTTAACAAAAACCCTGCAGGTCTGCAAGATAATTGTCAGTATGTGCCTACAGGTGAACAGATAGAACAGGTGTCAGATAGAGCAAGTACAGATGTTAGACAAAAGATTTTGCTTTTCAAAAACAATACAGGTTCAAGCACTGATAGGCCTGGTGGTGATGCTGAAACAGACAATGATTCAACAACGGGAAGTGCTGGAATGAGGAACGAGACACTGAAATTAGAAGGAATGAATTTTTCTGTAATGAATAATGAAATTACCTCCATAAAGATTTTACCAGAAAGACATGTTTTGCCTCCTCAAGAATCCAGATTGGTGCAACTCAGAAGCAAAAGGTCATACTCTACTACACGGAATACAAAGAGCCATAAACAAAGTGAACACAGACCTTCTTTACAAAGTCACAGACTATCAGCCCCAGCTATTGCTGTCTTCTCTGACATAGAATATACTTTGGAAGCTTCATCTAAAGCAGATCCTTTGTTATATTCTACGTCTAAATCACTACAAGATCTAAATATGAGTGTAGAGCCTCCATCACCAACTGATGATGACCTTCATGGAATTGAAAGATTTTCAAAGCAGGAGTCAAAGAACTTTCTACAGGTTAAATCTACCCCCAGACTTCAGCAAAGAATGGCACAAACTATGAAGCTTGCAAACTGTGATCCCCAAAGCATACAAAATTTTGCAGCAAGAACCCAAAACAGCCAGTCTTTAAAAGACTGTACTACTCAACCTCCATCATCCTTACTGCACACAGCTCACAGTTCTGTAGATGCAGAAACAAATGAGAATTCAAAGAGTAGTTCTGTAGCTCAGTGTAGCGAAGGGAAAGTTGAGGAAGCTGGATACCAACCAGAAACAGATTTATTTTTGCAAGACAATAAAGATATGATGCATTTTAGTTCAAGTGATATCAACCCATATATTCATCCATGGCAAAGAGATGGATTGTGCAAGATTGGCTGGAAACAGTATGTTTTTGGAAGTGCGAGTGATGTCTCTTGCAATCAAATTCCTTTAAACCTGGAAAATCATAAAGTTATGAGATGTTTCAGTGTAGACAACGGATTGAATTCTCAAAATTCTCCTTTTCATTCTCATCTCAGTTCCTATGCTACAACAAAAGTGTTATCTAGCACCTTAAGCAGCATTGAAGGTCTTCAAGGATGGGACAATGTCAGGCAAGACTTTCAATCTGCATCTTCAAGTGACAGTACCAGGCAGTACAGCAATGTATCCTGTGAAACACTGAAAACTAATCCACAGAATAACACTGGTAAATTTGAGAATCTTTCTGCTCAGTCTGGTAACTCTTCAATGCAGGTTGATGAAATTGTTCTGTTATATCCTTCTGAGTCTGAAACATCTTCTAAAAAACTACCAGGGACTGCATGTGAGCAGGGAACACAAACAGCAACTACAGGAAGGTTTAAAAGGCAGAGAAGACATCAGAGGAGCTATACAGATATTTCTGCAAGAAAGCAGGAAAAACCTAGAGATCATCAGCCTTCTTCTTGGACAAGCATGCAGAACCTGTCCATGCATCTGTCACAGCTCCTTCAGAACACTTCTGAGCTGTTGGGAAACCTCTCCCAACAGAGCATCATAGATAACAAGCAGAATTCCAAAATGAACCAGAGAGTAACTGAAGAAGCTGTAAAGGCTGCTAGATCAGATAGCTGCACTCAGACTACAGCAGATGTGGGCATTCAGACTGAGATTTTGGAAGAACCTCAAAGTAAACATGAAGAAAAACAGATGGAATCAAAACGAGGAAATGAGTTGAGGTCAGTTCAGTCAGTAAACACTAACTGGAAAGCAACATGCATAGATGCAGTAGGCAAGATTCCCAAAAGGAAAGAGGAAACACTCTCTCTTGAAGAAAGAACACAAGAACAAACAGGGATGAGAAATCTGGGCAATCCTGACTTCTATGGCAGTCTTGACAGCATTTTGGAAGACTCCTTTATGCGTCTGCCTCTTTTACCCAGAACCTCCACTCCTGTCTTGGATTTTAAAAAAGCATCATTAAATGCACAGCAGAATGTTGCTTTTGCAAGTACTAGAGTTTCATCTGTGGCATCACCTTCACTGAGTTCAGGGCAAAATGGTTCTTCATGCAGTGTAGTTAGCAGCCCTACTAGTAGCACCTCTCAGTCTCTGGCATTTTACACTCAGGATAATAGAAGTATCAATGAACCAGAGGTTCCAGCAGAAAGCAAATTCTCTTACAAATCTACCCTGTTAGTTGACAGGGCCTCTTCTCCTATTCTTACTCTTAGTGCTAGTCCCAGCAGCCGGACTGCTTTTAGCAGGTCTGTCTGCCCTGTTAAGGAACCTCTTGGACCTTCCAGTGATGCTCCAAGTCCGCTTCGCAACCAGAGAAAGCTGAGGGCAAGTCTGCACGCCAGCAGGCAACCTCACGTGGACAACTTCTCACAGACAGAAACAGACTGTGAATCTAGTGCTTCTAGAGAACACAAGGGCATAAAAAAGAAATCTGGAAGTTTGCCAGATAAGAAAGCAGCCAAAGAGCTTTTAGAACAGGATGGTTCAAAAGACTTGGAACAACAGCGTGGACTCAGGGTTGATGCTCACACCACCATTTGTGCAAAACAGCTGTATCACTCGAGTAGTATGTTGGAGGTGTCAGGCCACAGGGACATTATAACAGGTGACCTCAGAGACCAGAGTCCACTGGCATGTTCACTTCATGGTATGTATGCCACCAGGGGAGGAAGAGGTTCTTCAACTGCAATTGGGCATGAAAAGTATGTTGGTAATTCTGATGCTGCTTTGATTCATAACTACTCAGCTCCAAATGCTGACTTACTTTTTGATAAAAAAAATAGTGCTGCTTGTTCAAGTAAGACAAATGCTGGCACATCCTCAGTATCTCTGCTAGAAGCATCTTCTCTGCAATTTCATGAGTTCTTCTGGAGAAATGAGAACAGTTGCCCTCCCCTGCACTCTGATGTGAGTGATGTACAAACTTCTTTCCAAGACAACCCAGATTCTGTCACTGAAAGTGAATGTGACACTGAAATTCCTTTCAAGCAAAGCACTGCTTCTGCAAAGTCTTACAGGCCTCGGAGTTACAGTCTCCGTGATTTACCCATACACAATAAATTTAGCAACTGGTGTGGTGTTAAGGGCAGCCCTTCCCCCTCCTCACTCAGCTTGAGTGGCAGTGTGACTGATATACCAAGTCAGGCAGACAAAAAGCCTACAATTACACGAGCAACAGAAATGGAAGGGAAGTCTCAGCTTTGGGACAGCAGGAGCAGAGAGATCGAGAAGCTCCAGAGAGAGCGTGCTCAGATCATGTCTGGCATTCACCTGGATCTCCATCAGCATCCCCTCACCGTGGAGCTGGCCGAAGCCAAGCTCAACCAGGGCATTGGGGAAACGGACGCCCTGCTGAGGGCCCTTCAAAGTGGAACTACCGATGAGCTGGTGGCCATTCCAGTGAAGCAGAAACTTTATGAAAGGTAAATTACTTACACTAGTGTTGTAGTAAGTATTTTGAGAACAGTTTGTGTAGCATAAATAACATTTGGTCGTCGTTGTGGCTAGGTTTCGCGAACGAAGATCCAGGGAGGGCTCCACCCACGCTCCTCATCAGCGCCTTTTCCAAGTGCGCTGATAAAAAGAGGATAGCGGATAGCACCCTCGAGCCTGAGCAATGGATTTTTTTAGGTGAGACACAGCATGCGCAGAGCTGGACCCACACTTTAGTCCTAAGGTTCATCTGCTAGGGCCTAGCAAGCTTGGACGCTGGCAGCAAAGTCCTTAGGACGGAGGTTTAACCTCTTAGATGGAAGGCCTTACAGGGCTAAATGAGCTCCATCTGCCTGGGTTTGGAATCAGAGTTGTCCTTCTCCTAGGATGACTGCCAGAAGGCTAATGAGCTCATCCTACCCATACAAGGATTATAGGAACATGGGTATCACTCCCCACACTTTCCCGTGGGCAATGAGTTTAATGGTCCCTCTGCTGTCGGCACAGTTATCACACCAGGGGCCACAGGAGACCCCAAGTGATTTTCAGACTGTGCCTGATAACATTTGGTAATGAGCACTTAAATCACCGAGTGAAATATGTGAAGAGATGTAGTATTAAGCTTATCTTATGTACAGTTAGGTACATCCTTCTGGCAGTCATCCTAGGAGAAGGACAACTCTGATTCCAAACCCAGGCAGATGGAGCTCATTTAGCCCTGTAAGGCCTTCCATCTAAGAGGTTAAACCTCCGTCCTAAGGACTTTGCTGCCAGCGTCCAAGCTTGCTAGGCCCTGGCAGATGAACCTTAGGACTAAAGGGTGGGTCCAGCTCTGCGCATGCTGTGTCTCACCTAAAAAAATCCATTGCTCAGGCTCGAGGGTGCTATCCGCTATCCTCTTTTTATCAGCACACTTGGAAAAGGTGCTGATGAGGAGCATGGATGGAACCCTCCCTGGATGTTCGTTTGAGAAGCCTAGCCATGACGACGACAATGACCTAATAGTTAAATGTTTTTAAAAAATCAGAAAATGTAACTTTACAGGGTGCATTTTGTCACTCTAATTGTGTTTCCCTGACAGACACATGAAGGCCATTGAAACTCTGAGGAAGGAAAGAGAAAAAAGGCTGCAAAGATACAAAAGAAGCCGAAGTCTGAGTCCTCAAAAGCATCTGAGTCTGCTGCAGACACTGGATGCAAGTCAGAGGGATCTAGATCTCCCCAGCAGACGTCGAGAATATCTGCAACAACTGAGAAGAGATGTGGTGGAAAATACCAGGTAGTTCAGTAGAAGCCTCTCTTATGGCCTGATGTACATGAATGGTTCTTACTGATACCTGGGACTTCAGGAAGTAGCTGTGCCTGATTTTAGAAAGCAGTCATTGAGATCTTCTGTCTGGTTTATTTCAGGCCATAACAAGTGGCAAATTAGACATACATATTTTTTAGACAAATTAGACATGTATATCATAGAATCAAAGAATGTTAGGGGTTGGANTAATACATCCCATGGTGGTTGACATTAGCAGTAAAGACCAAGGCGAAGGTGGCATTGAGTAATTCCACCTTCTTTGTATCCTTGGTCACCAGTGCAACCATTTCGTTCCGCAAAGGGCCATGATGAGGAAAAAATTATTCACTGGAAGGGTTTTTAAGCATTGGAACAGGCTGCCCAGGGAGGTGGTGGAGTCACCATCCCTGGAGGTGTTTAAAAAACATAATAGATGTGGTTTAGGGACATGGTTTAGTGGCATGGTAGTGATAGGTAGATTGTTGGACTTGATGATCTTAGAGATCTCTTCCAACCTCAATGATTCTGTGATTCTGTAACTTAAAAACCACATGAAATAGTTAACTTTCATGTTCAATATAAAAAATGTTCTGCAAAATAAGTATTTCCTTCTACCTACCTACCCTTACAGAGGTCAGGAGCAAAAAAGAAGAAACATCCAGCATCCTTCAGACATTGAGCTGTTGCTCAGAGATTACCAGAGGGCACGAGAGGAAACCAAGTCTGAAATTGCACGAGCTAGGGACAAACTTCGGGAGAGAGCTGAGCAAGAGAAAAGGCGGATACGGGAGCAAATGTTCTCCCACTTACAGAAGGTGAGTGTCACAGAGGAAACCTTTAGGTAGTGTTCACATCTGTGCATTTTTTTTAAGGCAGCTTTTCCACAGCTAAGTAATTGTCCTGTTTGATAAACACCAGCATAGAAAAACCTAAGAATTAAATGCCAATTTGTGCTTAAAAACATGTCAGTAATACTGAACTGATATTGTTCATGCTTCTGAACTATATCTTCCTGAGGCCATGTTTTATGTACAAGAAACTCCTTAGTGTTTTCTCACTGGATTGAGCTTATACAGCCACCCTGTCGGGCATCTGCCCAGTCTATGGAACAGTTTTGCTAAGGTAAACTGAGTTTATTTCAGTATGTACTTAAACACAGAGGCCTTTGTTCTTTTCCTTTTACATTGTCCTCTGTCAGTGTACTTTTACACTTTTTTTTTCTGCACTTTGTACCTATCTTGAACAGTCCGAGTGTGACCATTTTTCTCCCAGATGCAAGGACAATATCTGGTTAGGAAGTGTGTGTTCTACCCAGTTTCCAGCTATACATTTCTGCAGTAACCTCTGTCACTGCCTGACAATACAGCTTCAGTTGTAGCTGCAGACCTCCTCTGCTCATTTGTGTGTATCTATCCGGTGCAAAATGTGATGAACTGATTTCATTGCTCAGCACCCTTTAAGACACCTCAGATTCAGGCACCTCCACTGGATGACTGGATGTTAGTATGTCTGCTGCTGTATTTCTCCTGTGAAGTGTAGGCATACTTCACTCGAGTTGAAAAACCAAACTTAAAACTGCCCTTGGAGGTATAAATAATCTTGAAGGTCTCAGTATTTACTTATTATGCAATTTTTATTTGATTTTCTGGGCTGGTATTAAGTAGTTGCATTGGTTATAGTAAAATCTTCAGACTTCAACAACTACACTTGACCATCAAGTTAAGTCAGGAGCTACATTAGAAGTAGGCAGAGAGCAACAATAGGACCAAAGAGATCTTTTTTTGAGCTTTCTTTCCCCTTAAAAACATCCTAGCATTGGTTTGATATCCTGGACTCTCATATGTGAAGAACAACAACAGCAGAAGCTGCATATTCCCAGACTGCCAGGTTTTACAGGGTGATTTGCTCTAGGGCCTGCATAATCTTAGGCTTTCAAACAAGTCTGCATGCATGGTAACAGCTTTTGTCCTGTCAACAATCAATGAAAGAAATTGGACTTGTTTGGATTCTTTCTGTTTCATTTTTCAGTGCTGCTATGATTGATTTGAGTAGCTGTTCTGCAAAGTTAAGTTTGTGGGGTTTTTTTGTCTGTGAAACCTATTACAGGAAGAAGCAAGGCTGAAGACTCTAGCCAGTACAAGCACTTTATGTACAGGCTCCAGCCTTAGCCTCTCCTCTGGCCCATCATCTGGTTACAACAGCAGCAATACTGCTACATATACTGCCAGTAACCTCAGCAGCCAGGAAGGACAGGTGAGAAACAATTGGTCTGTGAGACTGATGTCTCCTGGTGCGTGAACAATAATAGAGAACACCGAGTGTAAGAACTGAAATCTTTTTTGAGATGGTTCATATCTGTCACAGCTGTTTTGTGTCACTAGCATGCAGAGGGGTGATGTGGAGGGGAGGGACCATTACTATGGAATTGCAAAGGACAGCAACACTTTTATTTTTCTGAGTGGTCTTGGTGGTGTTTTTTGTGTTGGTTTTGGTTTTTTTAAACTCATAGATAAAAACCCAGGCACAGTCTGAAAATCACTTGGGGTCTCCTGTGGCCCCTGGTGCGATAACTGTGCCGACAGCAGAGGGAGCATTAAAGTCATTGCCCATGGTAAAGTGTGGGGAGTGATACCCATGTTCCTATAATCCTTGTATGGGTAGGATGTGCTCATTAGCCTTCTGGCAGTCATCCTAGGAGAGGGACAACTCTGATTCCAAACCCGGGCAGATGGAGCTCTTTTAGCCCTGTAAGGCCTTTCATCTAAGAAGTTAAACCTCTGTCCTAAGGACTTTGCTGCCAGCGTCCAAGCTTGCTAGGCCCTGGCAGATGAACCTTAGGACTAAAGTGTGGGTCCAGCTCTGTGCATGCTGTGTCTCACCTAAAAAAAATCCATTGCTCAGGCTCGAGGATGCTATCCGCTATCCTCTTTTTATCAGCGCACTTGGAAAAGGCGCTGATGAGGAGCGTGGGTGGAGCCCTCCCTGGATCTTTATTCACGAAGCCTAGCCACGACGATGATGAGATAAAAACCAGAGACTGTTACTAGTGTCAGTAATGCTACTATCTGTCAAATGTTTTAGAAACAAGCAGCCGCCTCTTGTGATAAACTAGAATCTGATATTCTCAGTGTGCCTCCCTCAATGCATACACTGACTGGAGAGTTTGTGAACATGAACCTTCCTGAAGCTACTTATTGGAGGAGTATGCACCTATGCTAGCTCCTCATACTGGGTTTGCTACATTTCCTGGGTTAAAAATCATTTCATAAGTGGGGAAAGGCAAAGGAGGTACCTTATGATAAAGAGAAGCTTCCAACCTTGTAAGGCAGAGTTATTAATATGCTGCTTGCTATGTAACATAATTTATTTTTCTTAGCTCACAGCAAAAGCTTCTGCTCTTTCTTACATCAGGTTTCTTCTGGAAATGCTTTGCTTTCAAGAGATACACGAGGTCGTTCAGCTTTTAGAAATAGTCAGCTCTATGTTTTAGAGCAACTACAGAAGGATTCAACATCTGGTAAGTAAAATATACATCTACTTATATTTGAATTTTATCCCAATGTCACTTACGCAATTCAAAATCTAATTTGAATCTAGGTATTTTGAGGATGTCCCTACCATTACAGGACTTCAGAGTAGTGCTGTCAACCAGCAGCCAGAGCTTGCTTAGAATTTCTTGAAAAAAGTAAATGGTGATTTGGACCCTTTGAAGTTGGACTTTTAATATGGTAACATCGAAGTACAGTGTTCTGAGAGGATATTAGGATAATGCATTGAATGAACCAAGGAAGCATGGAGGGGGCTAAAGCTGCAACAAGTCTAGGATGGTACATGCAAGTTCTTATTTTTACCCTCAGACTGATGTTGCCTGTTCTTCTTTAGGTTATTTTATTAGCTTATATGTGGTAATTGTTAAACTTGAGCAATGCAAGATTTAAGTGCAGTGTAATGACCAAGACACAGATTGTCTAGACAAGGGATGTTACCAGTCCTTCATCAGGATCACATGGATTGAGTGCTCCAGTGGAGGGTTTAAGTCCCTACAGCTGCAGAATAGTTATTTATTTATTTTTACTTTTTCTCCTATGGCCTTTTTGTTTCCTGCAGAAGTGAGTGGAATTCAGCCACCCCTTTCTTCTAGTAGCATCAGCTGTAGGTTCACGCATGAGTTAACTATTTCCGTCAGCTCCTCTTCAACAAAAGGATACCAAGATTTATCCAAACATATCTTGGCTAATGCTACCACTGAGGTAAGTAAATAATCAGCTTTCACTTATTCCTATACCTCCTTGTAGCAAAAATGGGTGGGACAAGCCTTGTTATTCTACACTGACAATAGTTACCTATTTGTCAGACACAGAGAGAAACCCACTGAGCAGTTTTAAATGGTGGGGACCTGTAAGCCAGGCTGCATCATCATTTGGGGATATATGCCACTCATCTCCCTTTTTTACAATAGTTTAAGCTTATATATATATATATATATATATATATA
>VWZO01003290.1:356244-369730 GCA_013396975.1 Bucco capensis
CCCTGGAGGTGTTTAAGAGACGGCTGGATGTTATGTTGGGGAGCATCATTTAGTGATAGGGCTAGGAAAAAGGCTGGACTGATGATCTTCAAGGTCTCTTCCAGCTGTAACTGTTCTATGATTCTAATTCCCACAGGTGGATCTTGGTGCTCCAGCTATCCCTGCAAGGCTCCTGAGCTCCATTGTCAAATGCCAGCCTCTGGTGATCGCTCGACTGGCACACTTTCTCACTAGCTAGTGCTTGGTACAAAACTGGACACTTAACAGCAGCTGAAAGTTCATGGAGAGACACATGGTCATCTCCAAGGGGAATGTAAAATACTGGTTCATCAGACAGTCACAACCAAGCTTCGCTTGAGGATCCTTACTGCTAATGTTGGGCTACACAAAAATTTAGTTAGAAAAAAGGAACTTTTTAGTCAGCACTGCTCAGAAGAAACCCAGCAAGTTCCATGGGGAACCTGTCCTCCTGCAGACAGCTGTGGAAAACCTCCATGGAGCAGCAGGAAGGTGGTACAGAGGAAGAGACTTTGCTTTATGATAGCCAGCATCGTACGTGCACAAGTGTAGCAGTTAATTTCTGTTTCCAAGGAGCTCCAAAGATCAACCTTTGCTTTTTAAGAAAGTTTAGGCAGCAGTGAGAAAAAGGCAATGGAAGCAATGAAATGCACCACAAACTAGGAACAGCATACAATAGGGCTTGAGAGCTTTTACAAGCTCTTGAGTAGAGTTGCAAAGCCACTTTCTGATGTTGAAATAGTGCAGAATTCCTAACACTGTAGATAAGTCATTTAACTTAGTGAGCTGGCTACACTTCCACTTAAGTGGGGAAGTTAGAACAGCACAATATCCACTAGTCATCCTACACCCTGGAAAGGTTCTTGGCTGACTGCTTGCAGCCGTAGGTGGTGTTTCAGATTGCCACTACACTGTGCAGCAGCAGTGGAAACCACCACACCCTCAGGACACAGTTTTACTGCACTGCAGAATTAGGTGCTTTGAAATAAAGAAACCAAACTGACACTTGTAAACAAAAACACTTTGCCATTAATAGGGAGTGGTACTGAAGAATCAGTTTGTTTCTCGAATTGAAATCCTGCAAATAAGAGCATTTTTCCACAATGGCTTTTTCCATCAGCTCTTCCAACACCTTTACCCAAATGCATTCAGAGCTGAAAAATCTAGCTTGGTCATAGTCTTATTACACTTCTTTGTTCATAACATGACCAGCTGTCTCACTGCAGTGACTACAGACTTTTCCCATTTAATTACCTCATGGTATTTCTGTTGAAGTTAGTCCAACAATCCTGCTGTTTGTTCCAACACACTCCCTAGTCTGGTGATATATTCCTAAAATTAAATAAAAAACACAACTCAAATATCTGAATAACTTTATTTAGTTCTTCAGCACAACAGTAAAGAATCACTTTAAATATCTTATCTAAGCAATAAAAGCTGCTATGATATGCTTTCTTTAGCTTAAAAAAGCCCATATTGTTCAAGAAGCTGTTTGCACTTTAAATTTGTCAAGTGAGAGACATATTCAAGCATCCACCTTACCCGAGTCAGCATCTGCTACCTGGACATAGTTGCTTTCAGTAAGAGATGCATTTTCCCAGCATAGTGGTGTTAGCTGCACTTCCCACCTTTGAGTTCAAGAGCCAAGATCTACTTTTACTATGTCTTTGCACAGGTGTAATTTTGGGTCTCAGCTTCTATGTTACTACCTGTGGTTAATAAATTAAGTTTTTAAAGGAAATAGCTGTTTTAAATAGATATTTAAGAAAATAGCAGTTTTGAGACATAGCAGCCCAAGGTTCCCCCTCACCCAAACGATACCAGGTAGGCTAACAAAACCTTCCACTTACAGATTTGTTTTGTTTTATCTTTAGCTGGTCCTGGTTACAGTCCTAACACAATATATTTTGGTTCTCTTCTGGTGAGGCTCAGCCTTCTCCCAAAAGCCTGCCAAATTCAGTCATGGCATGGTTTGTGTTGTCATGCATCTTCCATAGCTCCTTGAGGAAAAGGGGGCAGCCTGTCAAAGAATTTTCTGCAACTAAGTGAAAAGACAGATTTCCAGGTTTGCAACCTGCCACATAATCCCCCCCCCTTTCTGGTGGAAACCAAGAAAGGAAGAGCAAATGAGGCAGGACACAAAAGCCCTAGAAAAAGTGAGGAGAAGCAGCAGCATTGCATATTCACTCTGTCTCCAGTGCTGCTTCCATGCATTTCCAGAGGAAATGGGAGATCTTCATACAATCCACAAAAGATTTGCTCAGCGCTTTACTTTTTTTCCCTTTTATTTTGGACATGGCACTAGTGATAAAGCAGTTTTTGTAGGAGAAACATCTAGGGAGATTCCTGTTGATTAACGATGCCAGTGACTATGAAGGATAATGTCTTATTGTACAGTGCATCAGATGTTTATTTTTATATATACATGAGATTTTTTCTATGTTTACAAATTAAGTTATTTATATATGCTTGTTTTGACGTGTTTTTATATGCTATCAAAGCTAAGTTTTATTTTTATTGGTATTGAATTAATGTAACTTTTTTTTAATACAAGCTTCAATTGATACTAAAAAGCCTATTTATATGAATGTTTTCTTTTGCAAATATAACATTTTATGGTACCTGTTAATGTTTGGCCTTGGTTTGTTTGGAAAGAAGAAATAAAAACCCAGCAGATGTCTAATCTGTTAATCTACAAACCCCAACTTCCTGTTACTTCTGAGCAGTAGATGATCAAACCACTTTGTGTTGTACCACCTACTGTCACATCTCTGCTCCTAATCAAGATTGCTATTTTCATATCCACAATAAATGGTATTTTCTACACAAGAAAACTTGCCCATTATTTTGCTGTAGCTGAAAGAGATACCCATCTATAGAACCATGCTGGATGGAGAAATAACAGAAAGGCTAGCTAGTGATAAAAGATGTCTTCTACTTACCTCCTAAGGAATGTTGAATTTGTGGCACAAAAGTCAAGCAGGCAGCCACTGCTTAAATGTGGTTTTGTGTGTCGCAGTGCCTTGTCCAGGAAAGTTTTTGTTTCATTTTGAAATGAGGTGCTGGCTGAAGCTTCTTCCTGAGTCCAGTTACACAACTCCTCTATACCTGTACATTCAGAAAGAAGTTAATGTAATGCCATTTGTCCTCATTATTCTTTTGAGAGTTAGGAGCTTGCAGTAAGAAACACAGATGGAGAGCCACACACACTGACCAATCTTCCTCTGAGCTCTCTTCTCCCTCCTGCCCTTCTCCTTGCAGCACTGCTTGTACTACTGCTAGAGACAATGCACAGGGAACAGGTACAATGCCTGAAGCACTCACACAGAGAGGGAGTGGACCAGCCCAGGGGGACTGCAGGAGAGTGGTCCTACTGATGAGTAGCCCTAGGCAAGAAACCAGCATGCTGTACAAGTGCTTCCAAGCTTTAATTCCAGAGTTGGGTGTCTGGCTTTACAGAGCAGCCAAGGCTGAGGACCATGGGGACCATAGGGTGCCCAGGAGCTACAGTAAGACATGGAAACATACACACAGATGGAAACAGGTGGTTCTTACCTGCTGGCTCCCACAGAAGAACTGCCTGCCTTCTGCCCCACAGGGCACAACTGAGCTTGCTGGCAGTAGTGAACTGCTCATGGAGTTTGGTTACCTTTTAAATAAAGCTTCCAAGCATGCTTTATTACAGAAGGATAATTCAGGTACGTGGACTTAATGGAAACTGCTGTGGCCATGGTAGCTATGCAGATAGTTATACAACACCTAAATAACATCAGTTCCAGAGCTGAGAGTACCATTTTAACCGTTATGGATTCCAGCTTCTTTCCTTTCCAACCACCTCCATCCCCCTTTATAGAACAAAGTTATATTTCAGTATAAACAAAGCAGCAGACCAGGCAGGAGAGCTTACTAAACTGTCTCTGCCCCATGCTTTGTAGCAAGGCACCTTTCTGTACTTCACCCCTATACAAACAGGTTATGCATCAACAGCTTCAACACAAACCAGGACATTTGATCATGTTTATTATTACAAACAGCAACTCCAAATGAGATCTGCAGCAAGATCTCACACAATACTCAGCCTCAAGAAGCAGGTTATGGTGAATTTACTATTTCAGTTTGTATTACCATGTCCTTGCTGCCTACCTTCTAGGGACCCTCTGCTTCAAGCACATCAGAAAACCCTTAAAATGAGGCCTGCAGATGGAATATGCCAAATCTTTCATGGCAGTGCTTAGTAACCAAATCAAGAAAAATCTCCATACAGTTCAGACATTGATCTGTCTCTCCCTGTAGCAGATATATTTTAACTGTTTTAACACAGTGTGGTTTTTCTTATATCACTGACTCCAAGATGTTACCTTTTCTTGCCTTATATAAGGAAGAGGTAAGTTAATTAGCAAGCTAAAAAGCCCTGGGCTTCACTTTGTCCAGATGATGTTCTTACATAACACAGCATTTGCTTACTGAAAAAAAGCCTCCTGCACTAATAGGATACTCCTGAACAACAGGAAATATAATCACTGCTACAGGGAGGGGAAAAAAAAAATCCCTTGAGAGTTAATGGGCACCTAATCACACCCTGCTAGACACCAGCATTCCCCTACCACAAACCCCAGTTTAAGGAAATATGTGGCAGGGTGAACAGGCAGTCATGCTCTTAAGTGATATCTCTCCACAGGGACAGAAAACACTCCCTGTCCCCCATGAAAAGGATTCCTTTCAAAACCAGCTCTTCAGGGGATGTCACTGTGCTTTTTCACTGCTTTTTTTTGTCTGCTCTTTCAGATTGTCGTTTTCATGCTGTAGCACTTCTCTCTGATAAAACCCAAACTCAAGGCAAGAGGGATTATAAAATACAGTGAATAGCAGCTAGATGCCATGTATGTTCACATACTAGAAAAGTGTCTTAAAAATACTGTCTTCAGTAAAAAATATAAACAGATATTTTCTCCATTATTTCTGTTATAAACCCTGGGAAATTATGAGTTCTGTTTCCAACACAAGATGGTAAAACACACATCTACATCCTTTAACAATAATGCCATTGCTGTTCTGGTGTATATATTTCATAAGGTTTTAAAATGAGTCTTAAAAAAATTAAAATCAAACCTTTGAAATTGAGCTTACAGTGAAAAATAAATATAGGCTCATCTCTGTATCATACAGGTTCACCTTTTCCCTCCCCTGACAGTACAATCTTTGTTAAAAGACAGCATGAAAAATCACATTAAGTTAAGAGAGGAGACAACCACCAGGAAACCATCTTTCTGATCACAGAGTAACTTGTTCACTTGAACAGATTCCTGGGTTTGGTCACACACAGTCTGTTGCTGCACACATACAAAAAGTGTCTGTGAGCCTGAAAAAAAGGCTGCTGTGAGCCATGATCAAGGTGCTTAAAGGACTTTTACCTTCGACATCCATTTGCTGATGTAAATCCTTCAGCATAGTCACCAATGCAAAGTGTCCATGAACAGCAAAGACTAGTGCTGGCTTTGCACAAAGTGACCTCTTATCTGCAGTATGCTCCCAGCAAAGAGCTTACAATGCATTCAGAAACACTAAAAACTGCTTGCATCTTCATTAGTAATTTTTGTCCAAAGAGAGTCCAGCTCCATTAACTTTGTGCTGTCACGGTGCCTAGAGATTTTCTGGTCAGCTCACAGTGGTTATTCCTGGGCTCTTCTATGTGATGCTCTGATAAAAATACTCTGGACACCATTTCAAGTTCTTTTAAGAAATCCTGTAACACACAGATACAAACCAGAGAACTCTTATTAGCAAACATCATCAAAGAGGCTCCAGTGCAGAAATCTAGACAAGCTACAAAACTGATTGCAAAGATGAATGCCTCTAGGTCTATCTGTTCAATCTCCTCACCCTTCCCAAAAAAGACCACTGCCATAGTTCAAATGGTTAAACATTGCCAATAAGCAAGTGCTCACCAGCCTTAAAATATTGTCCAGTGTTAGCAAGGGAGGTGGGCAGTTTCCTACATTTTGACTCCTCTCACATTCTAGTGGTAAGAGGCAGAGAGCTTTAAATGCAATTATGATCAGTGAAGACCCTTCCCAACATGTCATTCTCAAACACATTCAGGTTAGAACTGAGAACTGGTAACTGAGCCAGGTGGTCTCCAAAATGGCTTAGAATTTTCTTGGAAATGTTTCCACTGCATGGCCAATACTGAGATTCACACCAGTACACAACAGTAACAAGCCTGTTGGAAGCCAGTCCTTCTGCTGCACTGAGCAGATAGGTAAGGTTGTGGGCTTCCATCTACATGAAACAGAACTACATGGATTGACTGATTATGTAGCTTTACTTTTTATTTCACTTACTGTTCACAGAGATCTAATTACTTACTGAGGGCCAAGGCAGCTCTTCAAGGCTACGCAAGCAACTCTCTATTTCACTAGTTCTCATTAGTTTGTGTTCTACAAGACCATGAAGCATGAAAAGGAACAAATCCCACTGCAGAAGAGGGAAAAAAAAATATGAACAACTGAAAAAGAAATGAATTTTGTGTTTGTTTCTTTATCCCTATATAATTCATGGTTTCCTTCTTGGATCAGAATGTGAAGAAAACGAGCGAAAGGAGAAAGTATATTAGCTGAACATGGCAATGAAGGACACCAAAAAGCAACATCCAAAACAAGTGAACAAAATTCCTTTAGTTCATACATTGTATTCTACCATAAAATCTAAAAATTTCTAATTCTCGGTCTCCAAATGCACCAAGTATTTAATTTCTGTGTGTTCAAGAGCAGCTTGAAAATGTCTTTCTTTACCTTCCAAAGTAAGCTGGTTTTAGCCTGCAACTACAAAAGGTGGTTTTCCACACCAAGACGCATGTAAAAATGAAAGCTGATAAAAGACACACAAAAACAACTGACTACAAAGTCACATATGCTCAGTCATTGTAATCTCCCAGGTCAAATGGGTCATTTTGCCATTTGTTCCTAAATTAAACCCTGCCTTCCTGACCACCCCCCAGACAGGTATCAGACACTGACAAGCCTGCAGTCAGCCCCTGCAGAAACACCAACAGCTAACAGCAGACCAAATCCTGCTGGCCTCATTCACACAAACATCAGTTAACCCTGCAGGCAGGCAGAAGTCTTACATGACTCTGTCACACCAGAGTAGCTCCAGAGGTCGCAATAAGCTTTACCTCTCGCTGCTTAACTTCTGCAAGATAACCCATGTTCTTCTTGCTGAACACCAGCTGAACAGGAACAGGTGTGCCAAAGTCTTCCTTCCAGACAGAGAGTAGCAGTTTTAGAAGGCCATAGGTGGGATTATTCTTTACGCTTAGCCTCTCAGAGCTCTTCTCTGGAGACCTGATCCTGAGACTCAGAGGAACACAGTCTGAAACTGTAAGGAAAGGAAAAAAGGTGAACTTCTATAGCTGCTTTATTTTCCTTTTACAGTCATCACCTTGCTCCAACAGCACATTTTGCATAGCTAGTATCTAAACAATCACTGAAGTAAAACCACTCAGTAAGTGTTAACCAGTGAACCTAGGAGGACTAGAGTTTAGAAACATTCAAAATTATAAGCTTTGAAACTATACAAAGTAGTATTACATACTTGTGAAAACACTCACAGTAGTCACAATATACAGAAAACAAGTTATTTCATTCTCTCCAAAAAGAGCCATAAAAATACAATTTAAGGGAACAGGCCCTTGCTTTTAGGGGGAAAAAAGTCAGATGCAACTTTTGAGAGGCAGAAATACTGGAAAATATATCACATATTTTAATGAAGATATCAATAAATAAAAGCAATGGAGATGTGAATGAGAACACCAGATCTGAAGGCTGGTTAGTCACAATACAATCCTGTTCTGCAGAACTTAAAAGGGAATAAAAGCAACCACCTAGAAAAAAGTCTGCAGACTCAGTGATACCAAAGAGAAGCAAGCATCCATGAGCTCTAAATACTGAAGTCTCTGACCTCAAGGATTTAAGAGAACTGTAATAACAGATTTCAGTTTTAAATAGCTTTTCATGACTGACTTACCCAGCAAAGAAGCCAACTCAACCGTGCACTTTGCCAGCTGCTGTTCTGATGTGGGACATGTAAACTGGAAAACACAAAAATAATGTTGTATCTTTTTCCCCCATACTGCAGAACGGACAAAACAGGGCTTTGCAAGGGATAAAAATATCAGAGAAGAGCAGGCAATTTACAGCAAGAAGCACAGAGCTGTCATCAGGAAACCATTAAAGATGGAAAGACAAGAAAAGATCATAGATGAAAAGGGGAACAAGAAAGGCTAATTTTATATAACAAGCAGATCTGCACAGTATAAAAAATGCAGTGCAACTTCATCACTTTTGAGCTTAGACAAAAAGCATTCAACCAAACTCAACTGTGAGGCAAGGCAAACTAACAAGTTTACAAGTCCAAGGTCTGTTTTTTTTATTGCTCTTTTACTACTTCTACCTTTCTGCATCGAAGTGTCTGACTCAATCTTCCTAGCAAGCACTCCAGCCAGATGTAGTCAATCACTTCATCCTCATCCCGTGGGCCCACAGCAACACAGAGCACGTCCTTGATGAAAAAGACAGCAGCAATTCCATCCATTAGTATCCTGCACTTCCATAAACAGATGTTTGGACCTATGACAGCTCAGTTCATAGATAGTCCTCAGATCCTCATAAAAAAAATATATTAAGCTAGTATTTCTTCATTTCATAAGACAGATTAAAGCTGAATTTTTCACCACCTTACCTAGGTCTGATTTTCTACCACAGCTCTCAGTAATGCTATAAAGTCAGTGAGGACAACCAGTTCATCCTTCCTAAAAGTAACAAGCTCGGAAAGCTCCTAATAAATGTCATAGCACAGCAAGAGGTTTTGGGGTAGAAGTGCTACAGAAATCCAGAGCCCTCTTTTATTGTGAAGGTAGCTTCAGTGTCAACTCAAAGCTGAGTATGAAGAGCACTAATAGGGTTATGGTATGAAAACTGATCTAGCCAATTTTCCATGTGGTAGCACTTCACACAGGTTATGTAACTGCATGATCTTTACAATAACAGTGACCTTTCATATGCCTGGGAGAAAAGACCAAAATGTAACTTGACTCAGCTTGAATAGTAAATTGCTTGGATCTAAGGCTGAAATTAAGTTCATACTATCACCTTCTTTTCACGATATTCTGATTCTCCCTATTTATAGCTGAATAAAGGTGCAGATACAGACTGGCAAAAATCTTTCAACAGACTCATACAGGTTCATCTGACACTGAATTCAATGTAGAATTCCTGGTGTAGAAGACACGACAGTCTACCAAGTTCTACAGAACTGAAAGGACCAAAAGGAAATGTTTCCTCTAACTGGAAACCAGGAGATTCTCCATTAAAAAAAAAAAAGTGAAAAAGTAGCTATTTTGATATGCTGACTCTTCTGCATACAATTGCACACAACACTCACCACACTATGGTTTCTATGCTACTCATATCAAAAAGGCCATGGCCATGCTACCAGAAATCCTGCATTTGAGATGGTACTCCTGAACAGGGAACTCAGAGTGACACATAGGCAGCAAGCAGGGTGATAAAAAACAAATAACCCCATGAGACCTTTCCATCACACTTCCTAAACACAGTTGGTTCCTTAGAACCAGAATAACCCTTTAAAAAAAATGAAACAAACAAAAACCAAGCAAACCAACCCAACAAACAAACAAAAAACCCCACCAAAACCCACCCCAACAAACAAAAACAAACCCAAAAAAACTCCTACCCATGTTTAAAAAACGGAGATGGAGTTAAGGCAAGCCAAAAGTAACAGTTATGTACCTTAATCTCATTTATGATTTGGGATGGAAACGGAGCACAGTGCTGGCAGCCTGGAGGACAGTTCCTTCTCAACTCCAGAGCATCCTCACCAAGCAAGGAAAGTCCTGGGACTTTCAGCATTCTGTTGAAAGTTGCCTTCACTTCTCTTCTGATGAGTGCTACAAAGAACAGGCTAATTCAGCTTTTCTCTCCAGTGAGGCTGACAACCATTTCCAAACACTATCTACATTAGCCTCTCATTCCAAGGGCTGTGGTGAACGAGAAAAAGACAGCTTACACTTCCAAATCCTTCTCACTCTGAGCTCTCATCATTATTGAGCAGGCAGAGGCACAGGTGGAGAGTGTGTTAATCCACAGCTCTAAAACACAGCCACACATTACCACTAGGTACCACTGGCAACTCATTTTCCATCAAAATATTTCAGTGGTTTCATGAACACAGTAGCTAAAGCCAGGAAGCAATGCCAGAGTAGAAAGCTGAATCAGCATGATCATACCAGTTCAACCACTGTGCCCATGAAAGCCATATGCTTTCTACCAAAATAAGTTTTGACCACCATCCAAAACACTGAACTCCTGCTGCTGCAAACGATGATGGATATTGCTCCCCAGATTCTTGGCACAACCTCCTAAAACAATAGGTTTCCAGAGATTCTGAAGAGCTGCCAGAGCACTATTACAGAGTAATAGATCTATAGTTGCCTTCACTGTGTTGAAAACATCCAGCCCAAGAGATGTTTGTTTTACAGAAGATTTCAGAAGCACTTTGTACATGTGGTCCATAAGGTGGCTTGAGAGAGCAGCTGTCTGTTTCATACCTTTGAAGTGCTAAGACAACTTCAGCCTATGTGCCATTTTCAGGAGCAGCTTTCCACAGCATTCATTCTCACCATCCTACAAACTTCCATAACTACAAATCACTTACATGGGCTAACCCTGAAAAATCCCTGAAGGACATTCTTTGAGCTAGAAATCATTCCTCTTATTCCTAAACAAGGAGGGACAGAGCAGCTGCATGCTTTCCACTAAAAGATAAATGAATACGACCATGTACTTTTTGACACTGGAATAAATTCTACCCCTTGACCTCAGGAAAAAAAAATAAATTACAATACACAGGTTAGAATTCCCAGCTCAGGGTAAGGAGACTCACCTGAAATGTTGGCAGAAAGCCAGCCACAGGCTTTCTCAGTAGCAAGTTCCACTGCAATGTCTTCTGCACTACTTAAAACCTTTACAGGGAGGATAACAAGTGACAGAATTACTACCAGCCACAGCACTATAGTCAGCGAAAAGTCAAAAGGAAGTCTAGATGTAAACATCTTAATTTCAACATGCATCATTTAAACAGAATACCACCAACTCTGTGGGAACTGCTACTGTGAGGAACAGGACTGATGCATTTTGATTTCCCAGACCTCATCAATACCATATACAAACCCCATCAACAAAAGCATCATCCTTGCAGGATGAAAGCAATTTATATCCCATTCTAGTTGCAACAGGTAGCTCTCAGCTACAGTATTACTTCAGCCAGAATATCCAAGGCAGCCTGGCAGAGATGACTCTCCTTAGCTATCAGTCCTCACACAAGGGCATCAATAGATCCTATTGTCCTAAGCTATTAAGGAATAAGTGAAGCAGCAATGGCAAAATGGTAACAATGCAGAATTCAAGACAAAGCCTTTAGTTAGTAAGTTTTAGTGCAAATACATACTGCTGCAGAAGTCTCTTCTGGCAATAATACCCTGACTGCCTCAGGACCTTTCTTTTTGCAAAATCTGCAAGAAAAGAAAGAAAACATGCCACAGGGTTAGTAGAAGTTCTTGGATAACACTCAGAGGTTCATCACAGTAGCAGTGTTCACACACTCTCTTACAGTCAAAACCAGTTAGAAGACTGCAGTGAAATAAATCAGACCGGAAGAACCAGACAAGGAAAGAGCAATTACAAAGCTACCAAGCTGCAATACTCCACTTTCCAAAGAGGGGAAATACAATAGCTGCAGTGGATGTGTGTTTGGAGCTGGATGCAGAGGGACACACAGCACCTTTATTCCTTCCTATAAATATGGCATTAACTGGCTGGAGGCACAGCAGACAGTCACCCTAAGAAGAGCAGAGGTCAGGGTTTATCACTACCAAAACCTGAGCATGACCAGCCAAGCCCAGTTAGGCTTACAGATTCTGCAGTAAGAAGAGAAGGGAAGGCACAAGTTTAAATAACTTTTCCTCCTTACTCTCTGCCTTTGGTGAGTGCCTGGGCCCCTTCCTCATACAGGTGAGCGCACACCTCTTCAAGTAGCTTGTCATGATTAGCAGCATCCTCCTTCACTTTATCCTGCAACATGACTTCAGCCCTTTGAACCAACTCTGCTACTAGTGTTGCCCTGTAAAAAACAAAACAAAACAAAAATAGACAGACTGATATCAGGGAAAAAAAACAGTGCACAGTAATTAAACCAGCTGTTTTTCCCAATTTAGGATACCTATCTCAAATGCAATAAACCACTCTGCTAAAAAAGAATTAGGCACACCATGTTTAGTACTGTACCATCTCCTTGTTCTTTTTGTAAGGAAGAAAGCAGCAATTAAGATATCCGATACTGTTTAATGTCTTCAATAAGTTGGACAACAGGACAATGGAAACTCTCAGCAAGCTCATGAGTGACATTTAGAAGGACAAGGTGACAAGGTGGAGAAATGGGCTGACAATGGGGTGGTGACTGGGCACCTGTACAGGCTGGGGTCTAGCGAGCAGCTCTGCAGTAGAAGATCTCAGGCTCTCAGTAGACAAGCTACATGAGTTTGCAGTGTCCAAAGAAGGCCAGCTTTAGAATGGGCTCACATTAGCAACAGTGCAGCCAGCAAGTCAAGGGAAGTTACTGCTTCCCTTGCCACTAGGAGGCTGCATCTGAAGTATTGTGTCTAGTTTTGGGACCCTAGTAAAAGAAAGCTATTGACAATTTGAGTGACTGCAGGAGAAAAAAAAAATCATTAAGACATCTGGGATGCAGGAGCACATAACCTACAAGGAGACTAGAGGAGCCAGTTTCACTTAGCCTGGACGAAAAGGTGAAGGAAGGGTTAGAGAGGAGACAGAACAAGACTCTTCCAGGAATTGCGCAGCTGAAGGTCAACAGGCAACACGCACAAGGTGGAACAAGGGAAAATCTGATAGCACGTAACAAAACATTTTTCACAAAGCCTGGGAAAATTAAGCACTGGAACAGAATCACAGAATGTTAGGGGTTGGAAGGGACCTAGAAAAATCATCTAGTCCAACCCCCTTGCCAGAGCAGGATCACCTAGACAAGGTCACACAGGAATGTGTCCAGGCAGCTCTGCAATGTCTCCAGAGAAGGAGACTCCACGGCCTCCTGGGCAGCCTGGTCCAGTGCTCTGCCACCTGCACTGGAAAGAAGTTTTTTTCTCATGTTAATATTAAACTCCCTGTGATCCAACTTGCTCCCATTCCTTCTTGTCCTAACATTGGATGCCACTGAGGAGAGCCTGGCTCCCTCCTCCTGACACTCACCCTTAACATATTTATCAACATTCCTGAGGTCTCCTCTCAGTCTCCTCTTGTCCAGGCTGAAGAGACCCAGCTCTCTCAGCCTGTCCTCAGAGGGCAGATGGTCCACTCCTTTCATGATCTTG